>CM067526.1:910000-1015000 GCA_034509925.1 Hirudinaria manillensis | reverse complement strand
GATGGTTGGGTGGTGGTCTTATACTTCTCAATGCACTCGCACAACCCTTCCCCTGCCCGACCTTATTCCACTTGACTGATATTTCAGATGACAACGACGTACATGACGTTTCTTTCCACGTCCAGTGCGTGTTATACACGCATGGCTGGTTTCGCTGCTATTAACTGGATCCTTAACTGTCCGAACGGATGGTTGTTGCTGTTGTTGTTAGTGCTGCTGTTGCTGTTGTTGTTCTTGTTCTTATTCTTGTTGCCGTCGTCGTCGTCATCATCATCGTCGTCGTCGTCGTCGTCATCATTATCATCATCATCATCGTCGTCGTCATCATCATCATCATCGTCATCATCATCATAAAGTTGCTACCCAAGATTTTATCCGATTAGTTTCATTAATCATTCATTAATTGGATGACTAATCATCGTATCGGTGACCCAATTATTTTTCTCTCCTCCCATTGGCCAACTCGCAGCGACCCATATTAACTATTTATATAAAGCAAACTGAAATAAGGTTTCCTTGCGGAACTGAACAGGAAATTAGGTCAAAGCGACCTAATTTTCGAGGTGACCTCTGCCCTAATCCATATATAATGACCCAGGCTGACCAATGGCTGACCAAAGCGCGGAGAGTAAATTGTCGCCGTGACCCAGTTTCTCTTCTGACCTAATTAGAATGCACTCGGGAGACCTCTCTGAGGGCAATCAATCAATCAATCATTTCCGCCAAACCGGAAGTCGTGTCGCAGTCGCGTGGTTCTATTTTTTATCTCGGCCAATCAGGTTGCGGGCTGTGTCGTGTCCGTGGAAACGTTGCTTTCTTTATCGACTGTTGATTGGACGGCTTGATGGCCGACGATGACGACGACGACGAAGATGACGACGACGACGACGACGACGATGGTGCAATCAAATGTCGTTCGATAAATGAGCTGGGTTTCGTATTACGCTAATGATAAAAGCGACGACGATAACGGCGATGCTTATGCCGTTGATGACGACGACGACGACGATGGCGGTGGTCATGATAACGATGGTGACGCTGGTGACGCTGGTGACGCCGACGGCGGCTGAATCTGACGCCTGCGAGGAAATCTCGAGTCGCTCCCTCTTAAAAGGCGATCGTAAAAGTCCTCTTCTTTTTTTTCAAAAACGAAACTTCTTATCATCTTCAAATAATGGATTTTAAAGTTGTCCCAGCCTCATCCTCTCCACCCATCCTCTCCCCATTCCACCCCATTCCCCCCAGATACTCGTCGAGCGTCGACATGTGGTTGCTAATGGAAACGCGTCGGCGTTCCGAACCAACATGCAGGGAATCGTGGTCGGCCGGTCGGTCGGTCGTGAGAGTTTTTTGACGACGACGATGATGGTTATGACGATGACGATGACGATGATGATGATGATGATGATGATGATGATGACGACGATGATGATGATGAGGATGATGATGATGATGATGATGATGACGACGACGATGGTGTTCGGAACACGATGGCAATGAAGTGACGTCGATAAAGGAATGGGAACAATCGAGATGTTCCTCCTTTTATGACTTTGCACTCCTCAGATGAAATTGTGTGTCTGTGTGTGTGTGTGTGTGTGTGTGTGTGTGTGTGTGTGTGTGTGTGTGTGTGTGTGTGTGTGTGTGTGTGTGTGTGTGTGTGTGTGTGTGTGTGTGTGTGTGTGTGTGTGTGTGTGTGTGTGTGTGTGTGTGTGTGTGTGTGTGTGTGTGTGTGTGTGTGTGTGTGTGTGTGTGTGTGTGTGTGTTTACATGTGTACGTGTTGTTGTGGATTCCGTGGTGTCCATTCCATGGCAAGTGTATCTGTCTGGCTGTGTGTTTGCATGTATGTCCTTTTTGTATATTGGTTGGTTTGTTGCTTGTGTGGAAACTGGGTATTCCTTTCTTTGTGTGTACTTTGTATGTATGTACTTTGAATGTATGTACTTGTATGTATGGAGACTTGTTGCACTTTGCAGTTTGTACTACGTTTGTGAACATCTTTTTTGCACGTAAAGGTCGTTTTATCTTCTGGTTTTTTTTTATGATTGATGGATGGATGGATAAACGGATGCATATAGATGTAGAAACGGGCGGATGTGTGTGTGTATGGATGGGCAGGCAGGCAGACGGACAGACTGACGGAAAGATGATCTGAAATGTAGATGAATGTCGGAATAGACAGACAAACGGACGGGTTCATATGGATGATCTCCTCAGGAAAGATAAGGATAAAAAAAGATGCGGATGGATGGATAGTTAACTAAATGATTAATTAAATAATAAAATTAATTATCAATGGAAACATAATATAACGTCTCAACCAATAAAAATCCTCCTCCTCCCAAGCATTGTAGCGTCCCCTCGCCAATCAGATTCGTTTCCATGGAAATCGAGAAGCTGTTTATCTTTCCACCGGTCGGTGATAATTGGAACAAAATCAAACGTGAATAACTTAATTAACTCAACCGTATCGCATTCACAGACCGATGACTTTCATCCGTCTGTCCATCCATCCATCCATTCATCCATCCATCCATCCATCCATCCATCCATCCATCCATCCATCAATCCGTCCGTCCGTCCATCCGTCCTTCCACTCCTCCACTTGCTCTTCCACGTTTGTACATCTCATCGTTCGATTAATTTCCGACGGAACAAGTTCAAGGTCACCTCAACTCCTGGAAGGAAGCCAATTAAATGCCGACCTGTTTATTCTGATGAAGAGTCATTGGTCTTCTGCTGGAGACATTTGTTATTATTATTACTATTATTATTATTGCTATTATTATTATTATTATTATTATTATCTCAATAAATTTATTTCATAAATTAAAAACTCAAGAATTAATTATTAGTATCAATTATAATAAACAAATGGTTGATTGGGCGGACGGACGGACAGATGGATAGATGGACGGATGGATGGATGGATGGATGGACAAGACGGATGGACGGACGGACGGATGGATGGACGTATGGATGGATGGATGGACGGACGGACGGACGGATGGATGGACGGACGGACGTAAATATCTTTTCCATCTTCGTCGGAAACTAACTACAAACGAGATAAGTCGTCGTCGTCTGCACAGTCGATGTTTTCGACTATCGACCGCTTTCCATGACAACCGTTGCCATGGAGACATGGAATCAAGTGCGTCGTTGGTGATAAGCAGTCGATCCGATGTTTGAAGAACATGAGCGAATAAACGTTGCGCCGATGGTCAGTAATCGTCATCGTCGTTGACGTCGTCGTCATTTTTATCATCGTCGTCGTCGTCGTCATCATCATCATCTTCTTCGTCGTCATCATCATCGTCGTCGTCGTTGTCGTCGTCGTCATCATCTTCGTCGTCGTCATCATCATCATCATCATCGTCATCATCATCATCATCCTCGTCGTCATCATCATCATCGTCGTCGTCATAATCATTATTATTAGAGGCTTTAAGCAACTTTGGTCAACAATTTTATTTATAAAGATCAAAACTAATCAAAAGTTGAAATTATGAAAAAAAATTATTTTATGGAATAATTTAATGATTAATAATTTAATAATTAATAAACGTAAAGAGCAAATATTTTTATAATTTTTTTTTAACGAAGGGTTTTCATGAAATTAAAAGCAGGCAAAAGTCGAATAATATTCTTAATGGAAACAATCTCTCCATTAATAATGCAGACGATGATGACGACGACGATGACGATAATGATGTCATCGTCCTTCGACCCACCCAGCCACCCACCCATCCACCCACCCCTAATCACCCCCTCTCTCTAAGTGGCGTCGGGCCAGAGTCTGCAATTTGAGAATGTGTCAGGCGAGCACCTGCTACGAACATTTCCAGGGGTGAATTTTCCAGCTTTTAGCATCGTTTGTAAAAAGCTCTGGACTCTTGAAAGGATGATGGACAGGATCGGAGAAGCTTTTCTCCTCTGCTCGCCCGCCCACTCACTCATTTACTCACTCACTCACTCACTCACTCACTCACTCACTCACTCACTCACTCACTCACTCACTCACTCACTCACTCACTCACTCACTCACTCACTCACTCACTCACTCACTCACTCACTCACTCACTCACTCACTCACTCACTCACTCACTCACTCACTCACTCACTCACTCACTCACTCACTCACTCACTCACTCACTCACTCACTCACTCACTCACTCACTCACTCACTCACTCACTCACTCACTCACTCACTCACTCACTCACTCACTCACTCACTCACTCACTCACTCACTCACTCACTCACTCACTCACTCACTCACTCACTCACTCACTCACTCACTCACTCACTCACTCACTCACTCACTCACTCACTCACTCACTCACTCACTCACTCACTCACTCACTCACTCACTCACTCACTCACTCACTCACTCACTCACTCACTCACTCACTCACTCACTCACTCACTCACTCACTCACTCACTCACTCACTCACTCACTCACTCACTCACTCACTCACTCACTCACTCACTCACTCACTCACTCACTCACTCACTCACTCACTCACTCACTCACTCACTCACTCACTCACTCACTCACTCACTCACTCACTCACTCACTCACTCACTCACCCATCTACCCATTCGTTATTTCGTTCAAATAATTGACACACTCATTAGTCGCAAAAAAGTCCGTAAATCACCATCATTTAAATATTTAATTATTCAACATTCCAGTCGTCAATCTTCATATCCAACCGTTTGTTCTTCATCCATCCATCCATCCATCCATCCATCCATCCATCCATCCATCCATCCATCCATCCATCCATCCATCCATCCATCCATCCATCCATCCGTCCATCCATCCATCCATCCGTCCATCCATCCGTCCGTCGCTCCATCCATCCATGCGTCCATCCCTCCATCCGTCTGTCCGTCCGTCCAGGTAAGTGCGTACGATCATCATCATGACCATCAAAGCAGTTGCACACGTGGATTGAAGTTTTGAATTTCAAAGGGAATCTTTTTTTTTCTCGAAACTTTTCCTCCTTTGCAATTCGACTGTGACGTCACTCGAGAAGATGCTAAACCTTACAATAATAATAATAATAATAATAATGATAATGATAATGATAATGATAATGATAATGATAGTGATAGTGATAGTGATAGTGATAATGATAACAATAATAATAATAATAATAATAATAATAATAATAATAATAATAATAATAATAATAATAATAATAATAATAATAATAATAACAATAATAATAATAATAATAATAATAATAATAATAATAATAATAATAATAATTACGAGCAAATTACATTTATAATTATTATTTTTATTACGTTACATCGTCCGTAAATATCATTATATATACATCCATGGCGTGGATATTATTTCATCTGAACAATTTGTGAGAATGTCTGTTGATTGCTTAACGCTACTGACGATGGTGATGATGATGATGATGATGACGACGACGATGATGATGATTTTGACGACGACGACGACGCTACTTTGACAATGCCTTTCATGATTGCCTTGAAATTTCTTTTTCAAGTTTAGAATCTCCTGCAATCTATTTTTAAGATTGGCACGTCATAAAATATTTGACGATTGCTGTTTTTTTTTCAAACTTTATTGCTAATATTTTATTATTATTATTGTTATCATTATTATTGTTATTATTATTATTACTATACACATTTTTCCTGCTTCTTCTCGGTCTCACAGCCGGTGATGAATGAATGCTGAGCACTACCAGTGCTCTCAGCAATTCATCCAAGAACTTTTCGAAGAATGTGGGCAGTGCCCAGCAAGGAGATCTTCTGAATCTCCGAAGTCTTTGGTCGTCCTGGTATCAACTCTACATACTTTGTAAAGTCTTTTCTTAGCGTTCCGAGCGCTCCTACAATTACCGGAACGACTTTAGACTTCACTTTCCACATCCGGTTGATTTCAATCTCCAGGTCCTTGTATTTGCTAATTTTTTCAGCTTCTTTGAGCGCGATGTTCTTATCATCCGGAACTGAAACATCGATTAGCATGCAAGACTTGGATCTCCTGTCATGGATAACAATGTCAGGTCTGTTGGCCAATATTTTCCTGTCCGTGATAATCGCATAGTCCCATAGAATGGTGCAATCTTTTATATTCGTCACACTTTGGGGCGTGTGCTCGTACCATTTCTTTGGAACTTCCCATCCTAGCTCACGGCATACAATCCAGTGGATGTAACTGGCCACCTTATTATGTCGGTGCAAATATTCAGTTGCTGCTAACACAGTGCAACCCGACGTTATGTGGCTTATCGTTTCTTGGGCCTTGCCACAGATCCTGCAATTGCCATCTATCTGCTGCTTCAATATCATACGTTGATGGTAACGTGTGTTTAGTGTCTGGTCTTGAGCTGCCATTATTATTGTTGTTATTATTACTATTATTATTATTATTATTATTATTATTATTATTATTATTATTATTATTATTATTATTATTATTATTATTATTATTATTATTATTTTAATTTTGTTTATCTTTTGCAATCTCGATTGAATCTGCCACGCTGGATGACAGTTTCCAGTCAAAATAACATTCCCTTCCTTTTTCAAGCATTCATCATCTCTCCAGTCCTGAAAGGTGGCTTTAAACGTAATCATCATCATCATCGTCATCGTCGTTATCATCATCGTCATCGTCATCATCATCATCATCATCGTCATCGTCATCGTCATCGTCATCATCATCATCGTCATCGTCCTTCTCGCCCCAAATGGCTAGACACATAAGGACATAGCATAAAATAATTTTTATAAATCACAAATTAAATGAATTTCTCGTTAATTCTTTTTAATTCCATATTTTGTAATAAAAATCTTAAATAACATTATGTATGGTCGTTGCAAGCGGTCGGCGCCAGCTTTTTGTTATCTTTCGACATTCGCCGGAAGTGCAGCTTTCAGATGACCTTTAACTTTAAGATGACCTTTCCAAAAATAGTTCAAAACACTTTCTTTGTGAAAAGCCATTTCCATGCAACGATCGAACATTTTCTTGTATGGATGGATGGAAAAGCATATGGATGTATGGATGGATGGATGGATGGATGGAAAAGCATATAGATGGATGGAAAAGCATATGGATGGATGGATGGATGGATGGATGGACGGATGGATAGATGGATGGAAAAGCATATAGATGGATGGATGGAAAAGCATATGGATGGATGGATGGATGGATGGATGGATGGATGGATGGATGGATGGATGGATGGACGGATGGATAGATGGATGGAAAAGCATATGGATGGACTGCTGGAGTAAAGAATGAACGACCTGCGAGAGTGAAAAAATCATTTACAAAACAGAATCTCCAGGAAACAAATAACCTCGGACTTTTAATCTCCCTCCGTCCACGTCACTTCCGCCGTCCATCCGCGGCGCGCAATTCATTTTTCGAGTCAACAACAACATCATTATCATCATCATCGTCATCATCGTCATCGTCGTCGTCGTCGTCATCATCATCATCATCATCATCGTCGTCATCATCATCATCGTCATCATCATCATCAATAACAACAAGGACAACGATAACAACAACAACAACAACATGGAATAAATGAACCTCGAGTGCCACTAGGTCTAAGCGATCTAAGAGGCGTCACGCTTGTCGTCATGACAACACGACGGATATGGGGAGGGAGATTGGGTGAAATATGAAGCGCCCCTCTCTTCCACCCAAACCTCCTCTCTTCCACCCATATCCCAACCCTCCAGTCCTCAATGTCGACACAAGTCATGGTCATTAATCTTCTCACAGTAGCCGAATTTCAACATTTCGTCGTCGTCGTCGTCTTCGACATCACTCTCTTCGACGTTGTGGTCGTCATCGTCATCGTTATCATCATCTTCTTCTTTTCTTGATGATCCAGAGTAGATAAAACCATCTGAACTCCGAACTCTGAACTTTGAACCGCGGCTTGACCGCAAAAGGACCTCCGTTGACCTCCTTCTCTTGTTCGACATCGGTGTGCTATTAAGTCTGACTTTATGCTTTTTGGAATTTCCTGTTCCAAGACTTAATCGCTTGAGTCTCCTAAGATTTTGACACCCAAAAGGGACCCTCTTGTATGGTCCAATGGTCCCCCATCGGGTATAGCTGGATGGGTTTGGGCCGGCCATCAGACACCCCATCAAACGCTGACCTTATGAACTTTTTTTTATGGAGGAGAAGAAAAGTTGGTAGTGCTAGAAATTAGACTCGTTGAGATGTGCGTTCGTGTGGCGCTCATATTTCTAGACAGGTTGAGGCGTCAAGAATGCGATGCATTTTCGGCGTTGATGGTTTTGTTACTCTTGCATTCACTCACTCACTCACTCATTCATCATTCACTTACTCACCCACGGCCAACTACCCATTCTCTCACTCACTCACTCACTCACTCTCTCACTCACTCACTCACTCACTCACTCACTCACTCACTCACTCACTCACTCACTCACTCACTCACTCACTCACTCACTCACTCACTCACTCACGTTTAACCCAGTCAAGGTCAGCAATGAAATGAAAACTTCCAAATGAATGGCGAGTATCAACTTTCATTTGACTTCATCGATCAACAGACGTCCTTCGTTGTTTTGCTCCCGCATCATCATCATCATCATCATCGTCGTCGTCGTCATCATCATCGTCGTCGTCGTCATCGTCATCGACATCATCATCATCATCCTGGCGCGGTCGCGATCTTTTGGGTTGTTTGTCTGACAATTAACGTCGGTGTTTGGCATTCTGCTTTTACCGCTTCCAATCCGCCCTCCATCGCCTTCATTCGTCCACTCACCATCACTCGCTCCTTCCTAACTGGAACTCGTCATCACCATCATCATCACCATCATCATCGTCACCGTCATCGTCATAACCACTACCATCATCATCATCATCATCATCATTATCGTCAACATAACGCTTTTCCATAAATCTTCAGAATCCATTCACAAGGCAAGCAACCTGACGATGACGGTGGCCAGCAAGAACCTGACTGCCATCTCCCGCCAAAACCTGACCTTGGAGTGCGCTGCTTCCGGTTGGCCCCACGTTGACGTTCGCTGGGAAAAATATGGCGGACACCTGTCTGCCTCCAAGACTTTCCAGGAATCAGGTGAGCGAGTGCGTGAAATAGTGGAATGAATCAATGAATGAATGAGTGAGTGAATGGGTTGGGTGAGTGAGTGAGTGAGTGAGTGAGTGAGTGAGTGAGTGAGTGAGTGAGTGAGTGAGTGAGTGAGTGAGTGGGTGAGTGAGTGAGTGAGTGGGTGAGTGGGTGAGTGACTTGACGGATGATTAATGATGATTAAAGTTGAAATTTCATTCATTCAATTTTCAATCCACTTTCTTCGTGTTTCGCCGTAAAAAGCTTCCAGCAAAAGTTGTTCGCGACAAACCGGCAATTAAACTATTTTAAATAAAACAATTATTTTAATTTGAATTTCATTTTCTCGATTAACGACTCGATAATTCGATGAAAAAAATGAATTTTAATGGAAAATTTAAAAAAATTTATTCCATCTATTTTTCATCTCCCATCGTCCTCATCTTCCTCCTCATCGTCATCGTTGTCGTCATCGTCCTCATCATGATCTTCATCATCGTCGTCATCTCTCCAGGTCTCCTGACGATCCTGAACGTCCAGAAGAGCGACGAAGGTACCTACGAATGCACGGCCACGGCCAAAGGGTCCGAGGACAGGGAGCCCGTGGTCCTCAGGGAAGCTGCCTCCGTTACAATCCTGGGTGAGTTGATTGGTTCTCGAAGCTACTTATGTGTTTGTGTTTTTGATTTTATTTTTTTGTCTTTTGTGTCTTTTCTTGTTAATTTATTTATTCCCAAACGACGTGCTTTGATTTTTATATTCTCTCTCTCTCCCTCTTGTTGTAGACGTGTTGTTGCTGTTGTTGTTATTGACGTTGTTGTTGTTGTTGTTGTGCTGGTGATGGTGGGGGTGATGATAGTAGTTGAAGCGGTAGTCTGTTGTACTTCACGCTCGCTGAAAAGAAGAGATGAAGAAAACATAAAAAGGATGTCTGTCAGAGGAGCTTCAGACGCCTGTCAGATTCTCAGACGTTCATCCATCGACACATGTTTTATCTTTTATCGGAATTGGGTGGAGCAGATGGGTGGGTGGATGAGTGGGTGGGTGAAAGGATGGATAGATGGGTGGATGGGTAGATAGTTGGATGAGAGAGTGAAGACTGGATAGCTGAGTGAATGAATGAACGAATGAGGGACTGGATGAGTCAGAGAATGAAATGATAGATTCATGGATGGATGGACGAGTAGATAAATGAATTAGCGAATTAATGAATGAATGGATGATTAAAAGCCGAAATGGACCGTAAATAATTGAAATTCTTCTCTTTATCTTTTTTTTTCTTCTTTAAATTTTAAAATATTTTTCTAAGAAGATTTCCTATCCGAGCAGCCCATAATTCTTTCCAACATAATGGCAGACGACATGCGGAAGCGCGCCAAGGGTCGTTGTGTGTGTTTGGAATTAAAATTAGATTATCACATTTTCAAAATGCCAAGTCTACAAACCGTTACAACCGGCTACCCTAATCCTACCCCTACAATGATGTAGCGCACGATTTATGGGACGAGGTTAAGGTCATAATCGGAGTCACTTAATAATAGCTTACTAATGAGGCGCTATACAAATGGAAAACATGCTTGCAATATGGTAACCATCACAAACAATACCGTCCATTACGTAACATAACTGCTTAGTAAATGATCGTTATAAACAGTAAGGAAAAGAAAACGAAACAAAAACAACCACATCTCCAAGAAATCCCAGCTTGATTAATTTTCTAATATCTTCCAACAGATGTCACTCACATCCACATATAACCATATGCTTTCCACAGAACCTCCAACAGCCGAAATTCTGTCTCCCGATTTACAAGTTGTGGTCGAAGGTTCAACCGTGACCCTAAAGTGCAAGAGTTCAGGGTCACCTCGGATCTCCTATAGATGGTTCTACAATGGGGTACAAGTGACCTCGGAACAGTTCGTCACTGTAAGAGGTAGGCAGACGAGATAATCGTCGTTGTCGTCATCATCATCACTATCACCACCATCATCATCATCATCATCATCATAAATCAGAGGATGATAATGATACAGATTCCATTACAGACTCGTCCCTGACGATGTCAAACGTCAACCGGAAGCAATCCGGTGCCTACCAGTGCTTCGCCAGCAACTCCATCGGAGCAGCTCACAGCGTCATCAGATTAGTCGTCGTGAGAAGCAGGACTGAAGGTTGTCGCTCTTGTCGCTCTTGTCGCCGACGTTTCTTGTCATCATCGTCATCATCGTGGTCGTCATCGTCATCGTCGTCGTCATAATCATCATCATCATGCGCATCAATCGATCGTCGTAACTATCATCATTGCCACGTGCTTGTAACTAATTTGTAATAAAAATACTTAATCTAGCAATAAGTTATTTTGCATATTAATTTTCCTTTTCATTAAAAAAACAACAACAATTTATCATCATCAAGGATCATACGAAGATGATGACGACACAGTTTACGAAGATTGGGATACAAAAGCGGATGCACCGAGGCTAGCTTCTGCAAGAAGTAAAGATGACGATTATGATAATGATAACGATGATGTTGATGATGATGATGATGATGATGATGATGATGATGATGATGGTGGTGGTGGTGGTGGTGGTGGTGGTGGTGGTGGTGGTGGTGGTGGTGGTGGTGGTGGTGGTGGTGGTGGTGGTGGTGGTGGTGGTGGTGGTGGTGGTGGTGGTGGTGGTGGTGGTGGTGGTGGTGGTGGTGGTGGTGGTGGTGGTGGTGGTGGTGGTGGTGGTGGTGGTGGTGGTGGTGGTGGTGGTGGTGGTGGTGGTGGTGATGGTGATGGTGATGGTGATGGTGATGGTGATGGTGATGATGATGATGATTAACCCTGATAGTGATCATCACCGTAATCAATACGTTTTAATGTGGAATAATTAGTCAATAAGATATAGTGATTGAATCTTGTTTTTGATTGAAATATTTCCATTTCAATCGCTAGGTGACATTAGCGTCACGAAGCCGAGGGCATCGCTGGAACCCGACCTGAGCGTCAGACTCTCCTGGAACGTTTTGCCAAAGGATCAGTCGAACAGCGGAGGGTTTCAGTTCAAAGTTCAAATGAAGAATCTGGAAGGGGTGGCTGGCTGGGAGACCATACGCGATAGTATGCCCTTCAATACGAGGACGTATGTCGTCCAGAGAGAACTCCTGCTACCTGGCGAGTGTTTTGGAAATATTTTTAATTA
Source organism: Hirudinaria manillensis (assembly GCA_034509925.1). Lineage (NCBI taxonomy): Eukaryota > Metazoa > Annelida > Clitellata > Hirudinida > Hirudinidae > Hirudinaria > Hirudinaria manillensis. The sequence goes on along the minus strand of CM067526.1, from coordinate 1,002,681 downwards.
ATTGTTAAAACATTTTTGTTGTTTTTTTAAATATTATTTTTATATATAAACGTCGATTAATATGCTGCGTTATTTTAAAATTATTGGCTGATCTTAGTAACTAAATTGTTTTATTTTCAAGGCAAGACTTACAGATTTAGGATATGCCTGACCACCGTAAGTAGGGCATGCATAAACAGCCCTGAATCCATTAAGGTCTTCGTCTCTCTCAATTACCCCAACTTGGATCCTCCGATCAGTCCCAGAAAGAAGCCGCCTCAGCCAATCATAGTTCAGGCCCAGGTCAACTCTTGTTCCAAGATCGAGATTGGCTGGCAGGTAGCCAATGGAATCATTTCTATGAAGTACTTTTAGCCAACTTTACAGTTACATTACAGGCTTTACAGTACCATTGCAGGGTTTACAGCTAATAGATTTAAATTCGAGATTATTCTAAACTACTGTCACTTCAAACAAAGAAAAACAAATATCAAATTAATAAAAACAAAATTTATAAGAACCCAATCTCCCCTTTGTTAGCTACCCGATTACGAACTGGATGACATGGATTATCTGGACTCGGAATATTACGATAACGACGACGACCGCAACGCGGATCAACTGGAAGGTCATCATGAATACCTCTTCCCCTCTAAACAACGCTTCCCAGAGACCCAGGGGGCTCCGTACCCCAGACGAGAAGGTCTAAGGGGCGTCGAATCGTTCTACGTGCACTATGCCCCTTACCAGGAGCAGGACAAGATCCAGACGCTGAGGGTAGAGGTGGGGACCAGTAGGAGTGCCACCATCTCCAATCTGAGACCGTCCACGGCTTATATGTTCAAGATGCAGAGCGTTTCCTACGATGGACTCGAGAGCGATTACAGTAACTCCATTGTCAAAGAGACCACAGGTATTTCGTGCGAAATGATTTCATGAATTTTGTTTTAATGACTATAAAACATGGCTAATAAATTTTATTAATTATCTAGATTTTAGTGAATATTTGTCATTAGAAATTAATTAGTAAATATCAAGAACTTTCAACTAAATATTACAAAATCTTTACATTTCCATTTAGTTTACAACAACTCTTAATATTCTGCAGACTGTTACAACACCCAAAGGCAACCATTTGATAACCAACCGGATGAAACAGAAGATTATAACCCCTACTCCTCTCATTCTCGTAATCCAGTCAGACCCTCCGGTGGGCGGAACTTCAATGAGTTCGCCAGCCAATCGCTGTACGTCGTGGGTGGGGTCTTGTTCGTGATCGTAGTGGCTGCCCTAGTTATAGCGATGATCGTCTGCTTGTACAAGAGAAAGGGCAAAGAGAGTTCTGATAAAAGTGAGCTTTTAACAATTCGTAAATGAAAATGTCTTTATTTTAGACTGATTGATAATTAATTGCTATTGTGCAGCGCTCCAAATGAACCAGACCCTAATGCACTGCTATCAAGCCACCCAGCACCAACTTGGTGGACACACTACGATTGGCTCCACCCACTTGCCGAGCTGCAACGGCCACTGCACCATGGTTCGTACCATCGGAGCCAATAGCGTGCAGGGCGTGGAATATTGCCGACCAATGGATTTAGCCGAATCGCGTGCTTTGGTCAACCAATTGCAGCCTTGCCTGAGTGGCCAGAATGGCAAAAAGGTTCGCCCTAATTAAATATGCCGTGACCTTATGACCTCTACTTGTTAATATTCAATTTACGTCTAGTTTTAATTTATTCAGCCCCCTCCTGACCTTGACCTACCGCCTCCTCCGCCACTCCCACCTTTTCAAAACTCCGCCTACAGAGGTGATACCGGTCACGGTTGGTTGAAATTTGTTTTTTTTTTTTTGTGATTTAAATAATTACCAATTAGCACTGAATAATTAGCGATTAATAACCATAACAAAAATAGTAATAATAATAATAATAATAATAATAATAAGTTAATATTGGACCCTGGTTTGTGTTAGGCGAAGATGCTCTCCTTTATGACCAACTGTCGGATCCCGACGACAGAGAAACGATACGCAAAAGTTCCATTCTCAAGCAGACACCTTTCTCCGCCGGGGGTATATACCACCCCCTCTCGCAAAACAACTCGCCGGCCTCCACGGCTTGCCCCGGTAAAGTAGCACAGGTGGCAGCCCTACAGTGCCCTATGCCAGATGAAGCTCAGGGCAATGCCTACTGGGTCCTGGAAAACTTCAGCCGAACTCCCTCGGAGGGTAGCGGCAGTGCAGTCAGCGGCGGCTACTACGTCACCAGCGTGCCCGGCGGCTTGCAATCGCAACCGTCGTCGAACGCCCATCCCCTGAACACGGGGTCGTCTTCATCGTCGTCGTCTTCATCATCATCGTCATCGCATGAGGCTAAGAATTGCCGTCGACAGCCGAACCGCCAATCGCCGAATGTGGCTTTCGAGCCGCTCATGTATCGATTGGCGAGAGATGGCGACACGAGCGACAACGGCTACTCTTTGACCTAACTTGACCCGACCTGATTCTCGGGTTCAAGAATAGGTCGCAAGGTCATCTGTAACATTTGAGACGTGAAGAAGGGACAAACAAAAAAGGAGTGGAGTTTCGTATAGTAGTAGTATTGTGAACAGTAGTGATGGTCAGCTGTTGTATTAGTATTTTTGAAGCGCCGAATTTTTCCAAATTTTGATTTTATTTTTTTATCCATTTAATTCTTTAATTTATTTAATTCTTCCAAATCGATTTTTTTTTTCTTTTTCTCAAAATTCCGCGGAAAATAGTCCTCCTCATCGTCGTCGTCGTCGCTGTTGTTGTTGTTGCTGTTGTCGGCAGATTGCCTGAGATTTGTTGGATTCTATTGCTCATCTTATTATCGCTAATTATCATAATTATTAGTTATAAAAGGTATTTATTATAATTAAATCATTTAAATAGATATGATTTATTTTATCTGACTTGATTTCATTACAATTTAATTACGATAGATTTGCTTTTATTATTATTATTATTATTAATATTAATATTGATTAGGATTAAACTGACATAAGTTTATATATAATTGAATTAATTTGTCCTTAAAAAATTGTTGTTATTTCAACTCACAGCGCCTTTGCCTCTCGACTTGCCTGCTTCTTTTTGTATTCAGGTCGGGTCAGAGGTCAAACTATTTTAAAACGCTGCCCCATAGGTCATTTCATTGACCTAGTTCTCAGTCCTAGCGGTCATTGAATATTAATTAGTAATAATGGCATTGTTTTGCGTTCAAAATGAATAATTCATTTGCATAATTAATGTGAGTTTCTAAAAATAGTTTCCTCGAAATTCCCCCAAACTAAAATTAAGATAAAACCTCAGACGTTTTTCCATCTGAATTTATTTCTTGCATTTAACGTGTTATTATTGTTTATTATTTTATAAAATACATTTTATTCGATTATTATCATATGATTCTATATTATCGCCCATCAATTTTTTTTTTATATTTCAGAATGTTTACGATTCTGTTTATTTATTATTTTTTTTTCATTTCCAGTTGTTCAGTTTTTCAGTTTTGCTGATGACGACGACGACGACGATGACGGTGGTGATGATGGATATTATCATAACAATAATAATAATAATAATAATAATAATAATATAATTATTATAGTTATTATTATAATTAAATTATATTTTTTTTTTCTCCATTTTTCACTTGTTCAGATGTTCAGTTGTTTCTTCGAAAATCTCGATTCGTCTTTCAAGTTTCAAGTGAAATTAATTATTACGATTTACAAAATGCCATTAAACTTATTTACTATCGCGATGACGACGACGACGACGATGATGCAGGATATTATCATAACTCTTAATAATTATTACTATAATAATAATAATAATAATAATAATAATAACAATGATAATAATAATAACAATGACAATGATAATAATAATAATAATAATAATAATAACATTATAATATTATTGATTTCTAGGGATATCAATTTTTATCTTCACAAGTTTCGATGTAAACATTTTTAAAATTCTCTCTTCATTGAATTCTCGCGACGACGATGACGGTGATGATAACGATGATTATGATGACGACGACATCGTTGGATGATGATGATGATGATGATGTTGTTGTCATGGTTACCATGGTTACGATTTTTTGTGTTCATATTTTCAGTGTCTTTTTAATGCCATTTCTACAATATTGTGTCATTGACATCACCAACTTTATCATCATCATCTTCAACATCATCATCGTAGTTATCATCACCATCATCATCATTATCATCATTGGAAGTCATCCAATCTGCATGTACCGGCTTGCCGCAACTTGCCACTGTAAGATAAAAGAGTTCGTGTTCTCCAGTGATGGAGAGATGTAAAGCTACTTATGTAAAGAAATGCAAACAGATTTCATCAAATGTAATTATATTGTAAACTTTAAATCATATTCTTTAATTAATTTCACTTAAGTTTTTAAACCGGGTAAAATCTGAGCCAAAATTTTTGGAAACGGATTTAATTTCATTTTATGACATTTTTTTTTTTAAAGTGATCTTTGATATCAACCGATTTGACTGAAAGGCTGCCATTTTTTTTTTTGTTTGATCTTTCGAACAGTTTTGTTTCTCGACATTTTTTTTTTGACAACACGGATTTGAAATTCGAATTTCCGATTCCTCTTGCACCGTGCAGCCACTGTATCGAAAGAGACCCCACCACCAACCACACCCCTCGAGGATCAAGAGGGGTTTCGAACTCCAAACCTGTGAGATTAAAAATGTGAGAATGACCCGAGTATTTCTTGCCGATGTGCCAAGTACGTTGTCTGTCTGGCCCGTGTCTTCTTAGAGTATCTCGAATAAATTCAGTATTTCTTTTGCTTTTCGTTTCTTTTTTTCTGTTTTAAAATTTCACAATTAACGAAATTCATGTGACTAAAAGTTACGTAACTTCAAGACCTACCAAATTAATATTTATTTGAATAAGGATAATGGAAGGCAGAAGGAAATGCTTTGAGAATGAAACAGATTTTGCTTCACTCACTCGGGAGTCTGACTGAAATGTTATTGAGGTGATACATTAAGAAATCAATATGCCAAAGTACAGATTCTTAAGTAGTCAGTCAAATTTGATCACGGAATCCCATCCTTAAAGTCTTGATTTTCCCCGAATTATTTACAGCCAAAAATTTAATTTCATTCAATAAACAAATATTTAAGTTTGGTAAATAATTTGTATTATTTTTAAATTATAAAATAAAAACTGTAATTATTCCCTTGATTTGTATTTTATCTTTTGCTGTCGATGTTCGCGCATCACTGTTTCAAAAGGAGATTTGTATATTTGCTGCGGACCGTCGGAGTAATTCAAAAAGTATTTGAAAACGTCTGCTTAAATAAGGAAATTATACTTTAAAATTTTATTTCTATTTACTGACGAAGAAGAGCACTTTAGCGGGTCGAAAGAGACTGAAACTTTCTTTTAAAAAATGGAAGACATTCCTGAAATAGAAGTATCGGTACGTCTGTAAATGAACTTGTATTTTGCATTCGGGTTTTGCTGTTTAAATGCATTGACAGCGTTGTTTGGTAACTATTCTTTAGATAATGACTCAACAAATGAGTCCTGCTTAAAATTGGTTAAAAAGCTACTTTGAATATATTTCACCACAAAATTTGATTTAGAGTAATTTTTACTTTTAAATCATAAACGTTAACGTGAATTCAACAAAATGAAGCTCAAATACATTAAACTGTTTTCTATGATGTAGTTTCAATTATATGATTAACAATAGCATTAATTGATAATGTTCTAATTAAACTACAATGAATATCTTGCCAAAAAAATCAGAACCTATCTTTCGTCCACACCTTCAACACCAAAGTTGGTAATGACATCGCAAAGGACCATCTCAATCGCTCCAATTTCCTGTGTGTCTCCAACAAATACGGACTCGTCTTTGCCTCAAGCTCTGACCAAAGTAGGCAAACTCCATTGTTATCTATTGACTATTGGTACTATGATGATAATGATAATGATGATGATGATGTTGACATGTTTGTTATGTCATTAAAAATGATAACAATGGCTATCAATAACACCAACTTTCACTAACATCATCATCATCATTTATCTCCAGAACTCAAAGTCATGACCGTGTCCGGACTGGACGTCCACATGGCGAAGATGAAGGGAGCCAGGCCTTCGGCGAAGATGGTGGAAAACAACGCCACGACCTTTGAACTTCAGGGCGAGGTCGTTCACCTGTCTCTGAACTCGAGCGAGGAATACCTGGCCGTGTGTACGTCGAAGAATGGATTCGTCTTTGCAGAAGTCTATGACATCAGGGCTCTGGTCAAGGTGAATGAGTTTTCGGTTTTGAGTTTTCGTTTCTCTTTCGTACCCGAGTTTGTAGCATTTCTGTCGTTGTTGTTATTGTTGATGTTTCTGTTGTTGTTGATATTGTTGATGTTTCTGTTGTTGTTGATATTGTTTTGTTGTCACTAGCTCTGGTCTATAAGTTGTACGAAAAATATAAAATTAATTCAATGCCAGTGCACTTACATTTGCCTTCCTTATCATTATAATTCTTGTTGTTTTCATCAGTAATGCTGTTACACACCATCATTATCATAATAATAATAATCATCATCATCATTTTAATCGTCATCATCATCATCAGCTCCTATCAAAACTTCAGGACTCCAAGCATCCACCCTCTCCATTCCAAGAGATCAAACTGACCTGTTCATCAGACGAGATCCTTTCCGACTTCTCCTGGAACCCCGGTCTCGACTTTTCCGGAACCTTCATCGCCTGCTCCTCGTCAGGGGTCACCTCCGTGTTCGAGGTTCACCCCACAGAGGTCAAACTGGTCGGAAGCCTCGGGCCGACCGGACAGGGGGGTGCAAACAACTGCGGTGAGTTTCGATGGATGATATGGGCTGTTTTTTTTTAAGAGGTCTTGTTTATGTACTGATCTGAAGTTATGTACATGGAACCATAAGAACTAGTTATTATTATTATTATTATTATTATTATTAACATTTATTTATAGTGATTTTTAATATGCCCATTCTATTATTATTAATATTATTATTGCATTTAACAAGTTCTTTTCCTCTCCATCCTGCTCATTCTATTATTATTATTATTATTATTATTGTAATTGACTAAACATAAACGAGCTCTTTTCCTCTCCAGCCTGCTGGAGTCCCAAAGGAAAACAGGTCGCCATTGGCAACGAGTCAGGAGTCGTGTCGTTGCACCTGCCGACCATGTCCCCGAAGAGCGTCATCCAGGTGTGCCCGAAGGTCAAGGAAGCCTTTGGTGATGTTGCAGGTTGGTTGTTGTTGTTTTGCCTGGGCATTGGTGTTGTTGTTCAGCGTTGTTGTTAGTTGATTGGCTAGGTCTGATAGACTTAATTACTTATTCATGCCTTAAATAAAATTACAGCCATAAAAAGTATAGCAAACTATTGTGTCACTGATGACGATTTATTATTATTATTATTATTATTATTATTATTGTTATGAGGATGATGATGATGATTGCAATCATTGACTATCACCAAAAGAGTATCTCCTTAAATAGGCATTAGGAGATACTAATTGATCCATCTCATGACCATGCCAACTTGTGACACAATGCACTTAAACTGTTATTATGATTATAATAATAATAATAATAATTGATAAAATAAATAATAAATTAATAATAATAATAATAATGAATTACTACTCTTCCAGTGATTGACATCTTATGGGAGACAAGCTCCACCTTCTTCATCGTCTACAAGAGCAAGTTGAACAACTCCCAGCAGCCTCTCCTGGTGCACGTGAGGTCGCAGGTAGGTGAACTTTGAACTTGTCAGGTCAATGTGTTGACACAAATCAATCGCTTTGTTTGCTGCGGTGATTGTCATGAGCGACGGAATTGCAAGCAGTTTATGTGGTAGAGTAGTCAAGTACTATCGGTTAGATAAATTACCTCATGAAATATAGATTAATATACTAATTACAGTAATATCAAATCATAATAGGTTTATTATTATTATTATTATTTTTAATTAAATGTTGACATCGTTGTTATCGTTAGAACAACCAACCCGTGTACAGTTTCTATGGTGACGTCTGCTTCGGGAGTTCAAAGACCGCATACCCGAGGTATCAGTTCAACCTGATCAGACAGTGGTGAGTCATCTTAAAGTACACCCATTCCCCTTTAATTATAATAATGAAAGTATTTATCTAGAATGTCATAGAAAATAGTTATTGTTCTTAGCCACCATATAATATAATAAGCATTTGGCCAATAACTTATAATAATTTATGCTGTCCATGGTTCCATGGCAACCATTAATCACCACCAATCAAGCAACTATTCAATCAATCAACCATTCAATCAATCAACCAATCAATCAACTATTCAATCCCTTTACAACTTCTCAGGAACCTTCTGCTCATCTCCTCATCGACATCCTCTGAAATGTGTCTCCTCGCCAAGGACAAGGTCAGTCGTTAATAACCCTTTCTGTGATGATGATGATGATGATCTTTATGTTAATTACAAATTATATTATTATAATTTGCTATTATTATTATTAGTAGTAGTATTAGCATTGTTATCTTTTCAATGAACTCTGAACTTTCAACTGGAGTGCACTAACACACGTTACCGCCCTTTGAACCCAGGACACCTGGTACAGATGCGACCTGGAGCACAAGCCCGAGGTGTGCAGCCTCGGAAGCAACTTCGAGATATACTATCCCCGAGGCGTCTGCTTCGTTTACTGCTCCGCCTTTAAGTGGACTGTCAAGATGTCAGGTAAGTCGTTGTCTCTTAAATTTTAAATTTTTTGAAATTTATTTAATTAAGTAATAACGTGAGGCGATCGAGCAGATATGATTCGTTAAGGAATGTTAAGCTTTATCTTGAAAAGTCCAAAAGGGCTAATTTATAAATAAACGATCAAATTCATTTTTAATTACGACACATTAATCAGGATTAACCGATTAATTGAATAAAATATGAATATTTAAATATTGCATACTAACATTAGCCAAAATATTAACTCAAAGCCAAACCTCATTAAGATTAATAATCCTCTGCAGATGAAGAAAAGACCTTGGTGTCCTTGCCTGTGATGATGATGTCGAGCGACGGCTGCCTCTCCTCCCTGCAGTTCGTGACGGAGAACCCCGACCACCAGAGTCTCAACGTCGTGTCACAAGCGTTGACGTCGGAGGCGGCACTCGGTACGTCCCGAGTCGTTCGACAGATTATCGTGCCTCGTTATGTTTTTGTTTATGTCATGCTCGCTTATAAGCTTACGATCATCTAATTTAAAACTTTGTTCCGGAGCAATCTTCAATTAATTTTTAATAGATTATTTTTTAATTTATTTATTTATTCTCGTGGTTTTAGTTAGAGCGCTTTTTGTGCTATCTTTGGTGACATTAATTATGTCAATTGTTTTTATTATTTTCTTATTAAATCTTTTTTATTTGGCATTTGCTTTAATATAATGCTTTCTCATATTTAATAGGAGCAGCTCAGCCTGCTAAGGTTCTGTCTGCACCTCCCCAGCAACTCCAGATCCCCAAAGAGGTCACCCCCAACCCCACCTCGGTCAAGGCCAACCCACCTTCGTTTTCCTTTGCCGGAGCTCAGCAGCAGCAGCAGCAGCAACAACAACAGGTTCAATCAACTGCAGTATTTGTTGCAATGAAATGGTCACATGAATGTAGACTTTGTTTAATTATACTTTGCAATAGCATGGCACTGTTGATACTGCTTTTTGAATAATGATTCTCTTGATATGCTATTAATTAATGTCATGAGTGATTACTGATATTACATAAGTCAGCTATGCTTTCCAGGCCAGTGCGATGGGTTTTTCCGGACTCATGAAAGCTGCAGCCCCAGTGAACAACAACAGCAGCTCGCAAGTTCCTCCATCAAATCAGATCACCCTGACTTTCGGTCAGTCGATACAAAAGAACGTTCCAAACTCCCCGAGTCTCTCCGGGGGTCGCGTCGCACCGGAGCCAGCAAAGACCCCGCTCGGGCCCGGGAACTCCAGCCTGCCATCCAGCGGAGACGAACCCTTGACCCATAAAGTTCGTCAGGAAGCGTCTGCTCTGCCAGCGGTTGGAAGTGATGACGATCCTTACGAGCAGAGCATTGCCAACGAGGTGGGTTAATTTGCCGATACTGATTACTAATTGTTTGCATGTTTTGAAAAAGATGAGCAATCCATCTGTCCATCTATCTGTTTGGCTATTACCTGAAGCACTCTGTCATGATTTTACTCATTACAGCATTAAATACAATGCAATGAATTGTAGTTCTTCCATACTGTCCAGTGAAATCCTTATCTACTTTTGAAATAGCTGCTATGAATAGATATAACTGGGCATTAAGTTAAACCTAACTGCAACATCCTATGCAATGGTAACGCATTCAACTGCAGATCAAACACTTCTCGAGGGAGCTGAAAGAAGTTCTGCAAAGGTTCTCCACCTTCAAACTCGATCGAAACTTCTCGGCCGAATTGGAAAAACTGAGTTCCGGTACGAAGACGATCCTCAAGCAGAAAGATGACCTCTGCAAAGAACTCCTGGTTGGCAAATTTTTCATTGCTTCATTGGAAGTTGCTAACCATTTCAATAATGACTTCCTTAACTGTGGGGCTTAAGAATTGGAAATGACCAAAATTGTTTATTCATAAACATCTGCTTTGCTGTCTGCATGTAAGATTCTAATAGGTTCTTGGACCCAATTTATTGACAATAACCACCTCTTCCTGCAAGTTAAAATAAGTTATTATGGTCTGAGTTAATTACCGAGTTAATTATTAATGGAATGCAACCAACGATTGGTAATGGCTGTCTCTCGGCTGCCATGAATCGGTCTGATTTGAATTTTAAATTCTAAACTAAATCAAAAAGTTAAATGATGATTCTCAAACATTCGACCATTGCTCATCACCTGCTCGCCTAAAACCCGCCAGGATCTCAAGAAGGAATCGGACGAGCAGAAGACGGAAATCCTGGAACTGTTTGCCACGGCGGAGAGGTTCCGAGCCACTCACGACAGGAACAACGACAAAAACTACCTCGCCCTCCTGCGCCAACGACCCCTCGACCCCACCAAGAAGTCCAAGATGGCCGCCATCAAGTCGGCCCTCGGCTACGTGCGCATGGAGATCTCGAAGGTCGACTCGGTGCTCGACTCAAACATCCAGGAATGTCTGGACGCTCAGAAGAGGCAGAGGTCTTGTTCGATTTGTTTTTGTTCTGATTGTACTCGTTTACTATTAAGTATATTAATTATAATGAATTATTAATTATGACAAATTATTAAATATGAAAAGAAAGTACGATCGTTATCGTCTTTTCGTCCCGAGACTTTACAAAGGTTGTTCATTCTTTTTGTTTTTTTCATTACATTCATCAACTCCAACAGGTTCATTCAACCGCCCAGCCTTCACATAATCTACGAGACCCTGCACAGCAACAGGATCACCATCAGCAAGATCAGGAGCACCCTCTCGTCGGCCAAGAAGAGAATCGATGCGGATCCGAAGCTCGGCAGGAACAACTCGTGAGCTTCGTTTTTTTCTCGTTTTTGTATGGGAGCGATGCAAGTCCACGGATGAATGTAAGGGTGGACACAGGGGAAGGAAGGATGGATAGGTGTGTAATTGGATGGATGAATGGATGGATAGAGAAACGGATCACAAGACATCATCGTCATCGATTATAACTGGTCTTTTACCCCTCAACCATCTCTACCCTCGTTCCAGTCTCAACTTGAGTCATTTGCTCACAAAGCAATGCACTTTGACGTCCCCAAAGAAGCAACAGACGGTCAACAGGCAGGACAAGGAGGCTCAACTGAGAGAGTTTCTTCTCAACAGGAAGGTCGTCACGGTCAGATCCACAGCTCCCGGTTGGTTGGAATTTTAATTAAGTGGGTGGAGTCGGACATTTTAAACTGCTGTTCTTGTTATTATAATTTCATGAACATTAAAGTTTGGGCAGTACTTATTAAAGTATTTAGTAGTAGTGCATACTAAGTGTCATACCAGGTTATTGTTATTGTTCCACTAAATATTCAAAATTGTGTTTATCATTGTCACACTATTCGATGTTCATTGATGTAATTGAATCTCCAAACTTTTGGGGTTTCCTTGAGACTCGAGCATGTGCACTGTCTCCATTTTTTCTACCAGAAAACTTGAACTGCTCCCGAATCGTATCTGCCGTTCAGATGAGGGAGATCGCAGGACGCAAGGCCGAGCTGCCACGGACCGAGGCCTCCGTCAAACCGCTGCTGCAACAAGGAAAGGCGCTGGAGGAGCCAAAACAATTGGACTCTCAGAAAGCTCGGCCCCCGTTGTTCGGCCAAACTGCAAAATCGCAAACGATTCGAGCCGCCTCGAATCCTCCCTCTGCCAACATTTCTCCTGCTCCTCAACTTTCAAAGATGCTTTTGCCACCAAAAGGTATATAAACTGGGTAGTGTAAATGGAAATATATCCATTTATTCTTATTGCAATTAATAGCTCAGCGATAAATCATTTGCTTTCACTTAGAATTCATGTTAAATGATACTCTCGACCTTTTAGATTCGGCCGAAGCAGTTCCGTCCATTGGAGCCGATAAACATGCGGAACAGGCAAGCATCCTGCCCTCTATTACCTTGGGCATGACCGTGCCATCCTTCAACATTGCCTCAAAGCCGTTCTTACCCTCTCAGCCGTCGCTGCAAATGCAACCCCCTCCCAAGGCGACAGTAGAGGTCGGAAATGATCCACAAGTTGGAGTGAACTTTTCGGTAATGTCGAAAATGATGCCCGCCTCCAAGAGTACGAACCTGGCTCTTCCCCCTGTCTCCACTTCTACTCCCATTTCAAAAACATTACAAGCACCTGGCTTGCCAGAATCTGACTTTTCTGCCATCTTCAAAGGGTCAACAGGCAGCGCCTTGGATGGCTCTACTAAATCCACACTGCCTTCATTTACTTTTCCGTCGTTGAAATCCTCCAGCTCTCAGGTATCATCTTCTCCGGAGACCCTTTCTTCGGAAACTTCGCCGCAACTTCCCAACAAACCATCAGAAGAGGGCAAGAAACCCGAGGAATTCAAAGAGCAAAAGATGCCGAAAGTTCCGGGCTTCCAGGAGCCGCTGAAGATGATGAAACAGATGGGCGACCAGATCGGAAAGACTTCTTTCTTCGGGGGAGGCGGTCTGGATCTGAATGCAATTGCTTTGAACTCCTTCGAAGCACCTCGGCCAGAAACCTCCTCGGATGCTTCCATCGTTCCAGAGAAAGAGGAGGCCTCAAAGCCCCGATCGGATGAGAAAGCAACCGTCAACGACGATCCCAAACTGGAAGAAGGAAAAGCGTTCGACCTCAGCAAGAAATCTATGTTCTCGGTACAAACGTCCGTCAGTTCTTCGCTTCCAGTTTTCGGGACGAGCATGGGAACGTTTGGACCTAAGATAACTGAACCTTTGAGCGATAAGGTCACAAATGTTACACCAAAAGCAGATCCAAAGACAGAGTCTTCAGATAAACAGGAAGCTTTCAAAGAGTCAACGACGAGTACCTCGATGTTTGAAAGCGGTGCTACATCTTCTGGTTCTCCTGACGTTGCCAGACAGTTGACAGGAGCCACGGCTTCAAGCCTACCTTTGACTCCGAAGAGTCCGATACTCACCTTGACGACATTCGGAAGCGTCGACAACGTCGGTCCTGCGTCGGCTTTCGGGAGCCTCTCTTTGCCTGGAACGGCCGCAACCTCCGGTGCGCCCTCTTCAGTTTTCGGAGTTTCATCGTCGACTGCCAGCACTACAACAACATTCGGAGCACCTGCAAGTATTTCTGTTGCAGTGGTCGATACTTCTACGACCAAGACTTCAGCAACGTCCATATTTGGAGCAGGAAAAACGTCGAGCGTGTTTGGTTCCACTTCCGCATCTGCACCTTCCATATTCGGATCATCCGCGACGACGTCGGCTCCTTCTATATTCGGACCTTCCACAGCATCTGTACCCTCCATATTTGGTGTGTCCGCAACGACGTCGGCACCTTCTATATTTGGTTCATCTACAACAACAGTGACCTCTCCATTCGGATTGCCTACTTCGTCGATATTTGGAACTGCGACCACATCTGCTCCTTCGCCATTTGGGGCTGAAGCAACATCCACATCGACAGCTCCGTTCGGGGGTTCTGCGGCTTCGACATTTGGCTCGGCACCGCTCTTCGGCACTACTGGCACCGCAGCGTCATTCCAGCCCTCGGACAAACTACCCCAATCGCCATTCGGATCTGCCAAAACCCCGGTGGCTCCTTCAGTTTTTGGATCTCCTGCGCCAGCGATGTTCGGCTCCGCCGTCGCCTCGTCTGCGGCTCCTACCGTGTTCGGGGCTTTTGGTGCTCCTTCTACTCCCGTCCAGTCCGTATTCGGAAGCAACAAACCGATCTCGCCATTTGCAGCCTCCTCGAACGTACCGGCTGCCGGAAATGCTTCCTCTTCAGTTTTTGGAACTTCTCCGTTTGGAAAGGCATCCTCTGGCGGACAGTTGTTCAGCTCCCCGGCAAATTCCATTTTTAGCCAGACGGATACTTCGAGTTCCTCTTTTGGAGGAAACGCATTTGGCAAACCAAGGTAAAAATTATTTAAGAGATATTTAGATTGATTAAAATTACCATTTCTCCATATGCTTACAGCAACCAAGTTTTTGGACAGAGTTCAATCTTTGGACAAGCTCCAACATCCAGGTGAATACATGATCAATTTTTTCTGAGGCGGTTGAGTAGGCACATTACTAACATGTTGATACTTTGACAAGTTCTACGGAACAATCCGGAGGCATCTTCGGATCTTCTGGAACTTTCGGTGGCCTTGGAGGAAAGCCGAGCAAGGAGAAGGCTGCTACAAACGTGTTTGGGAGTACCAGCGTATTTGGGGGCACTAGCCAGGCAAATTGTGAGTTCTCAATCTTAACCATGACTTTATACCTTTTTAATTTTGCCTTTCCATCCGCATTCTAGCCATATTCGGCAACTCCCAGACTGGTTCGGGATTTGGGTCCGTGAAGACGGACGTCAGCATCCAGGGTTCGTTCACGGGCGGCAGCAGCAATGTTGCGTCTGCAGGTTTCGGCTTCCAAAAACCTGCCGCACCAGGTATGTCTCTCTCTAACCATTTGCAAATTTCAAATTGTTTGATACTTTGCCATCTTCTCTCTAAACTAAAAATTCCCTCATTATCTCCTTTCCAGTATTCGGTGCAACAGGAGGCTTCGGTGGTACCCCTGTCTTTGGCAGTCTTGGGGGTAACAATCCCACTGCCTTTGGAGGGGCACCTGCCTTGGGGACATTCGGTGCTTCAGCTATGGGCTCGCCTGGAAGCACACAGGGACGACTCTTTGGCACTGGATCAGGTGACAACGGAGGATTTGCCAGTCTTGCAAACGCTAGTACACCCTCATTCGAAGGCCTGGTTCAAAGGTCGGGAGGTGCAGACTTTGGCAACGTTGCCCAGCAGGGAGGATTCGGGTCGTTTGGAGGAGGGGAACAATCCAGCTCTGGATTTGGAAACAGTTTCCAGCCCAAATCACCTCAGTTTACTCAGTTCCGTTCCTGATCATCCGAAGAACTCTGACTCAACTCCTCATTGTTGCTCATAATAAACAAAATCAAATTAATTTATGCCAGTCCTAATCCCAGAAGGACTAGCCAGATGCAAAGAAGATTCTTCGTTAGACACAACTTCTGGAAGGAGATAATCTGACAAAGAGTTGCTTTATTTCATTCAACTGCTAATTAAAGACTGGCGAAGGGGCAATCCCTGCCAGCCACACCCACCCGTAGTGCTGAACATGTGTTCTGGCAATTTCAAAGGCTTCAGTGGTAAAATTCAAAACAAGCTTCCTGACAAATTTTTAATTTCATCACATTTGCCTAGCAATAGCATGGACTTTGGCTTGCTAACAACACATCAGCAATCATTAGCAACTGTAGACAGGTGGCAAAAATTTGAGTTCATTCCATTGAGAAGGATGACAATCTATTAATAATAATAATTACGTCAATGATCCGGAGTAGTTCTATGAGCTGGAGAGTGTGGTCTCCAAGATGGTTGAGCTGAATGCCAAGTCCCAGTAGTGCTCCACAGAATGCTTCCTAAATTGCTCCCTGGCAAAGGCTTCTGTTGGACAGACTTTGATCTTGATTTCCCCGAAGGCCCTGTTTTTTACTGTCCCCTGAGATTCAAAATAAAAGAAATCAATATTTCTAATAAACGACAAACAAAATTGGTCAATCAATAGGTTACAGTTTCTGTAGTTCATTGATGGATTAAGGGCAGTGGCCATCAGCACTTGCCCCACGCTAATAGGGGTGTGGTTGTGAAATAAAATCCAACTTGGGGGTATCAATAAATTAACAAGTATCTTATCACTGCACTCAGACCATGACGCCCCTACATTCCAACAGAGGTGTGGCCACACCCCATAAAACAAAACCCATCCCTACAGGTGCATGAATGTGTTATTTTTGGACAGGGTTATGGGTCAAGTACACAACAATAAAGGTGTGGTCCTAAAACAAACCCAATCACCTGGATGAATGGGCTACTTTTGTGCTCTTCACCTGTAAAACCTGTGTAGGCCAGTGGGGTGTGTGGTGGAAAAATAAAATCAACTTGAGGGGACAGTATCAATAAATTAATAACAAATATCCTGCCATTGCACTTGGTCCACAATACCTGTGCACTCATACGGAGATGTGGCCATACCCCATAACACAAAACCCATCCTTCAATGTTATGAATGGGCCACTTTTGTGGACAGGTGTTATGGTTCAAGTGCAGAACAATAAAGGTGTGGTCCTAAAACAAACCCGATCACCTGGGTATATGGGCTACTTTTGTGTTCTTGACCCATAACATCTGCACTCCAACAGAGGTGTGACCACACCCCATAACACAAAACCCATCCCACCAGATGTATGAATGGTCCACTTTTTTGGACAGGTGTTATGGGCCAAGTGCACGACAATAAAGGTGTGGTCCTGGATCACCTGGATATGTGGGCTACTTTGTAGCCCTGTGTGCTCATACATAGGTGTGGTCATAAAAGAAAAAGTGGCTTAAAAAGTTGACTTTCCTGTCGACTTGAGTAGACATTGTTAATAAATTAAATATTGTTAATAATTAAATATCTCCTCACCTCCCATATGAGCCTGCAATCATTTGTCTTGGCCATCTCTGCATCTTCTTCGTCATCGTCTGTGAACCAAACATCAAAATGAAACCACAACTACTATAGTGTCATCATCTTCATCATTATCATCATCATCGAAAGTCAAGGTCAGTGCCCACCGTCATCGTTGTCAGGTCTGTTCCTGTCGTCCCCCCACTTGATCCTGTTCATTACCAACTTCCTGAATTTTTTCTGCTGTTTTGGTCCTAAATATGAAAAATAATAAATGTATAAAAATCATCAGATGATTCTTATCATAACTATTATTACTTATTAATATTATTATTTCTGTTATTAAGGTGCAGCATATATTATGGCTTGTAAATAAATAATAATAATAATAATAATAATAATAATAACAACAACAATAATAATAATAATAGAAAGTTATAGGTCCAGTAGAGGTATGGTTGTAAAATAGTGACCCATTGTGAACAACAGCCAAAAAAAGCTGGTGGTGCCATTGTCCATGAGCAGTTATTATTATTATTATTATTATTAATATTATATTATTATTATTATATCATCATCATCATCATTATTATTATTAAGAATTAATGACAACAGTCATTCCTGACATACCTCCCTCCACCACAATGACGTTGCAGTCCTTGTGAAGAATGACGATACCAGTCATGAAGAGTTGGTTGGCATTGGCTTCGACCTTGAACTTCTTCTTGGGACTGGTGAGGTCGCCCACCCTGTAATAATAAACAATTTTAGGGCTGAGTTGTAAGGTTAGGGTTAAGATTAGGTATAGGGCTGAAGTCACCCTGTAACAACAGATAATGTTAGGGTTAGGGTTTAGGATTATGGCTAAGGTTAGGGATGAGGTCATCTTTCTGTAAGAAGGAACAATTGAAGGGTTGGGGTTCCATTAGCACGATGCCAATGTACGATTAACGAATCATCAATTAATCGATCACCTATAAACAGAGACCACGACTCCACTGGATGTGTCCTCCTTGATCTTCCTGATTTTCTTCTCCCTCCTCTGCTCCTTCGTCAGCTTTCTGGCGGCGTTGGCATCCTCGTGGGCCTTCTGTCTCTTGGCCATCTGGGCCCTGACGTGCGCCTCGACTTTCGTGGGGTCTTGGACGGCCTCGGTGCCGAGAACCCTCATCAGGTTGGCCATCCTGACTTTCGGCTCCGGGGGAGGCAGGAGGCCAAGCCTGATCTTCTCCTGATACTCTTTCTGGATCTCGGAGCGGTTCTGCTTCCTCATCTTCTTCCGCTCCTTCTTCGTCAGCATCGTCTGCAGCTCCACGTGCTTATATTTTTCCACTGAAGGATGAAAATAGAAGTGGTGATTTTTTTTTCTTGTTACTCATAATGACAGTGCTATAGTGCATTATAGAACTTAGGGTAAAAAGGCACTTTAAATATTTCCTGAATGAAATGAATTAGGAATAAATTTGTTAATCAACTGGTACCTATTAACAATAGTAATAACAATTGTAGTAAATTTAATCATTTTGATGAACAAACACGGCATGGTTTTACAGCAAGTCATCAACAACAAGCATTTAATTTATAACATTAAACCACAAATGAATGAAATACAAAAAATCCACAACAAAGACCAAATGGAAGACTTGTTGGGCTCACCAGGTGGCTTCATCTGGATCGGATGCTCTACGAGGTTGGTGATGGCCTCGTAGTGGATCGGAAGGTTGCACTCCCCCGACCCCTGTCTCTCTGGCAGCTCGGACGGTTCTGGGTAGCTGTGGAAAATATATACGATCCTAATGTTGACATATGGTCCATTGTTTAGTTTAGCTTTGGTTTATAAATATTTTGTCACTAAAGATTCGAGATTGTGTTGAACATATTTTCTACATGGCAATAAAAATTATTACTCCATTAATAAAATATTCAAGAAGCATTGACTTGAAGCCACTGAAACAATACAAAATGTAAAACAAATTATTTGGCACCGCTAAATTACTGCATTAAGATATTCTGATATGTTTAAATATTATCTAATATTACTCCATACTCACGTGTCTACGTTCAGGACAATGACGTCCCACCACTCCACCTCTGGCACTTCGTCTGGCTGAAGAATTAAATTTAAATTTAAAATCTGAAAATCTCAATTAATTAAGGTTAAAACATTTCTCTTACACCTGGAAGAGGGAGTGCTCAGGAAGGATAAGTAAGTGACAGGCAAGAAACAACTTGCAGATATGAGTTTTATCAGTTCAGTTTGTTGGGTTGCTCTGTGGATTTCCACAGAGTCAGGAAGCAAGGAATAGGGTTAGGGTAGTGTTTGGTTAGGGTAGGGTTTGGTCAGGGTTAGGATCTGAGTGGGTTAGGTACTCAGGTAGGTAGAGATCCCTGCCTGCAAGTTGTCTTTTGCCTGTTATTTGCCTAACATTCCTCAGTACCCCAATGTCTTTAAATGTGAAACCCCTTAGACCCAAAGTCGAGAAGTTCAAGGATGAAACGCCAATCAAGCCTAACAACGAATCAATCGATCGAGTTGGTCAATCGATCAATCAATCAATCAAAGAGTCTGAACCGAACCTACCGATTCCAGCTTCGGTTGAATGATGGCCAGCTTGGCCGCAGTGGCAATTCCGGTCTTCTTGGCAGCCAGGGAGACCTCGTTCTGGAGCTTTTCCAGGTGGGCCTTCGTCCTCATCCTCTGGCCGATCTTCTCGAACTTACCGGGCTCGAAGAACTTGAAGGTCTTTTTCGTCCTCATGACCGGTTTTGCACTGAAATTTGGGTCATTTGGGAAATCGTGAATATCCATGAACATAATTTATGCGAATATTGATCACGTGCACGTTGATCTTATTGCTTATGTCGCTAAATATTAATTAGATTCATCAGTCGTTGCTCGGTTGCTGAGACTCGGTTCCGAACGAGATATTTTGCATTTGGATGCTCACTTGAGACGAAAGTCAAAAAACTTGGAGTGGCCTGACTCTTCCTTGTCCTGGACGCTCCTGAACTGTTCTCTCTTTTTGGCCCTGATGTTGGCCTTCAGGGTCGGGGTGTGGAGCTGGAGCTGGACCGCCTGGCCCGTGGTGGGGTCGATGGTTCGCCCGTACTCATCCAGAATGACCGGGGTCGGCCTGGAAGAAAGCAGACCGATCGTTTGGACTTGGAAATTATTTTCATCATGGAAGACTTAGTCTCCTTAGAAAGTCGACCTTATACCAATTAGTCGTTTGCTAACTATTATCCCAAACGATGCCATTGAGAGGCAAATTAAAAAACATTTTTTTGAATACTTCGTTAAAATTTATTAAAACGCAATTACCTTTAAAAATTATATACATATTATATAATATATATTATATACATGCAAGAGCGTCATATGATAACGACGTACTGTTATTACTAGATGATTTTTATCATAAAAATTAGATAAATTACAAAAATGATCAAATCAGAATACGATTTTAGGCCGAAACCATACCAACCCAGTCATCTGAGCCACTGGGACCTGACCAATTAGGCTGTTCAGACCAGAACTGGACAGCCTCGCCTGGATTCTAGCCTGGAGTTCGTTGGCTCTCTTCAACTTGTCCGAGGCGTCTGCCATGAGAGCCTGTTGCTGATTGGTCGCCGGCGATGGTGCCACCTGGGGCTTTCGAGGGGAAAGTTTTTAGATTAATTTGAGGTCGTGAAGTTAGAACAGAATGACGGGTTCAGTCGTGCAGGAATGGTTAAATGTTCATTTATGTCTGATGACTTTAAAGTTGTCAGCTACCTTGATTTAAAACTTTTTTAATCACAAATTTAAATTAAGTATTACAAACTTATTTATTTTTTGGGGGATTTTAATTCAATTATACATTTTTTTTTTATGTATTTATATTTTTATTGTAGAAATTGTTAAATGGAAATGACAACATTAACAATGGGCATTAACAGCAGCAAGAACTAACAGTGGCAAGGTTCATCTTGTTCATTCTCTCCTGGATCATCTTTTGGGCGTTGGCCATCATCTCTTTGATCTGCCACAAACAACTCTCTCGTCATCATCATCATCACCACCACCACCACCATCATCATCATCGTCGTCATCATCATCATCGTCACCATCATCATCATAACTGACCTTGTCTGCAGTGAACTCCCCAAAGGTGTTTGGAACCTGGGCTGCTCCCTCCAATTCCTCCACCTTCGTCTTCTTGTTATCCACCTGAGACTCTTCGACTATTGGCTGAAAGGTTACATCGTCACGACTAGTTGTAATCAACATTGTTTTGTTTTCTTTTTTTAAATAAATAAATAAATAAATCTAATAAAGTTAAGAATTTAGATAAATTATTGATCATTTTCTCAACTGAGCCTCAAAACTCAAAACTATTCCTGATGTTCTCAAGCAGCTTTTAAACTGAACGAAAACTTAAATGGGCAGATCTTGCATTGATCAGAGCCACCAATTGAAATTTACAGTTTTTGAATTTGTTTATTTATTTTTACTATTTAACTAATTCTATTATTTAACTGTTATTTATTAATTAACGAGGACTCGAATCAAGAAGTCAGCGCAACCTCTCGTTTTCTCTTCTTTTCCGACTGGACGACCATGTTGAGATAGTCGTCATAAAGTGAAAATAGTTTGTCTGTGAACTTGTTAGCTTGTGAGTCGCCAACCATCGTCGCTATCTTCGCTTTGAACGAGAATTTTTAAAAAAAACTATGAGACTGAGATATACGAGATACGATATCAGTATTTATGGACTTTATATGTTTGCATTATGTACTAAAGACTCACCATTAAAAAGTTATATCAAATTTACTTTAAAATCAGTTTTAACTGGTATGGGCAGAAAAACTTTATGCATGGTGCATTGTTTGACATTTTCAGTCACAATTTGAATAGTTACATCACATAAGATTTCAACCCACAACAAATAACAGCTATGGTTATGCATTGCAAAACAGACTAATTGTTATCAAGAATTATATGAGTTTTATGGAATCATTAAAATTATAGATTTATTCAGTAAAAAGAGAACCCACAGGATGCTTTCTTTTTATCATATCCCCTCTCCAAGCACGTCAAAGCAAGGTTAACTATGGCAGAATTGTCTGATCCAAGTAGTTTTTGAGCACATCTCTCAATAGCTGGTTTCAATTCTTCTATATCTTTTCGTGAGAACGACATCTTCAGATGTGTCTTCTGCTCAAAATAGCATTTTAAAAACATCAATTAATGACGGCGATAGATAAAGTTCTATGGGTTGAATGAGTGTTACAGCAGACACATTTTCTTAACAGGTCTTTGCGTAAGCTGAGAAGTATTGAAAGTTAAGTCAATTCAGACTTTTGACAGTCAATGGTTATGGGACACGTTACTTTAATCATTAATTGGCGAAAATTACCAACTAATTAAGTTGAGTTGTCTAAACTATCAATGAAAACAAGTAGACCGGCGGACCAATATCGAAGATTGCGAAGCGAGCATATGTAATGCTAGAAAACGATTTTTAACATTTATAACATTTTACGAATTTCACCGTGCTACAGTTTACCTTTTATTTTGGACTTCAACGAGTTTTTCAGCAAAACCCAACCAAATTTTGCCCAGACAAAACACGAAAAGTATTGTGCGTATTATTTTATCGCTTGTGTTCAATTAATTTTGAAACAAACATGACAGGAAAAATATACAAAAAATAATAGGTTTCTAAATTAATCAGCATAAAATAAAGTGACTGTTCATTCCAGTCATGTTACATCGAATGATTACGCAATTTGCTGCTCTCAAATTGTTATATCTTTCATCTTATTCATCTATTCCACAATATCAAAAATTTTTTTAGAAATTAATTTAATAGAGTAGTTTCATACTTGAAAGCATGCGCACGCCCAGTCACACGATATTATAAAGCTCTGCGAGCTCTGATAGCTCCAACAATAAATTACCGAGTCAAGAAGTTGTTGGTGGAAAATCTTGTATTCTGGTCATTCAAGTCGTAGTATCGCGTGAGTAGCTTGTGAATACGCTTTTAATTTAAAATTAATATCCATTGCGGATCGAATTAACTTTTCCCGACCCAATACAACTCACAAATTGTTTTTATGTGCTGCTGTGTGTTCTGTTCTTTCGATCTCAAATTCGCTATGCCTTGTGTAAAACATTCTGCCGTCACAGCATGACATTTGTTTAGAACATTTAGAACAATCAGAACATTGAATGCACTTTGAAACATTAAAACCTTAAACCGAATTTTTAGTAAACAGGAAATTAACCTTTCCCCGTTATTAATGTAGGTACTAAGTAACAAAAAGTGGTGCCGTTGAACTTCGGATGACTGGATTCGTCATCAGTCAAAACATCGTGAAATCTCTGACACTAAACGACCTTAGATTAAATTTTTACTTAATGAATACCAAGCAAAACCAAATCAGGGAGAGTAAAATTTCAAAAATATAAATATGCATTAGGATAATGAATACGAACAAATTATTTTGTTCGTCGTTTCCACAATAGCAGATCAACGCTCATAAATAACCCTTCCAAGACTATGTTCAAAGAATGATTAACTACGAATTTGGAAGAGTTTAGGAATGGAAAGTACATTCCTGTTTGTTATAATGCCGTTAATGAATGAAATTAAAATTTATTTTATTTTTGTGGACCTCTTTCGAGTTTGGTTTAAATTAAGCGGCAGTAGCTCAGCCACATCTTGTCAGCCTTGATAATTAAACGTGGCTTATGTTCCAAGTTTTTATTCTGAACGAAACTATAAAAAAAAACTTTCAACAAGGGATAGGAATAAAAAGAGAAGTGCGATTAATGTTCGCTCAGTGCATCCATATAAAATCAGTGGCGCAAATTTAAAAAAGTTTTGTAAATCTAATCGTGATCAACATAAAATACCGTTAAAAATAGATTCGGAAAATAATTTACTCCATGAGCTGCTTGTCGTCCAACCACGCCACACTTCTTAAATCAATTTATCAAAGCTGACAACAGTTTATTAAAACTCAGAATGCTGGAAAGAATTCTCGCCTCCCTAATCCTTTTGTCGTCTCTCAACTTGCTTGAAGCCAACGAACTCGACAATAAAGAAAATGTCTATAATTTTGTCGTGGAAGATGCTGACGGAAAGTCGATTCCTTTGAGCAAATATAAGGGAAAAGTAAGTCTTAATTCTACAGAGCGAAGAAATTTAATTCGAGAATGTCGATTTTAATAAATATCTTTTAAAGAAAGTTTTCTAAGGTATGTACAAGTTTAGTTGCTGAGACTGTCCTCTAATGAACTGTCACCATAAATAATTGCTTTAAGATGCGCAAGTCGCCATTTTTATTTATAAGATGGGTGCCAGACGCGTTGTTGAACGAATATTGCATTTTACGTAACTTACTGTTTCTACTTAAACTTTTTGTGGAGGAAATTTTTAATTTAATATTTCACCAGGTCCTTCTCATAGTCAATGTAGCGAGTGAGTGTGGATACACTGAGTCCCAGTACCAGGGTTTGGTTAGACTTCAGTCAGAAATGGGGCACGATCATTTCCAAGTTTTGGCATTCCCCTGCAACGACTTTGGCCAGCAAGAACCATTGGTTTGGAATGAGAATTTATTTTCTTTGTCTTTTCGCTGATTAAGTAGACTGTTTATTTAAAAAATAAGTCTCTAAACCAAGAATGGATTCCTACTTTGTAAACCTAACTTGATGATTAGAATTTTCAGCCTTTTTTAAGAGGGCTTTTATTAAATTAAAGGATATTTTATCACAAATACTAATGAGTGTGGTGATTATTCTTAGAATTGTTTGTTGCTAATGTTATGATAGTGACAGTAATTGTCAGTACCTATATTGCATCACCATAGACTGATATCATCTCTTTAAACTATTTGCTTTTCAAATTTTCAGCCAGTGCGAGACATTGTTCCCCTGGTCAAATCACAGTATGGAGTCAACTTTCCAGTCCTCCAGAAAGTCAGCATAGCAGTCGGAGAAGCATCGCCTTTGTTCAAGTTTTTACAAGGTGATGGTAACTCTTTGCAACCATTTTCCAATCGATTCAAAGATTTTAAATCTGGGCAATTGTTTTTGGTTTGAGGCATATTTTTCAAAATACTTTCCTAATTATTTGGCAGTTGCTGTTCTGCTTGCTCTTGTAATAAAATTCAATAAATAAAAATCAGTTTTAAAAAAAGATAAACTCCCCAACGACCTGTCACAAAAATATTCTATGTTCCACTCTTTCAGAAAAGACTGACTCAAAAGTGAAGTGGAACTTTTACAAATTCTTGGTCAGCTCAGACGGAGAGCCGCTGCTGGCTTGGGGTCCTTCCACCAGCGTGGAGTCAATCATTCCGACGATCAGAGACCAGGTCTTCGTCTGGAGGCAGAGGGCCGGCCAGACCAGGGGCAGTCGGAGCGAATTTTGATCGTCACCGTACGTCATTGTCGAGTGGCGATGATCGATTAAATGTGAATGGTTAGCGTAGTTAATGAATAAACATCTTTGTTGTGGTCTGTTAATAAGCCTTTGTCTTCTTATTGTTTGCAATTAACTAGGTCGAAACATCTACTATTTAGGACACGTGACTTGCGAAGGAGTTTGCTCATGATTTTACATGTCAACTTCGTGTTTGACCCACGATTGATTTGACAGGTTTGCATCAATTTCTGTCTGTGGAACATCGTTTGACCGGAAAGTAACAAACTGTTAAAAATTAAAAAAAAGTCCCTTGCAATGTTACCATTGGCAATGAGTAGAGTTGAATTACAATTCTGGAAATAGCTAGAATAGTGGATAGCGAGGCTCATGTGCATTTGAAGTCACTCAGTCCGAGTTCTGTGAGTAGCCTTTTGTCTACGATCTTGACTCTCGAGGCTTTGTCATCCCAGTCCAGCTTTGAGGCTGTCACCTTTGCCATAAGATCGTCCATGTAGTTCTAAAAACAGATCTTAATGATAACTTTGTGGAGGTTGTTGACTGAATTAACTTTGTTAGTCAAAGTTCCCTTTAATGGATTATTGCCAGACTAAGCTGTCGAAGTGAATCTTCCTTAAGCATGCGATTGAAAGTTTTGTTGGAATCCATGATTAACTTGGGACAATGCAGAAGATTAAACATATTTAAAAGCAGTGAATATATTATGAATCATTTTCTTACGGTGAAGAAAGCCTCGTATTGAGAGATAATGGAAGCCAATTTGGAGTTAAGCTGTTCGATTTTGCCATCTTTCTCCATTTTCATCTCTTTCTTTTCATCGATCGTCTTCTTCAACTCACTTTCAGTCCATTCTAAAAGCATACGAGAAACAGTGATGTAAAGCTCAAGCTGTTGTGGCAATAACCAATTAGATTGATGTTATACAGTCAATCAATCTTGTTTACCAAAGACAATTTACCAGGTTAGTGCAGTTAAGTATGAATCATATTGAGCCTCTATGACTCGTTGGCATATGGAATCTCTTTCATCCTACCTAGCTTTGCCTTTGTAAGCTGCAGTTCGCTTTGAAGTTCCTTGATTCTTGTGTTCAAATCACTCTGCATAGTTTTGTACTGCCGTGAAAGGTCTGTTCAAATAAATGAATTACAACCAAACAGATAAAACATTAAAAAAATGGAAACTTTTGATTTGTGATGGCCAATACCTGCACTGACAATCCTGTGGTTGAGTGCTGATTCTTCCATAGTCGCCTCTGCCTTTTTCATTCGTTCCTTCCATTCTTCACAGGCTTGTTGAGAGCGTTGGGCAAGATCCTTTCGCAAAGCTATTATAATAGGGAAGCAATTTTATCGGCTGAGCAAAATGAATTTAAAATTAAAACTTCATATATGATACCTAAATTATTCTTCAGTGTCTCTACTTCCTCGAGCTTTTTTCGATACTTTTCCTCCGAAGTGAGTTCATTATCTATTAAGAACGTATTAAGAACCGTGTTTAAATCAACTGAATGCTGAGACACATGTTGAACACAGATTTCAAAACGACCTAATTTCAGTTGCTGTTGCTTTGTTACGAACTTCTTCTTTGAAGACATGTTGCAGAATCATAAACCTAGATCACATAAGCCCCAAAGCATTACCATGACAACGAGTTCGTGTTGTATAAAAGCAAAATAATTCGAAAACTACCAAAATGTCACTATCAGTAAAATAAACTTTCTCTCGGTGAATTTGTGCCTTAAAAAATTTAAATAGCTTTCATTTCGTCAAAAGGAAAACAAAATGCGAAGTTTTAATTTCTTTATTCGTTCTGATGAGCAACGAAAGTTAAATATTTGACAGACGTCACGTCAAGTTCTCAAATTAAATTTGCATCTAAAACACAGATTAGTGAATTCGTAACTAAAATGACTTCGGATAGTCAAAAGAGATATACAGTGATAAATCGTAAATCAATTTTCAAAAACAGAAATGCATTGCATTGCAATGGAAGTGGTAAGAATTCGTCTCCCTCATTAAACCTCTCTCTTGTTGTAATTGTCGAAAATGGGATCATCATCGTCGTAATCGTACCCGAAGAGTCCAAAATCGCTTTTGTGCTCTATGGAATCAAAGACTCTCTTGTTTCTGCCCTCGGGTCTCAATTCCCCAAGTAACGGATGGACGCTTCTACCGGGTAGGAGCGGCTTGCCGGGATTGTAGCCTAGGCGTTGGTAATGGCTCTATTGGAAGTATTGTTTTGCAAACAAGAGTTAGTAATATACTATAATTGTATTATAATATTAATATTATATAGTATTGTTATATATAATATATTTATTACATTTAATATTTATTTATATTTAACATACTAAGATAACGAAGTATTATGCTTGGCTACTTAAGAGGTTTAAAAACCAGTAAACTCAATTTCAATACGTATCATTTATAAAAGTAAAGTCAGGGTTTAAACACTTGTTTTAACGACAAACAAAACTTCTAAAAGCCACCTTTCTCGTCGAAGTGTTTAAATCGAAATAAATGATTGCCAGCAGAAGTGCCAGCAAAGCGATCTTGGACACTGCCGAACAAAAATGTAAATCTCTTCGTAAATTTACATGTAATAATTTATTGATTGTAATTGCACACTGAGCATATTGAATGTTACTCGCCAAGTGTATTTACTATATTTGATTATGAAAAGAAATTGAAAATAAACGCTGCGTCAATTAACTCGAATGCAATATGCAACATAATCGGCATTTCTTTTACCTTTTAGGACAACTCACCCATGATGTAAACGGATTGCGATTCCAGTCGAAGTGGCGAACAAAAAAGACGCCAGAAGCGACGGTTCGTGGCCATTTATAGGGCCTTCCTGTTTGCCCACATGCTCCTCTGTTGGTCTTTTTCAACACTTGAGTGGCTTCTTGTCAAACATAGGAATCTTGTTTACTTCAACTGCCAGCTTTCCACAAGAAACAAATATGGAGAGTATTTAATGCTATTCTCGCTCAGACAGGTTGAGTTCGGGGGGATATTGGACTGGCGTCAAACTCAAAATAGAATAAATAAGGATTTGGTGAAATATGATTATTTTTGACATAATTTGTTTTAATATTATTAAATTTGATTCGAAATGGTAATAATCAGTGAATAAATAAGTAAATGAATAAAGTATGTAAAATGGAGAAAATGCAGGAAGATTTTTTTATTTTTATGCAAATGGGAAAATAAACAGATGGATCTCAGACTACAACTGGAAAATGAAGTTTTCCTCAAACACAAAGTGCGGCTTGACGACCGCCTTTGAAGTTTGTGCCGTCAGAAAGACTTGATTGACAGCTGCCAAAATTGGGGTCAATTTCAGATGCGTCACAAAAAAGTGACTTTCCAATCCGACTTGAGTTTTTCCACATCCCGCCGGACGTAGCAGATGATTCTGAAGGCTCATCGCCTGCTTCCATGCATCCGCCACTCACACAGTTCGTAGGAATGTGTGTATTATTTCTTCATTCTTTCTCCCACATTTTAATCACCTTCTTTCATTCGTTGTCTAGTACAAGTCTTGTGTAAGCCGATCGTCATAATTTATTTGCAGATTGCAATTTCTTTATTATTGATTTAGTTTTTTTTTTCAGTTTAAATCAATCAGCATTAAGGTTTAAAACTTTATGTACAGGGTAAATAATACAATGCAAATCTATTTTCCAGAGTTTCATTCATTCAGTCGATCACTGCTCGTTTAAAGAGGAGTGGTTGAAATAATCCAGAAAAGGAAAGTCATAGCACTCGTGCGGCTTGATCCTACGGACAGATTCGACACTCATCATGCGCTCCACAAGGTCAACCAAGTCCATCAGACTAGTTTCTTTCCTATCGTGTACAGAGGTAAAATAAGTTTTCAGACCGATCGGCACTTTCGGCCACTTCGAATCATCCAGGATCCACTATTTCATCTATTCGTGGAAGTGATAGAAGGCGTCTCTTGTCGAATTGATTATTAAGTCTCGAGGCAGGGGGAGGGGCGAATATATGGACAATCAGTTGCAGTTGCCCCAGTTCGTCACCTCCACTGTCGAAGAATAAATTCCTCCTTACGCACTCCAATAAAATATAGTCGACGCTGCACATGTCGACCGAATAATCGTAGTCTCAACCGACGATGACCTCTGGTGCCCTATAGGAGAGGGTCTGAATAAGGGACAATTTTGAGGCAGCACAGCAAGCATAGCAGAGGCCGAAGTCGGACAAATTGAACCTGTTTTTGTAAGTGAATGAAATCGATCAAACCAAGTTTTGTTGGTGAATTTTTTTTTTTAAACTATGGGTGATTAATTAAATATTTAAATTTATGTGATTGAATTAACATAAAACAAATTGAATGTTAATTAGTTAGAAACATTTTGGTTGGAGATTAAATTTGTGATATTATTTTATTTAAAATGTCAAGACATATCAAATTCAGCCGAGAAATATCTGTTCCAATTCGTAGCTTCATGCATGTGAAATGTTATGCGCCATCTGCTTATCTTTCATTTTCAATTGAACCACCGTTTTGCTGGACCAACAGGTAAGAGGCATTTGATCACCACGGCCTTATTTTTTATTTTTGAGAAATGGATGATTCAGAGCTTCCTCGGGGGAGATTCTGAGCTCAGGTTCGAAGCAGAGCATCTTCTGAACAAGATCTATAAATTGATCATACTTATCATTGCAAACCCGGTTTACTAACTGAAAACCAATAGGTTTTATGGGCTCTCTATATCCGTTCAGAACCCACAGACCAGCTTTTCGAACGAAGTAACGCGATCTGTTTGGTGCTCGTTCAATGTATTCTTGCTTAGGAGATCCTATTTTGGTAAAAATGGCTTCCATCACGTCGTTCTCATTTTCGCCGTAAAAAGGGCAGTTACCTGTCAGGCATTCCAGCAAGATGCAGCCTATGCTCCAGATGTCGGCAGAAGCCGTATAATCATAACCTAGAAATACCTCTGGCGCCCTATAATATAAGGTCTGGATGAGCCTGGGCTTATTTTCTACGAAAGGAGCATAGGAGAGGCCAAAGTCTGCAAACACGAGTTCATCATCAGCTTCATCGAGAAGGATATTTTCAGGCTTGAGATCGCCATGAATGATGTCCAGCTGAGACATGAAGTAAAGAAATTCAACCATGTTCAGAGCATACTTCGATAGCTTGGAATAATGTTTGATCCTGTTTTTTGAGATTCGTTGCCTAAGTGAGCCCGACTTGAGCTCCATGACGATGATGACGCAATCCTTGACGATGAACCAGATCTTTAACTTGATTACGTACCTACTGAGACGGGATTCGACCTTGTTGATCTTTTCGAGTATCTGAGCTTCGACGATGTTTTTCTTATAGGTACCGCCTTTGTTCATAGCCAGTTTGACGGCTACTTGCTTGTTCTCATCCAAGTCCAGAGCTCGCAGGACGAGACCATAAGACCCATTTCCAATTATTTCCAAAACTTTGTACTTGCCGGCTATTATGAAATCGATGCCATTACGTTTTTCTATATCGGCATTCATTTGCGATCAAAAGTCAGGAGTATTTTACCTTGGATAGGGTTGATTGGCAAGAGTGTTTCAATCGTTTGTTTTACAATAATTTGACTTGAATTGGATTTTGAACGCCTAGATAAGCTAATTCGAGGCTCCTCGCGATAATAAAAGATTCTGAATATAATTTAGGAAAAAGGAGTCGATTATTAAAAATTAATCAACAATCTCTGCATGCCGATGTTTTGGTTCACCCAACGTTTCCATGACAACTGTTGACTTTGATACGAATCAAGTGCTTCGTTGGTGATAAGCAGCCGGTATAGTGAAGAACCTACACTGAAAAATATCATCATCAGCTGACAATATCCAATGGCAAATAATTCCATCACGGTCGGCATTATAATCATCATCAGTATTGTAGAAAGTTTCAGCCTTTTGATCAACGATATTATTTATAATTTAAAATAATATTACAAAATATATAGGCATTTGAAAACCAAAAGCTATTAAAATAGTTATATTACTCAATTAATTCAAAATATTCCAATATATCAAAAAGACAAATTTGAAACACCAAATGCGTTATTGCAATCATTTATTAAATTCTAAAAACATGAAAAAAAAAAACTAAAGTAAGATTGAAGCAAAAGTTGAAACGAAAAATCCAAAGCATCCAAAGCATGTTCCCGCATTTTTCATGTTAATATTTATTTCTACTTAAAACGGTCCACTCAATACTTGTAAAGTGTACAAATATCCAGAGCATTACTAAATAAATATTTTACATAATAAACAATAAAATCTTCAGGCTACGGGTAGTTCTAGAGACAACCTCTCCAACTGGTATTTAGTATTTTCGTTCAGCCGGCCAAATCCAGCCCTCATGGCCTTCCTGAGAAATGGATGATCCAAAGCTTCCTGTGGAGAGATTCTGAGCTCAGGTTCGAAGCAGAGTATCTTCTGAACAAGATCTATAAAGTGATCGTAATGTTCGCTCTTTTCGCTCCTTACTTCCTGAAAGCCGGTAGGTTTTATGGGCTCTCTATATCCTTTTAGAACCCACAGACCATCTATTCGAGTGAAATAACTTGATCTGTTTGGTGCCCGTTCAATGTATTCTTGCCTAGGAGATCCTATTTTGGTCAATATTGCCTCCATCACGTCGTCCGCATCTTCGCCGTAAAAAGGGCAGGTACCTGTCAGGCATTCCAGCAAGATGCAGCCTATGCTCCAGGTGTCGGCAGAAGCCGTATAATCATAACCTAGAAATACCTCTGGCGCTCTATAGTCCAAGGTCTGGATGAGCTTAGGCTTATTTTTTATGAAAGGAGCATAGGAAAGGCCAAAGTCTGCAAACACGAGTTCATCATCAGCTTCATCGAGAAGGATATTTTCAGGCTTGAGATCGCCATGAATGATGTCCAGCTGAGACATGAAGTAAAGGAATTCAACCATCTGCAGAGCATACTTCGATAGCTTGGAATAATGTCTGATCCTGTTTTTGAAGATTCGTTGCCTGAGGGAGCCCGACTTGAGCTCCATGACGGTGACTACGGAATCCCTGACTGTAAACCAGGTCTTGACCTTGATGACGTACTGGCTGAGACATGAGTCGATCTTGCTGATCTTCTCGAGTATCTGAGCCTCGTCGACATTTCTCTCGTAGTTCCCGTCCTTATTCATAGCCAGTTTTACGGCTACCTGCTTGTTCTCCTCCAAGTCCAGAGCTCTCAGGACGAGACCATAAGACCCATTTCCAATTTTTTCCAAGACTTTGTACTTGTTACCCAAAGGCGAATCGGCGCTATTTTTTCTTTCCATCTCTGGAACCTGGAATTTATGAACAAAAATCAAGAATCCTTACTTTGGTCAAAAGGCAATAATATTTCAATCGTTTGTTTTATAATACTTTCACTTCTATATAATTTGGATTGCACTTTGAACGACTAGATATGATATTTAAAGTTACCGAGCTGCAATAAAAGATTCTGAAAATTCCCGCAATTTACGAAAAATTAATTAATAATTATAAATTAACTTTTAATTCGCGTTGCCCCTACCCGAAACAACAATAGCGTAAGCTATTATATAAGATCTAGATATTTCATAATCAAAAAGCCGTATCTACAAAAAAAAAATCTAATGTTGAAATCCAGAAATCAAGTTTATGAGGTTTAATAGACTTAAGAGAGGCTCGCATAGACCATGACTCAGAGGTTTGATGAAAACAGTATCGTGGAATGACTGCATTGCAACATGTAAATGTTACGAGTGTTATTCAACAAAATTTTATTTTAAATTTTTGTGTGAATTCGCTCAAAGCTCGATCAAATATTTAAGACAAGCTCTGTCAGTCAACTATAAATGGCATAATATAGTTTTACCAGTCTCTATTACTTCGCATTCTTCTACAGACATGATTTAAATATTATAATTATTTTCTTAATTTCGGCGTTTGTTTTTCACTGATTTCATTCACTAAGTGGTTTGGACTTCAACATTCAAAGATAAATAATCAAATTTTATTATTTTTACAAATTTATTAAGAGTTGATGGATGCCTCAAATAAAAAACCTGCCAGCAAAAGATTTATTTTTTATGAACTGCAAAATAACT
This sequence comes from Hirudinaria manillensis, assembly GCA_034509925.1. Lineage (NCBI taxonomy): Eukaryota > Metazoa > Annelida > Clitellata > Hirudinida > Hirudinidae > Hirudinaria > Hirudinaria manillensis. The sequence continues at coordinate 968,935 of CM067526.1, read as the reverse complement.
CAAAACAATTTGCTGGCCTCAAATTAGTGTTTTTGAAATTCTCAAAGGTCTCGGCAATAATTCTGCTCGCGGTTTCTTAACCACGTCAATGTACCAACATCTCTTGAATCACTAGGAATCGTCATGCAGATTTCGGTCACATCAACCATTTGATAGCCAATCGTTGATATATCATACGACATTATCTATTTAATCGTATTTATTTATAGTTAAAATTGCTCACGCAATACTCGTGAAATGTGAAATTGTCAAGAATATTGTTATATAAATATTTTATATAATAAATATAGAAATGTTCAGGCAACAGGTTGTTTCAGATTCGGGCTCTCAATCATGCGTTTAGTATTGTCGTTCAGCGGACCAAATCCAGCTCTATTATCGAGAAATGGTGACCCAGAGCTTCCTGTGGGGAGATTCTGAGGCTCAGGTTCGAGGCAGAGCATCCTAGTAGTACGAGATTTATTAATTGATAGTGGAGTTCATTTCCTTTGCATTCTGAGAACCAGTACGATTTAATGTCCATTTAGACTAAAACGTATGTTTTTTGACAAATTACTTCTTATATTCACAATATTTACGATTGCTGTTTAATATAATTTTATTTTAAATTTTCGTCTGAATTCGCTCAAAGCTCGATCAAAAAGTTTTGAAAATTTCTGTCGGTTAACTATAAATGATGTAATATAATCTTTCTTTGGCAAACTGTAAAAATAAATATTAAAACAGATTAAGTTTTTGAAATGATATTCATTTATGTTTGAATCGAAAATTTATCAAACGAAAGTCATGAATAATGGTTAATTTTAACAAATTTAAACATGCATACTTCGTCGACTTCTTCACCTTTCAGCATCCTGACGAAATCATCGGCCACATGTTCGAGGCGCTTCGGTAGAAACAGGAAAGGACTGAAAAAATAACCACACATTTGAAAAATCCAGTTAAATAATACATAAAACCTGCAAAATCTCATTTTGTGAGTGATTAATACATGCCGTCGGGCGAAACTCTCTTTATCTAATAATATTTAATCTCACCAATTCTTCATCAGGATCTTCATAATCCAAGGAATGGAGCGACGTTTCGTATTAAGATTCTCAAATGCATCTTCGATGTATTCCCAAATGGGGGAATTAACGCTTCTGAAATGACAGGTATCGCAACCAATGGAATGACCTTTGGTCTGAAAATAAAGACATTCATTATCTTCTGGCAAAAAACCTATTTTCTATGTAAAACTAACCTGGAGTAGTCTTTGGCACATCATGCATGCAGCGTGCATGGCACTCAGTACCTCAAGCTTTTTCATTAATTCATCATAGAAGATGAATTGTTCAATGGTATAATCAATTTCGTCATCGTCCTCTGCTGAATTGTCGGTAGGCTCATCATTCAGATTGAATTTCACAACTTGAACATCGGCATCTTCAAGATAAGGTTTAATCGTATCGTATCCTAAGGTCCTTTCCATTTTTCTTAGTTCATCATCCGTGTACAAGAAATATTTCTGAAATGAGATATATTGTAAGGTTGGTGATATTTATTAATTTCTCATATTAGTTTTACAAATATGTATACCTTGGTAAATTTTTTGAAATATTTAGAAAACTGGAAAGACAAAATATCACCAATCTGATTTGTGACATATTCGGTATAATTGGGATATTGGATATCTTCTAGCATCGAATCTTCCGTCAAAAACTGGAAAAACAAGATAAAACGTGTAAACATGAGGTAAATTAGCCATTTACTCCCAGTCCCAAATACATTTAATTATCTAAACCAGTTAGATTTATTTATTATTAATCATAACAAATTTATAATAATAATTATTAATAGTTCGATAGTATTTTATAATCTAATTTAAATGATTATTGGTTAAATATATGTTACTTCGCAAGACACTCCTAAGAGAAAATTCTTCAATCGGTCGAGTCTCTCTTGGTCACTTTTTGCAGACGTGAAGAAATGATGGAGGTGGTCACAAATGAAGGAATCACGGTCTGTTAGGAAGTAAATCATCCTGTTTGAGTATCTTAAGTCGTATTGCTGGCGAATATAAAAATTATGACATTAGCTAAATAATGCTAAAATAACGCAACATTAGCGTGTTATTTAAAATCGGCTTTCCATACCTCTGGTTGATAGACGTCTAAATAATCCTGGAGTATTTCTTCAAACTTGAATGGCTTAGATTCAACGATATTTACGATAACAGTGGCTGATGAAATAATGGTTAGTCATAATATTAACATTAATATACCGTTTCGTAACATTTCAATTAATAAATTTATATTTTTCCTACATTGGTGCCTCAACCAATCAGAGATCCTTTTTTGTTGAATACTTTTAGCTTGTGGAATTTGCTGCAGTTTCGATATCCATAGGTATAAATAAGATACTGAAATATTAATATATAGGTTGTAAACAATCAAAACCTTTAGACAAAATATAATTTAAAGTCATACTTGCTTGATTTTCTTCTATTTTTTTCAGTACATAATCGCAATCTTCTTCAATGGTGATCCTGAATATTTTGATTGCAAAACAAACATTCCATGTTGTTTTTCTCCAAGTTAGGTAGTTTGCAAAACTATTATTAAAGGAAATATTAGTTATATTTGAGTATATAAATTAGTAATTAAAAATTATTTTTACCCAATATGGCCAGAGTAGTATTTAACAATAGCGTCGGATTTCTTTACGAATATAGTCTGGAGGTATGTCTCATCCAATAGACGATTGGTTTTCCAATCACTCTGTTCCTAAGTAAAAAACATTCTTAATTAAGCATGTAGCTTTATAATTCATTTCGTTAACCAAGATGCCATTAATTTATGCTAATGTAGAAAGTTTCAAGATGCTGACTAAAAGCTTATAAATCGCCTTGTATTTTTCAATACACTGGTCACAAAAAGCAACGTTCTTTTCTTCGGAACTAACATCTGGAATTTCAAAAATAATGCAATTTGTTCAGATATATAGATATAGCATTCCATAGAGTTTATAAAAAGATTAAATCTAACCAGCTTCGTTTGACCCAGTGACGTCATTTGTCGGATACAAAAGATCATCAATAGCGAAGATATCCGAATCCTTGGGTAGTTTTGGTAAGAAGTTGCTGAAACAATATACGAATTATTAGAGATCAACTCTTTTAAGTCTATTAAATGCATTATTAATAATATTATTATTATTAGCTATTTTGAACTCTTAAATGATGGTACAATAGTTAAATCATATTATAATTATATAATAATAATAATAATAATAATTATAATATCATAATATAATATCATAATAATATTAATTATTATTATAATTATTATTATATTAATTAATTTATAATATTAATGAAAATTATTATATCAACGTTTTTACATAATACTATATAATTTTTCTAACCTCAATTTCTTTGAGATGTTCATAAAGCGATTGAAGCTAATTTCCGAGAGCTGTTAAAGATTGTTCCAATTGTAAAATTATGTATGAAATTATGAATAAAATATTTATTTAATTAGATGCAACCTTTTCATTCTCATAAGCCTCATTTTTTAAATTCTCTAATACTTCTAACATTTCTGAATATATAAATAATAAATAAATAAATAATAAATATAAAAAAAATAAGTAATTTTTTTATCTATTTTTTAAGATTATTGTTAATGTATCAGTGAATGGTAATATAATAGAAATTTAAACAAAAAAATTTTACCAGTCTCTATTACTTTACTTTCGTCTACAAACATGTTTTAAATATTATTTTATTTATTTCGATGGCTTTTTTGACCAATTACATTGATTGAGTGGTTTGGACTTCAACATTCAAAGATAAATAATCAAATTTTATTATTTTTACAAATTTATTAAGAGTTGATGGATGCCTCAAATAAAAAACCTGCCAGCAAAAGATTTATTTTTTGAAGAACTGCAAAATAACTCAAAACCGATGTGAATTTGCTGGCCTCAAGTTAGTTAAATTGTCGTTTTTGAAATGTTCGAAGGTCTCGGCAAGAATTCTGCTCGCGGTTTCTTAACCACGTCAATGTACCAACATCTCTTGAATCACTAGGAATCGTCATGCAGATTTCGGTCACCTCAACCATTTGATAGCCAATCGTTGATATATCATACCACATTATCTATTTAAACGTATTTATTTATAGTTAAAATTGCTCACGCAATACTCGTGAAATATAAATTGTCAAGAACATTATTAAATAAATATTTTATATAATAAATATTGAAATGTTCAGGCAAGAGGTTGTTTCAGATTCAGGCTATCAATCATGCGTTTAGTATTGTCGTTCAGCGGACCAAATCCAGCAATATTATCGAGAAATGGATGACCCAGAGCGTCCTATGGGTTTATTCTGAGGCTCAGGTTCGAGGCAGAGCATCCTAGTAGTACGAGATTTATTAATTGATAGTGGAGTTCATTTCCTTTGCATTCTGAGAACCAGTACGATTTAATGTCCATTTAGACTAAAACGTATGTTTTTGACAAATTCCTCCTGGATTCACAATATTTACGATTGCTGTTTAATTTAATTTTATTTTAAATTTTCATCTGAATTCGCTCCAAGCTCGATCAAAGAGTTTTCAAAAAATCTCTTGGTTAACTATAAATGACATAATATAATCTTTCTTTGGCAACCTGTAAAAATAAATATTAAAACAGATTAAGTTATTGAAATGATATTCAGTTATGTTTGAATCGAAAATTTATCAAACGAAAGTCGTGAATAATGGTTAATTTTAACAAATTTAAACATGCATACTTCGTCGACTTCTTCACCTTTCAGCATCCTGACCAAATCATCGGCCACATATTCGAGTCGCTTCGGTAGAAACAGGAAAGGACTGAAAAAATAACCAAACATTTGAAAAATCCAGTTAAATAATACATAAAACCTGCAAAATCTCATTTTGTGAGTGATTAATACATGCCGTCGGGCGAAACTCTCTTTATCTAATAATATTTAATCTCACCAATTCTTCATCAGCATCTCCATAATCCAAGGAATAGCGCGACGTTTCGTATTAAGATTCTTAAATGTATCTATAATGTATTCCCAAATGGGGGATCCAAGTCTGAAATAATATGTGTCGCAACCAATGGAATGACCTTTGGTCTGAAAATACAGATATTCATTATTTTCTGGCAAAAAACTTATTTTCTATGTAAAACTAACCTGGAGGAGTCTTTGGCACTTCATGCATGCAGCGTGCATGGCACTCAGTACTTCAAGCTTTTTCATTAATTCATCATAGAAGATGAATTTTTCAATGGTATAATCAGTTTCGTCATCGTTCTCTGCTGAATTGTCGGTAGGCTCATCATTCAGATTGAATTTCACAACTTGAACATCGGCATCTTCCAGATAAGGTTTAATCGTATCGTATCCTAAGGTCCTTTCCATTTTTCTTAGTTCATCATCCGTGTACAAGAAATATTTCTGAAATGAGATATATTGTAAGGTTGGTGATATTTATTAATTTCTCATATTAGTTTTACAAATATGTATACCTTGGTAAATTTTTTGAAAAATGCAAAATATTGGAAATTCATGATTCCAAGGAGGGGTAAATCTATGGCATCTTTCGTCGTGACGGGATATTGGACATTTTCTAGAACGTCATCTTCCGACAAAAACTGGGATAATAGAAAAAACATGGCAACATGAGTGAAGCTATCTTATTAATCTAAGTTCCAATTAATTTTAATGATCTCAGCCAATTAGATTTCATTATTATTTATAATACATTTTTAAGATAACAATAATAATTCGATGGTTTTTCATAAAATTTTATAAATTATTAATAATACATTACTTGGCAGCACAGTCCTATTAGAAAATTCTTCAATCGTTCGAGTCTCTCCTCTTCATTTTTTGCAGACATGAAGAAATGATGAAGGTGATCACAAACAAAGGAATCGCGGTCTGTAAAGAGGTATGTCATCCTGTTCGTATATCTTATGTCGAATTGCTGGAATTTTGTTAAAGTTCAAAAAATATAATAATAATTAGCTAATTCATGTGACGTTGACTAATAAATACTAAAATAAAGCAAAATTAGTATTTGATTTGAGATAGGCTTTCCATACCTCTGGTTGATAGACGTCTAAATAATTCTGGAGCTCTTCTTCAAACTTGAATGGCTTAGATTCAACGATATTTACGATAACAGTGGCTGATGAAATAGTGGTAGGTCATAATATTAACATTAATATACCCTTTTGTAACATTTCTATTAATTAATTTATATTTTTCCTACATTGGTGCCTCAACCAATCAGAGATCCTTTTTTGTTGAATACTTTTAGCTTGTGGAATTTGCTGCAGTTTCGATATCCATAAATATAAAAAACCTACTGAAATAATAAAATGTAATGTGGAATCATTCAAAATATTTAAACAAATTATGATGTAATGTCATACTTGTTTCTAACTCTGCCATATTTTCCAAAACAGTGTCGCAGTCTTCATCAAGGGCGATCCTGAATATTTTGACGGCGAAACAACAGTTCCTTATGTTTCTTCTCCAGTTTCGGTAAGCGGCATGGCTAACAATAAATGAAATAATAAGGAGTTGTAAAGATATAAATCGGTTAATAAAATTTAATCTTACCAGATATATTCCACGAAATCGGTAACAAATTCTGGTATGAGCATGGTCTGGAGGTATGTTTCATCCAATAAACGGTTGGTTTTCCAATCACACTGTGCATAAGTAACAAATTAACTGGTTACATCTAGCTTTATCATTCATTTCATTAGCCTAGATGGCATTAAATTATGTCAATGTATTCACAAGATACTTCTTTAAAGATACTGACAGTATATTCATAAATTTTCTTGTACTTTTTAATGTACTGGTTACTAAAAACAAGGACCTTTTCTTCCGAGCTAACATCTGGAATTTCAAAAATAATGGAATTTGTTCAGATATATAAATTGCATTACATCGAGTTTATGAAAAGATTAAATCTAACCAGGTTCGTTTGACCCAGTGACGTCATCAGTCGGATACAAAAGATCATCAATAGCGAAGATATCCGAATCCTTGGGTAGTTTAGGTAAGAAGTTGCTGAAACAATATACGAATATACGAATTATTAGAGATCACCTCTGTTGTGTACATTAAATGTTTAAATAATTGCACAATAATGCTATCATAAGTTGATGAAAATAATAGTAAACATTATTATATTTTTATACTATTGTTAGTAACATTATTTTATATAACACAATATATTTTTTCCAACCTCAATTTCTTTGAGATGTTCATGAATTGATTGAAGTTATTTTCTGACAGCTGTTAAAATTGATTCCAATTATAAAATTATATGTGAAATTAGGAATAAAATTATTTACGAAAATATTTATTTAGACTCAACCTTATCATGCTGACGAGCCTCTTTTTTCCAATTTTCCAATATTTGCATTTCTGAATATATAAAATAAAACTAAGAAATTTTGAACTAAATTTAATATTTTTATTGTTAATATATTACTGATTGGTATTACAATTGAAATATTAAAATAATTTTACCAGTCTCTGTCACTTCACTTTCTTTTACAGACATGATTTGAATATTATGCTAATATTTAAATTTCGGCGTTTGTTTTTAAATGATTTCATTCACGGAGTGGTTTTTACTTCAACATTCAAAGATAAATAATCAAATTTTATTATTTTTACAAATTTATTAAGAGTTAGTGAATGCCTCAAATAAAAAACCTGCCAGCAAAAGATTTATATTTTATGAACTGCAAAATAACTCAAAACAATTTGCTGGCCTCAAATTAGTGTTTTTGAAATGCTCAAAGGTCTCGGCAAGAATTCTGCTCGCGGTTTCTTCTTCACCACGTCAATGTACCAACATCTCTTGAATCACTAAGAGACTTCGTTCACCTCAACCAGTTAATAACCAATCGTTGATATATCATACGACATTATCTATTTAATCGTATTTATTTATAGTTAAAATTGCTCACGCAATACTCGTGAAATGTAAAATTGTCAAGAATATTGTTATATAAATATTTTATATAATAAATATTGAAATGTTCAGGCAACAGGTTGTTTCAGATTCAGGCTATCGATCATGCGTTTAGTATTGTCGTTCAGCGGACCAAATCCAGCTCTATTATCGAGAAATGGATGACCCAGAGCGTCCTATGGGTTTATTCTGAGGCTCAGGTTCGAGGCAGAGCATCCTAGCAGGAAGAGATTTATTAATTGATAGTGGAGTTCATTTCCTTTGCATTCTGAGAACCAGTACGATTTAATGTCCATTTAGACTAAAACTTATGTTTTTGACATATTACTTCTTATATTCACAATATTTACGATTGCTGTTTAATTTTATTTTATTTTAAATTTTCGTCTAAATTCGCTTAAAGCTCGATCAAAAAGTTTTGAAAATTTCTGTCGGTTAACTATAAATGGCATAATATAATCTTTCTTTGGCAAACTGTAAAAATAAATATTAAAACAGATTAAGTTATGTTTGAATCGAAAATTTATCAAAGCCATGAATAATGGTTAATTTTAACAAATTTAAACATGCATACTTCGTCGACTTCTTCACCTTTCAGCATCCTGACCAAATCATCGGCCACATGTTCGAGTCGCTTCGGTAGAAACAGGAAAGGACTGAAAAAATAACCACACATTTGAAAAATCCAGTTAAATGATACATAAAACCTGCAAAATCTCATTTTGTGAGTGATTAACACATGCCGTCGGGCGAAACTCTCTTTATCTAATAATATTTAATCTCACCAATTCTTCATCAGGATCTCCATAATCCAAGGAATGGTGCGACGTTTCGTGTTAAGATTCTTAAATGTATCTTCGATGTATTCCCAAATGGGGGAACTAAGTCTTCTGAAATAATATGTGTCGCAACCAATGGAATGACCTTTGGTCTGAAAATACAGATATTCATTATTTTCTGGCAAAAAACTTATTTTCTATGTAAAACTAACCTGGAGGAGTTTTTGGCACTTCATGAATGCAGCGTGTATGGCACTCAGTACTTCAAGCTTTTTCATTAATTCATCATAGAAGATGAATTTTTCAATGGTATAATCAGTTTCATCATCGTCCTCTGCTGCATTATCTGTAGGCTCATCATTCAGATTGAATTTCACAACTTGAACATCGGCATCTTCGAGATAAGGTTTGATCGTATCGTATCTTAATGTTCTTTCCATTTTTCTTAGTTCATCATCCGTGTACAAGAAATATCTCTGTAATAAAATTTATTATCAGGTTGGTGACATTTAGTAATTTCTCCTCCCAGACTATGTATACAAATGTCTATACCTTGATATATTTTTTAAAAAATGTAAAATATTGGAAATTCATGATTTCATGGAGGGGTAAATCTATGGCATCTTTCGTCGTGACGGGATATTGGACATTTTCTAGAACGTCATCTTCCGACAAAAACTGGGATAATAGAAAAGACATGGAAACGTGAGTGAAGCTATCTTATTAATCTAAGTTCCAATTAATTTTAATGATCTCAGCCAATTAGATTTCATTATTATTTATAATACATTTTTAAGATAACAATAATAATTCGATGGTTTTTCATAAAATTTTATAAATTATTAATAATACATTACTTGGCTGCAGAGTCCTATTAGAAAATTCTTCAATCGTTCGAGTCTCTCCTCTTCATTTTTTGCAGACATGAAGAAATGATGAAGGTGATCACAAACAAAGGAATCGCGGTCTGTAAAGAGGTATGTCATCCTGTTCGTATATCTTATGTCGAATTGCTGGAATTTTGTTAAAGTTCAAAAAATATAATAATAATTAGCTAATTCATATAACGTTGACTAATAAATACTAAAATAAAGCAAAATTAGTATTGATATTGATTTGAGATAGGCTTTCCATACCTCTGGTCGATAGACGTCTAAATAATTCTGGAGCACTTCTTCAAACTTGAATGGCTTAGATTCAACGATATTTACGATAACAGTGGCTGATGAAATAGTGGTAGGTCATAATATTAACATTAATATACCCTTTTGTAACATTTCTATTAATTAATTTATATTTTTCCTACATTGGTGCCTCAACCAATCAGAGATCCTTTTTTGTTGAATACTTTTAGCTTGTGGAATTTGCTGCAGTTTCGATATCCATAAATATAAAGAACCTACAGAAATAATAAAATGTAATGTGGAATCATTCAAAATATTTAGACAAAATATGTTGTAATGTCATACTTGTTTCTTCCTCTTCCATATCTTCCAAAACAGTGTCGCAGTCTTCATCAAGGGCGATCCTGAATATTTTGACGGCGAAACAACAGTTCCTTATGTTTCTTCTCCAGTTTCGGTAATCGGCATGGCTAACAATAAATGAAATAATAAGGAATTGTAAAGATATAAATCGGTTAATACAATTTAATCTTACCAGATATAATCCTTGAAATCGGTAACAAATTCTGGTATGAGCATGGTCTGGAGGTATGTTTCATCCAATAAACGGTTGGTTTTCCAATCACACTGTGCATAAGTAACAAATTAACTGGTTACATCTAGCTTTATCAATCATTTCATTAGCCTAGATGGCATTAAATTATGTCAATGTATTAACAAGATACTTCTTTAAATATACTGACAGTATATTCATAAATTTCCTTGTACTTTTTAATGTACTGGTTACTAAAAACAAGGACCTTTTCTTCCGAGCTAACATCTGGAATTTCAAAAATAATGCAATTTGTTCAGATCTATAGATATAGCATTCCATAGAGTTTATAAAAAGATTAAATCTAACCAGGTTCGTTTGACCCAGTGACGTCATCAGTCGGATACAAAAGATCATCAATAGCGAAGATATCCGAATCCTCGGGTAGTTTAGGTAAGAAGTTGCTGAAACAATATACGAATATACGAATTATTAGAGATCACCTCTGTTATATACCTTAAATGTTTAAATAATTGCACAATAATGCTATCATAAGTTGATGAAAATAATAGTAAACATTATTATATTTTTATATTGTTATTAGTAACATTGTTTTATATAACACAATATATTTTTTCCAACCTCAATTTCTTTGAGATGTTCATGAATTGATTGAAGTTATTTTCTGACAGCTGTTAAAAGTGATTCCAATTATAAAATTATATGTGAAAATACGAATAAACTTATTTACGAAAATATTTATTTAGACTCAACCTTATCATGCTGACAAGCCTCTTTTGTCAAATTTTCCAATATTTGAATTTCTGAATATATAAAATAAAACTAAGAAATTTTGAACTAAATTTAACATTTTTATTGTTACTATATTACTGATTGGTATTACATTTGAAATATTAAAAGAATTTTACCAGTCTCTGTCACTTCACTTTCTTTTACAGACATGATTTGAATATTATGCTAATATTTAAATTTCGGCGTTTGTTTTTAAATGATTTCATTCACGGAGTGGTTTTTACTTCAACATTCAAAGATAAATAATCGAATTTTATTATTTTTACAAATTTATTATCGGTTAGTGAATGCCTCAAATAAAAAACCTGCCAGCAAAAGATTTATTTTTTGATGAACTGCAAAATAACTCAAAACAATTTGCTGGCCTCAAATTAGTCTTTTTGAAATGCTCAAAGGTCTCGGCAAGAATTCTGCTCGCGGTTTCTTCTTCACCACGTCAATGTACCAACAACTCTTGAATCACTAAGAGACTTCGTTCACCTCAACCAGTTAATAACCAATCGTTGATATATCATACGACATTATCTATTTAATCGTATTTATTTATAGTCAAAATTGCTCACGCAATACTCGTGAAATGTAAAATTGTCAAGAATATTGTTATATAAATATTTTATATAATAAATATTGAAATGTTCAGGCAACAGGATGTTTCAGATTCAGGCTATCAATCATGCGTTTAGTATTGTCGTTCAGATGACCAAAACCAGCTCTATTATCGAGAAATGGTGACCCAGAGCTTCCTGTGGGGAGATTCTGAGGCTAAGGTTCAAGGCAGAGCATCCTAGTAGTACGAGATTTATTAATTGATAGTGGAGTTCATTTCCTTTGCATTCTGAGAACCAGTACGATTTAATGTCCATTTAGACTAAAACGTATGTTTTTTGACAAATTACTTCTTATATTCACAATATTTACGATTGCAGTATAATTTAATTTTATTTTAAATTTTCGTCTGAATTCGCTCAAAGCTCGATCAAAAAGTTTTGAAAATTTCTGTCGGTTAACTATAAATGATGTAATATAATCTTTCTTTGGCAAACTGTAAAAATAAATATTAAAACAGATTAAGTTATTGAAATGATATTCATTTATGTTTGAATCGAAAATTTATCAAACGAAAGTCATGAATAATGGTTAATTTTAACAAATTTAAACATGCATACTTCGTCGACTTCTTCACCTTTCAGCATCCTGACGAAATCATCGGCCACATGTTCGAGGCGCTTCGGTAGAAACAGGAAAGGACTGAAAAAATAACCACACATTTGAAAAATTCAGTTAAATAATACATAAAACCTGCAAAATCTCATTTTGTGAGTGATTAATACATGCCGTCGGGCGAAACTCTCTTTATCTAATAATATTTAATCTCACCAATTCTTCATCAGCATCTCCATAATCCAAGGAATGGAGCGACGTTTCGTATTAAGATTCTCAAATGCATCTTCGATGTATTCCCAAATGGGGGAATTAACGCTTCTGAAATGACAGGTATCGCAACCAATGGAATGACCTTTGGTCTGAAAATAAAGACATTCATTATCTTCTGGCAAAAAACCTATTTTCTATGTAAAACTAACCTGGAGTATTCTTTGGCACATCATGCATGCAGCGTGCATGGCACTCAGTACCTCAAGCTTTTTCATTAATTCATCATAGAAGATGAATTGTTCAATGGTATAATCAGTTTCGTCATCGTCCTCTGCTGAATTGTCGGTAGGCTCATCATTCAAATTGAATTTCACAACTTGAACATCGGCATCTTCAAGATAAGGTTTAATCGTATCGTATCCTAAGGTCCTTTCCATTTTTCTTAGTTCATCATCCGTGTACAAGAAATATTTCTGAAATGAGATATATTGTAAGGTTGGTGATATTTATTAATTTCTCATATTAGTTTTACAAATAAGTATACCTTGGTAAATTTTTTGAAATATTTAGAAAACTGGAAAGACAAAATATCACCAATCTGATTTGTGACATATTCCGTATCATTGGGATATTGGATATCTTCTAGCATCGAATCTTCCGTCAAAAACTGGAAAAACAAGATAAATCGTGTAAACATGAGGTAAATTAGCCATTTACTCCCAGTCCCAAATACATTTAATTATCTAAACCAGTTAGATTTATTTATTATTAATCATAACAAATTTATAATAATAATAATTATTATTATAATAGTTCGATAGTATTTTATAATCTAATTTAAATGATTAATGGTTAAATATATGTTACTTCGCAAGACACTCCTAGGAGAAAATTCTTCAATCGGTCGAGTCTCTCTTGGTCACTTTTTGCAGACGTGAAGAAATGATGGAGGTGGTCACAAATGAAGGAATCACGGTCTGTTAGGAAGTAAATCATCCTGTTTGAGTATCTTAAGTCGTATTGCTGGCGAATATAAAAATTATGACATTAGCTAAATAATGCTAAAATAACGCAACATTATCATGTTATTTAAAATCGGCTTTCCATACCTCTGGTTGATAGACGTCTAAATAATCCTGGAGTATTTCTTCAAACTTGAATGGCTTAGATTCAACGATATTTACGATAACAGTGGCTGATGAAATAATGGTTAGTCATAATATTAACATTAATATTCCCTTTTGTAAAATTTCTATTAATTAATTTATATTTTTCCTACATTGGTGCCTCAACCAATCAGAGATCCTTTTTTGTTGAATACTTTTAGCTTGTGGAATTTGCTGCAGTTTCGATATCCATAGGTATAAATAAGATACTGAAATATTAAAATATAGGTTGTAATTAATCAAAACCTTTAGACAAAATATAATTTAAAGTCATACTTGCTTGATTTTCTTCTATTTTTTTCAGTACATAATCGCAATCTTCTTCAATGGTGATCCTGAATATTTTGATTGCAAAACAAACATTCCATGTTGTTTTTCTCCAGGTTAGGTAGGTTGCAAAACTATTATTAAAGGAAATATTAATTATATTTGTGTATATAAATTAGTAATTAAAAATTATTTTTACCCAATATGGCCAGAGTAGTATTTAACAATAGAGTCGGGTTTCTTTACGAATATAGTCTGGAGGTATGTCTCATCCAATAGACGATTGGTTTTCCAATCACTCTGTTCCTAAGTAAAAAAAATTCTTAATTAAGCATGTAGCTTTATAATTCATTTCGTTAACCAAGATGCCATTAATTTATGCTAATGTAGAAAGTTTCAAGATGCTGACTAAAAGCTCATAAATCGCCTTGTATTCTTCAATACACTGGTCACAAAAAGCAACGTTCTTTTCTTCGGAACTAACATCTGAGATTTCAAAAATAATTCAATTTGTTCAGATATATAGATATAGCATTCCATAGAGTTTATAAAAAGATTAAATCTAACCAGCTTCGTTTGACCCAGTGACGTCATTTGTCGGATACAAAAGATCATCAATAGCGAAGATATCCGAATCCTTGGGTAGTTTTGGTAAGAAGTTGCTGAAACAATATACGAATTATTAGAGATCAACTCTTTTAAGTTTATTAAATGTATTATTAATAATATTATTATTATTAGCTATTTTGAACTCTTAAATGACGGTACAATAGTTAAATCATATTATAATTATATAATAATAATAATAAAAATTATAATATCATAATATAATATCATATTATTATAATATTAATTATTATTATAATTATTATTATATTAATTAATTTATAATATTAATAATAATATTAATTAATTTATAATATTAATGAAAATTATCATATCAACGTTTTTATATAATACTATATAATTTTTCTAACCTCAATTTCTTTGAGATGTTCATAAAGCGATTGAAGCTAATTTCCGAGAGCTGTTAAAGATTGTTCCAATTGTAAAATTATGTATGAAATTATGAATAAAATATTTATTTAATTAGATTCAACCTTTTCATTCTCATAAGCCTCATTTTTTAAATTCTCTAATACTTCTAACATTTCTGAATATATAAATAAATAATAAATATAAAAAAAACTGAGTAATTTTTTAAATATTTTAAGATTATTGTTAATGTATCAGTGAATGGTAATATAATAGAAATTTAAACAAAAAAAATTTACCAGTCTCTATTACTTTACTTTCGTCTACAGACATGTTTTAAATATTATTTTATTTATTTCGATGGCTTTTTTGACCAATTACATTGATTGAGTGGTTTGGACTTCAACATTGAAAGATAAATAATCAAATTTTATTATTTTTACAAATTTATTAAGGGTTAGTGGATGCCTCCAATAAAAGACCTGCCTGCAAAAGATTTATTTTTAAGAACTGCACAAACAGATCAAAAAACCTGATGTTAATTTCCCAGCGTCAAATTTGATGTTATTTTTTTCGAAATCGAGAACCTACAAGTTAATGTAATATTGATTGAAACTCTTGCGCGAGCATTCTGTTAGAGATCTTCAGATGATTGCCCCCCGACAAGTTCCTAGAAGATATATAAAAATTATTATAAGTTTTTTTTTTTAAGAATCCTGCAAAAAAAGTCAAAATGATGTGAGTTTGTAAGCTCAACTAGGACAATTGGGTGTTTTACAACGTTCATCAGTCTCAGCAAGAATTCTACTCATGTTTTCATCTTCACCGTGTCAAAGAACCGACATCTTTTGAATCACTAAAGTATTATACAGATCTCGGTCACCTTAAACATTTGATAACCATTATAAATCAGTGTCATTTTGTGACAATATCATAATTTTTTTTAATTCGATTATTCGCATGAGTTTTCAAAACTATTCCTCAGATGTTCGGTACATCCCTTTTATATACCGCTTGTTTTTGGAATGTTTGAAATTTGTTTACGTTGACCTCATGAATATTAATTGCCTAGGAGCGGGATAAAAACAATACTTAAGAGGAATGACTATTTCGTTAAATTTTGACATATTTCTAGTTGTTGATATTATTTTAAAAATAAATTAAACAAAATTTGAAATTAAAACTTAAAATATTAGATAAAGGTTTGTTAATTTATGTTTTTTGAGTTTTTCCTAATACTTCGTTTTTCCGGTTTAATCATGTCGGAATATCTCTGTGGTTCTTCGGCTGAGGACCAACTTCGTTATTTAATATAGGATATTTTAAAATAATATAATCTTATAGGTAATAAAATTATACGAAAGAAAGTAACATTTTTGTGCGAAACATAATTCATAAGAAATGCCCGAGGTAAGGTGGCAAAGCAACTGACAGTTAACTTTGAATCCCTTCGAAGTAGGTCCTTCATGGGCTTCAAAATTTATGAAGAGGAACGGATTAACAATGCATATCAGAGCGGCTGTCGGGCACCGACCGATGACTGGCAGTAGGTGGTGCGTGAATTTGGGCGCTTTGCGACTGGGATCCGCCAACTGAATGGATAATCAATATGGATGAAGGTGATATTATCTTTTAACCTTAGAATGTGTAGAAAACTGACAATTTGATCCACTTATTTCTGTGTTTGCCTATTCGAGTATGCGAATTTCTGTGTTATCGAAAGTTTTAAGCTACAAATTTGGATAATGCCTATAAAATATAAGCGATCGATATTATATTACGCAGGTTCGTTATTGTAACAAATTATATTATAATGTATAAATTTATGTAAGCTTACAATATTTCAATTGATCCCATGGTTGATGCTTATGAAGGAATTGTTTGAAGTACTTTTGGTTATATTTTATGTTGTATTTAATGAGCAGTGTACAATATTATATTGTAACATTATGCAATATATATAATAAGTTATATTATGGTATTAAAATAAATAGTTTGATATTTTTATGGTGCATGACATTTGCAATATATGGTTTAGAGACTGGGTTATACTGATCATTAATAACAATCTCATCACACCTAACTAAACCAATAATTAATTTTGTCCAAAACCCGAATGGGTATCTTGCTTCTCTGAATTCATAGGAAAAATGTCTTGTAAGATATGCACGACTATATCAGAATACAAGTTTTCCTTATTGGTGTTTAAATATTTCTAAAATTCACCACCAATCTTCATTTTTCAATTTGTTTATTAATTCAGTGGATATTAATTATGAGAGAAAAGCCCAAAGCATTAATAAATGGAAAATTTAATTCAATGAACTTTAAATTAATGGTAATTAACAGAGCATGGTAATAAATATATGTAAACTTAAAATATTTTATTTGATTATCGCCATGATTGATGCTTGTGAAGAAATTGTTTGAAATACTTGTTATTTCTGTAAACTGAGAACCAACTAGGATTGCAAGTAGAATCTATAATCACCTTGCCAAGATGTTCCGATGTAATTGTATGGGTTTATAAGTTCTGGTCATTGGAATCAGCTATTAAGTTCAATTACAGTTTATGGTTACTCAATTATCGGGAAATGTTGTGGGTATCCTTATGGTTTCTATATGAGGAGTATTTGATCAAAATTTAAGGTCAGGTTTAACAAAAATTACTGTGGCATGTAAACATTGTTCCGATTTCTTGTTTGACATACATCTTTTAAACATCAAATTTAACAAGTATAATACTTTCATCAGGATTGAATTACTTTGGTTTAAATTTAATAATTTAAAGCTTAATAACTTCATGGGTCATTAAGTAAGTTCAAGTCTTCAGGTTGAATGCTAGTCTTATTTCTACAAAATAAACAATTTAGCCTTATATTTATTGTAAAATTGCTTTAATAGGTACCACTGCTGATGACAAATATTTCTAGCAGAGTTCCTACAGTTGAGACATTATGAATCTTTGATTGCAAACATTAGTGATGTCAGTGACTCATTTCCTGATGATCATAACCTGAGTTCTCTTTTCAGGGGCCTTTGCAAAAGAAGTATAATAGATATAGTTAAGTTTCACTTTATTGAATTCTCATTGTTTTGATCTCCATTTGATTTTAACACCATCATCAAATCAAGTGCCTCTAATTAATAAGTAAATAAACGGGAAAAGGTTTGGTATGCCCTGTTTTTGGTTTTATGATTTTTGTTTATTAAGTCATGCGTAAGTGTTAAAGGCGGAGATAAATGTTGTGGAAATGAATGACTGCGGCTTACCAAGTCATAAAAAGTCTTATTTTGGCGGTGCCTTTGTCGGGCAATATTCGAGTTATTCGGAATTTTTGAAATTTAGATACTAAATGTAGCTCCTCCCTCTATGCCGGAAGTATATATATAATAGAGCACAAACTAAAACCACATTAAAAACCAAAATATGACATTAAAAAAACTTAGACAAAATTTCACCGATGGAACTCTAGTTTTATTTCGTGCTAAAAAAATTCTTTTTTACATTTCTAGATGAAACTCTTGCTCTATTCTCGTACCGAACCGGTGCGATCTCGAAATCGCTCGTCGCTAATTTATAAAAGTGCGTCAATAATTTCCTGATCTATCGATTCGCCTACAATATTAGAATCTAATGAGTCATCATCACACAAATGAATCATTCAAACAGCTCGAGGACACTAAGCAATCAACTCGTCACTCATCTCTGAACATATTTTAGACATCGCAAATCACCAACTTCGCAACTAATCTAATTCGCCACAATCGCTTAAATATTGCAAGCACCTCAACAAGTTCACCTCATCGTCAAACTCTGGGCGAATCCCACTTTCACCTTCTGAACATTAAGCCAGAACACGCCGCATGTACGCGAATCACCAATCAAGAACTACCGAAAGTTCTTGAAATCACGCCGATCACCCATCCACAAGCGAAACAAAAACCCGAGTATGGGAAATAAACAATTTCCTTAGATTTCCACGGTGCCTAGGAAATTGTTGTTAAACCTCTAAGGTTGGAAGGTAATGAATAACGGCCGAGTCACTCTATTTAACCCGCTTGAAATTTACAACGACTCCAATAAGAACTTGTATTTGAAATATGCCAACTCTTGGAACAAATTCGAAGAAGCATCTAGAACCAAACTCTAGAACTCAAACCTCACCTGTCTAGAAAACCAAAGAGCGTAAATGTACGAAATCAAAGCTCGCGCTCATTTCGCGCTGACAACAGTCGGGAAGGCAAGCGCATTACACTCATTAATACAAATTAATTCCAAATTGAAAATGAAAAATCAAGTGAAAACACCAGAGCCTGACACTTAGTTTGTATTTGGCAGCCAGTCTGCACCACAAGGGTTTGCCCTAGAATCTGGTATTATTAGAAAGGTGCCCTATCGGAATTGTTTGTTCGGGCTCTTCCGGCGGTTAGATCGATTGTCTGAGTTTAAAAATCCGGTCCGTCTGCATAAGCGTGCTTGAACCCCGCAAAACATGACTCAAACTACAAATATTCATAAATAACAATGGCTTAAATAGTCTGACATGCAGGATCACAATTTCCAGATTTGATAAAAACTATTTCGCTTTATTGTTGCAATATCAATTTTACTTATTTATTGTCTAAAACCAGGGTTACGGCTAATAATATTTCGTGCAGAATCCTTAATGTTCGAAACGTTTTGAACGACACCAAAGGGATTCAAGATTTTCATTCACATTCAAATTTTACTTCACGAATCTATACGAAATTTTGTTGAAAATAAAGACCGAAATAATTGACACAAACTCTGAACATGGCCCGCCGAGGCCCACTTTGAAATGTTGGAGGCCGGCCCGCCCCAAGTGCTTTTGCTATATACAAATGCTTTCGATTAAGAAATACCTTAAGGTGTAATCGGTTTAGGATGCACAAATCGCTCAGATGATAGCCTAAATGCAAACGCTTACATGTACTCCACTTAACCTCCCATTCCTGATGAGCTCACATTTCATCATTTATAACTCCTCCCTATTCATCATCATGTACCATTCCCGATTTAAAATTCAACTTTGTTCTGGGACAGTTATTCCTTTGATGTTTGGAGTGCATTTTATTTTAGAAGAATAATTTATTTTATTTCTGTTTTTTTTAGAGCTTTGTTGTCTTAATCGGCTATCTAATTAATTTTTCCCATGAACTTTGTTTTTCGGGAATCGCGCTTTAATGTTTGTTTAGCCTAAAACTAGGATTTTAATATTTCTAAGTCTATTTAAAATATTAATATCCTAATTAGCAATAAAATTGAACCTTCATTAAGCAATGTTTGGAATAAAGCCACCATTCGCAAAGTCATCCTCTTTCCGTCAAATAATTTATTTGTGTTTGTTTAATTATTATTATTATTGTGATGTAATTTAATATTTACTAGATATGGTTTAATTATTTTTCTGAGTACCATGTAACTGCCTCCACGCATGTCAACTTTTAATTAGTTCTTAGTTGGGTTGGCGAGTCATGGCCAAAAAAGACAATCTAAAGAACGGAGAATTGCCAACGTTTTACCGATTCATTCAGTTTATTCCTGTAAAACCTAAGGACAGAACGTTCTGCGTAACATGTCAGAAAGATATTAAGGCAGGAGTGTTGATTTTTGTGTCTCACATTTTGGAATCCGACAAAGTGGAACATCGTGTCCGAAGTGGAAAATGGGCGTGCGTAAAATGCAGAGAGAGGTACCGCAGTGAGAAGAGGAAAAACAATAAGCCACCCGATTGGATTCCATTCACTGCCAATAATGCTTCTGCAGTCTTCAATCATCTTAAAGAGAGGCACTACAATGCTAAAATGGAAAGGATGGATTGGTAGATCTAGGGTATGTCTCTTGAGGGAATTTTAAACAAGATATTGTTTTATAAAAGTGCCTTTTTAGTTTATGCTTTGATTTAATTTTTAAAGGCAATGTCTGTTTTATATCAACAATTAACTTATGCCAGATACCAAGTCATTTAAATGATTGATTTTTCTTTAACAGTGCTTATCAAGCCAGTTAAAGTCACTGGAGTGGAGATCAGAAGCCAAGAGCTTATGTCTTATATAATGACTGTATCCTGCTTATCAAGGCCAGTTAAAGTCACTGGAGTGGAGATCAGAAGTCAAGAGCTTATGTCTTATTTGATTACTGTATCATGCTTTAATAAAAGTTCCTTTTTTGTAAATGGGAAATGTCTATTCATTTGTGATTAGTATGTGGTGGGGAATTGTTTGGAAAACAAAACTCGACTATGATCGACTATTCTTTGGTTTCGAGCTTGCCAGATGCTGCTTTCTTAAAAATACTGAGCTCTTAGATTGTGAATCAACTCAATCCTAAATTCATAGACACGTGCTTTTACTTCAGAGGTGAAGCAATAGAAAATACTTGTGTCTAAGTTTGCATCACTAAGCTTAAGGCTCGGATGGGGGAAGTATTTTGGAAGCTGTTGGCACTATCTTCGATTCACCAGGGTGGAGTAAAGAAGGTTAAGTGATAAAGTTTCGTGGGTGTAAGCAAGCCTGTTACAATATCTAACATTCCTTGAAAATATGCGAGGTTGCTACATCATGACTACGTGAGAACTTATGACTTATTTTATGTTTAATTAAGTAATATTTATTTCACATTTCTTGCAAAATTGAGTCAAAGTTATGTTTTGATATAAATGGAGTTCATTTATTTTGATCCGTAAATGTTTGATAGCACTGGGATATTATCGCTTTTGTTTACTCATTGATTTGTGAGTCGCGTGTATCGGTAGTCTGAGAGCAAGTCTTCGCATGATTAGCGAAACATCGGAAAGATCAACTTATTCCAATATGGATAACGATGAACGCCTCAAGACGTTGATTGAAAACTGCAGAAAGACTGATGGACGTTCTGTCGTAGTTGTTTTAGGTACGAACGCAGAAAAACAAGTAAGTATTTGTTTTAGAAATGAAATGAGTTATACCCATCTTCTTAACAGTCTCTAGAGGGATTAGATTGTCTCAAGCAAGAATAAGTCCCTACAGAATAAGTAATTATTAGGCATCAAATCATAATAGTAGCAATAAATACAAGTTAATGCCATGATCACTTGTTAACTTAATTAACATGATCATCAGATGAGCTAAATCCCACTTCAGGTACCAAATTTGTGCAACTTGGCATTTATAAAAGAACCTACTGTTAGTGGATTGGTGAACTGGTACATCAATGACACAGACAGGTAAAAATTATTATTATATTTATTTTTAAGAATTAGGAATAATTATATACATTATTGATGCAAGTGTTATTCACATTACTTAATTTTGAACATTATAAGCATTGGGTCGTCCATTGTCATGGTTGTCATGGTCTCATTTCCAAAGACCCGACAGTTGCTATTGTTTATTCTGCAACTAAAGCCTACTGGAGTGGAGCAATATTTCATTAATATTAATTAAAATTTCTTATAAACCCTCATCAGAGGCAGCAAGAAGGAAAAGAAATCTTGCAAGTTGCCCGAGAAGATTTTCGACGCTCTTGCCGTCCGTCGCATCGAGTACAAGAATTCCAGGGACTTCCTCGGGAGTTCGTGCAGAATCTGCGTGTTTCAGGTGACTTAGAGTTTTTAGTATCTGACGAGACCGGAAGGGTTCTCTGTTTATCATGCGGTCGTGATTCTCGACCTTCGCCATATTGCCAATCTTTTACTATCTATTATATGTTTTATTTCAAGTTGGTTGCAATTCTAGTCCATGTGAGACACCAAGCCTTTTAATGGGACACCTCTGATTCTATCTGCATGTAGTGCTGCACATATTTATTGTTATTAATATTATTATTGTTGTTATTGTTATTATTATTATTAGAACATTATTAGCAAAGTCAACATCGTCATCATAGAAAGTACTTCATCATTCAGAACTTTGAGGCCATTACACCCAACATACTGGCTCAGGGCATAGAGACAGTCCAGGCAGGAGGAATGGTGGTATTCCTCCTGGAGCACATCAACAGACTGAACGAACTGCTGAAGACGAAGATGGTATTCACTCTTCTTGCTTGCATCTCTAGCGTCGATACCGGCTTGCTGATAGAGTTGCTATCATTTATCTTTATTACCAAGCGAGACTTTTGACAGAATATTTTTAATTTATCATTATTTACATTAATTACATTAATCCAGTCAGGCATCTATTTGTCCAATCATCAATCCAATCACTCACTCTTCCACATCATTCCTCCATCCTTCAATCCATTAAGAAATTGGTTTTAATGTGGAATTATTCCTTAACAAATTAGCTATTACTTATTACCATTGGTCGTTAAGACATGCTAATGAATCGAAATTCAGGATCTGCACGGTCGTTTGAGAAGCCCCTCTGGGACAGGGGCGATGCCAAGGTTTACGGAGAGGTGATGAATATTACGATCATAGGTTTTTATGCATAATTAGATGATGCTGGATATTATAACTTAGTCCTGGTTTTTATTGAGTGATAACCTATTAACGAGGTCGTTGTTATCAATATTAATGATAATTGAAAATGACCCCAAAGGTTGCTGTTTGTGGGCAATCTGAACCAATACGTTATCACGATGACCTAGTTATTGTCATCATTATCATCACAATTTCACAACATCACAACCTATTTTTTTGTCTGTCGACAGATTTCTGATTTCGCTCACCAGATGTCGGAGCTGCGTCGTCGTCGACGACCGGTTGCGAGTCCTCTCCCACTCCAACTCCTCCTACTGCCTCTGGAGCTTAAAACCTTCGGACGTCATGGTAATGATATCGGTATCGTGGTCGATACAATAATTATTAATGTTATTATTAATGCATTGATTAATATTTATGGCCATGTGAGCATTTAAATTATGCCAGTAATTATTATTGTTGTTGTTATTGTATTATTATTATTATTATTATTAATTATTATTAATTGTTGCAAAATGTTGATTTAATAATTCAGGAACATTCCAAAAAAGAACAAGCAGACGTACAGGAACTGTCTGAGACTCTCCTCAGCCAATCAGAGACCAGTATAGCAGGGTCTTTGATCAAGTGCTGTGCCACCATGGACCAGGTGAGTTGATCATTTTTGCTTAACAACAACAGTAATAATAATAATAATTATAATAATAATAATAATAATAATAATAATAATAATAATAATAATAATAATAATGAGTCTGTCCTATGAACTATGAATTATATACCATAATGCCATAGTGCCATTAATGTACAATATAGGTTTCTTGTGGATTAGGTGCACATGACCTTTTGACCTACGACTCATAAATTAGTAATTAACATAATTAGCATGATACAGTTATGATAATATAAACAACATGATGTAATGGTATAATAAAACATCAACGACGTGTGACTCATCTTCACAACAGGCCAAAACAGTCCTGGCCATGATCGGAGCCATCACTAACAAGTCCCTCCCGTCTACCCTGGTCGTGACTGCAGCCAGGGGAAGGGGCAAGTCTGCGGCCCTGGGTCTCGGCATGGCTGCGGCCATTGCCTACAAGTCAGTCGAATGTTCATTGAAAATATTATTATCATAATATTTATTAATAATTTATAGTATTATTATTATATTTTAAACCACTTTCTTAGTTGTAAACAATAATAACACCTTTCGGTGTTTGTCTTGTTGAGTGTAGGAGTCATTATAGTAATAATAATAATAATAATAAGTTGTTGCAATGATTTTAAAAAAAATGTTTTAAGTGGATTATCAATTAAAGTCGAGCAATTTTCTTTTTTTCTTTTTTTTGCTGTTTTCCATTCTTGCATGCAATCATCATTTTCTACTTTGTTTGTGGCCATTGTTAGCCTCAATGATCAAAAAGATGGCCATAAGCCTAATCTAACTAATTATCAGCTAACTATTAATCTACATTAAATCCGTCTCTACCTACAGATTCGGAGACGTCTACATAACCGCTCCGAGTCCAGAAAACATTTCCACCGTTTACGAATACATCGAGATCGGACTCCGGGCTCTCGACTTCAAAGTTCGTTTCTACGGCAACGGCCCAAACTCATCTCTTCCACATCATTGTCGTCATCGCCGTCAACAGCAAAACTATGACTGTCTTTCATTGTCATTGGCAACATCATCATCATCATCATCATCGTTGCTTCATGCCAGTCTTGAAAGTTGAGGTGATTAATTTTCATCCATAATTTCCATCAGGATAGCGAGTTCAGGAGGATCTCTGCCAGTCCAACATCCAAGCACTGTCATGGCTTTGAAGTCTACAGAGATCATGTTCAGAAAGTTGAGGTTGGATCAGATTAAATCTTCATTTGAGAGCGATTATTATTATTATAATAATATTAATGTGATATTATTATTATTAATATTAAGTATTATTATGTAATAATATTATAATGATAAAAATATTAGTGATTTTTGAAGACAGTAGTTGATGTGTCAGTTGAATATTGATTTGCTTACCTCAACTCACCTCGTTTATTGATTCAATCGATTGCAGTATGTCCGACCGGAGGACCACAGGCTGATCTCCGGCACCAAGTTTCTGTGCATCGACGAGGCTGCTGCGATACCCACGACATACGTCAAGGAGATGATGTCGGCCCGATACGTCTTCATGACATCGACGGTCAACGGGTGAGTTGAGAGCGAGCGTGTCTTGGATATCGCGTATTGTTGTGATGTTGCAATCGTGGATTATAAACTGTTTGTATTTAGATTATAAACTGTTGTTACAAACTAATGGTGGTTGTAATTTTTGCTATAATTATTAATATTGTTAAGTTACCTTCAATTATCCTTATCATCCTTATTATTATAATAAGATATTATGTATTATTATTATTAGCTTCAATTTTCCTTATTATTATTAAATTAGTATGATACCATGATTATTATTCACAGTTACGAAGGTACGGGCAGGGCCCTCTCCCACAAGTTGATCTCTGACTTGAGGCAGAAGGTCTTGGTCTGCGAGACCGGCCTCGAGGTGGCCAAGACCATCGACAAGATCAAGAAGAACGTAGCAGACGACTTCAATGAAATGGGTGTGGATTTTTTTTTGGAATTTAAAAAAAATGATTATCATCACCATTTAAATTATTTATTACTATTTGTTGTATCTTAGTAATTAAGTGGTTATAATTAAAAGTAATATTAAACTTGTAATTATAAGTTAAATATATTATTATTAATTATGTTTATTATTAATTATATTTATTATTAATTCAATTTTTTGTTATTTCTAATGATTGATTTTGTTCTGAATAAACTAAAAAATACTCAGAACAAAACCTTAAAACATAATTATAGGCAACCGTAATTATAAATTATACCACATCATCAACACCTATCAACCATATTCTAGGTAACAGAGTCCTCCATGAGATAGAACTGTTGGCACCAGTCAGATACGGCCCCCAAGACCTGGTCGAACCGTGGCTAAACGGGCTGCTCTGCCTCAACACCGGTGGAGACCATGCCTCCCGCGAATGCCCCTACCCGAGCTCCTGTGAACTTTACTACGTTAACAAGGATACCCTCTTCTCCGGCCACAAAAAGACCGAGGAATTCCTACAAGAGCTGGTCTCCGTATTTGCTGCCTCCCATTACAAGGTAACGTACATCACAAGTCGTAAACAAGAGTAATTCATCCGTAACCTCTTTACGTTCTGCCCGATCGAACAGAACACTCCGAACGACGTGATGATGCTTTCCGACGCACCCAACCATCACGTCTTCTGCCTCCTCGGACCATCCGTCAAAACCTCAGACAAGCCCACGATACTCTGTGCCATTCAGGTTCGCTTCTCATCTTAAGTAATGCACGAGGCTGTAATAATAATAATAATAATAATAATAATAATAATAATAATAATAATAATAATAATAATAATAATAATAATAACGTAATAACGTGATTTGATAACAAACGAACTGAAAGTCGTTAAATCTGCTTAAGCTTGTTATGCTTCACTACTGAAAAATTTTCATAAATTTGCTTTAAAATCTTTAACATTATTATTATAATTATTATTATTATTATTATTATTATTTGAAATAACATCTAAAATTGGACATAGTAACTAACAGCAAACTTATAACATTAATAAAGCATATTCAAGTCATAATGATTGTAATTACACATGAATACTGTCTAGTAGTAAACCAATTTGTTGATATAATTGATATAATTATAATTATCAACAACAAACAGGTTGCATATGAGGGAGGAGTGGATCAGAAGACTGTGTCGTCTGCTCTCAGGAGGGGTACAAGAGGTGATGGTGACCTCATACCATGGATCATTGAGGAAAAGGTATAGCCACGATTTATTATATTATTATTATTGTTGTTAAGTTATTATTATCAATGATAGTAGTTACCATAATTGTTTGAATGCCAGTATACCACAATTTGTTTTACTCACAGTACAGAGGCAGAGGTTTTGCCCAAAAGATGGGAGTCAGGGTGGTCAGGATTGCTACCCATCCGGGACTGCAGAGGGTGAGCCAAAAGAATTATTACGTCCACAAAAGCAACTGTTATTATTATTATTATTATTTCAACCAGAATTATTTCAATTAATTATCATAAAAATGGTACAAAAAGATAACATGTGCTACCACAACATGCATATTGTCATCATTCATTTGTCATTACCATCACTAACTATTAACCTCAAAATCATCACCATTATCATCATCATCATTATCATCATCAGGGTGGTTACGGTTCAAGGGCCATGGAGTTGCTGTCCAAATACTACGAGGGTCGATTGATGGACCTCGAAATGAAGGAAGAAAACGTCAAAAACATGACAGCTAGTGAGGTCAGTGAGTTCATGGCTTTTAAATAAGGACCACTGTAAAGCTGCTATTGTAATTCTAACCTTTAATGTTATATATATATTATAAATTATAATAACAATAATACTAATAATAATGTTATGTGATTATTGGTATTTGTTTGCATTTTAAGCAAATCTGACTTGGATATTGGCCACATTGTACTTGTTATACCGATCCAAATTATAAACGTGTTGTTACACTAATAATTAAAAACAATTACCTTGAAAAATGATTAAATAAATTAAAATCATAGTTAACAACAACAATAATAATAATAATTAATCAATGACCAAAACATTCCAGCTGGCCGCGGCCCACTCCGAGCAGATCAAACCGAGGTCCAACCTCCCTCCCCTAATGGTAGAGTTGGGCAAGAGAAGGCCGGAGAGGATGGATTACATGGGGGCATCCTTCGGGCTGACCACGCCCCTGCTCAGGTAAGATCGGGTCGCATACGTTTGTCAAGGAGCTCCATTTCTGGATCGGGCATCTGGAATTTTGTTTGTATGTTGAGTGTGGAGTTTGATGATGTCATGATCTGTTGATGTTGTCTTGTTCACGATGTGGGCTTTGTCTTTTTCCTGTGTAGGTTCTGGAAGAAGCAGGGCATGGTCACAGTCTGCATATCACTGACAAAGGTTTAATTATAATTGTTTTTTCTACAAATTATTTACAAAATTATGAGCGATAGTGGTATCAACGATAAATAGTTGTGTGATAAATGATTGCATAATCCTGGGGACGTGATCCTGATTGGACATTGCAAAAAGATTGATAACCCAATGATATTAATAATAATAATAACGAGTTGCTAAAATAACCTAAACATCAAAAACCACAGTAAGTGATTTATTGAGTCACAGTTGGTTGATGCATAGTTAATAATAGTTAATGGTTAAGTAATGGTTATTGATGCTCGTTATGACGTCTTATGATGACCAATGTGCTTTATTAGAACGCTCTTACCGGAGATTACAACGGCATCGTCCTGAAACCGATCAACCGCGTCGAAGATGACATCATCGAAATGGAAGAAGAAGACGAGGGTCGACATGAGAAGTCCAAGGGTGTCGTACTCCCATCCTGGCTGGTGGGCATTCTCAGAGGTATTGTCGAGCGATATCTTTTTTTTATTTTTATTTTAAAAAGTATTGAGCAAAAAGGAGTAAATAACAATAAATAAACGATCCGTCAATCATTCGAACGAACGATCTCTCGCTCGCTCGTGTTGGTGACGGATCCGACTTACGTCTTACAAACTCGTTGTCTCCGACAGACTTCCAGCAGACCTTCCTCGATTCTTTGACGGATGTCTTCCGGGAACTGGAGACGGGACTCGCCCTCGAGGTGCTCAAGAACGTCCACGTCAACATGTCTACGACAGGTGAGAATGTGATGATGATGATCGTGATGATGAATTATCATTCTATAATCTTGATCAATAGTCTATAATATCATTGGCTAATCCAAGTTCTCATTCACAACCATCGCATTAACCATTATCGATGATAAGAGTTTTTTTCATCTCATTCATCACCACCATCATCATCATCGCACAATGCAACACAGCATGACGAAGGCCATAAACTTAAGTATCCGTCCCTTTTCCCATCCAGCTCTCGGCAAAGAGGAGGAGGAGGAGGAAAAAAATTCTTCCAAGTACTTCGTGGAAGATGACGATATTCTCTTGGACCACTTCATGAAGGACATGTGCTCTGAGAAGCAGATCTCGACCCTGGTTTACCTGCTGGCACATTCACTCTTCTCTGGGAAGTTGGGACTCAGACTGACCGAGCTGAAGGAGGTAAAAAGCCATGGAAGTGCTTTTAGTCGTCTGATTGGTTTCGATTTGCTGCCTCTTGATTGATTGATTGATTGATTGATTGAATGAATGAATGAATATTAAATGAAAGACAGCACATAATATGATTAGTTAGGTCTTGTTATTAATGACTTGCTATCAGTTAGACTATTACTTTGAAATCTTCTCAGCCACTGCATGACTGATGTACCAAATCCTAGCCATTTGAAATATTAATTTCACAAAGGTACTAAAAAAACCCTTTAAATTCCACAGATAATATTCCTGGGGATGGGCATCCAGAGGAAATCGGTCGAGGAAATGGCCGCGGACCTCCCGAACACGGACGCCAAAGAACGCGAAGCTTTCTACAAACAGGCCATCAGGGCCTGCATCATGGTTGGCACGGCGATGATTGTCATCACGCACAGTTAATCGTCGGATTATAACGATTTATTTATTCGTTCATCTGTCTCTTATGATTCTGTCGATGATTGCTTTGGTGAACGATCTAAAATTCATAGCAATGTTGACAGTCCATTCTCATCTAACAAACAGACTGAGTCTTCTGCATGGCTTAATTAAATTATATGTTAATAATTATTGCGTAATAAACAATCAGTTAACCAGCAATTAATCAAGTAACGATTAAACCCTTACCGTAGAAAAAGTCTGGCGAGGACTGCCCGGATGACGACAATGAAGATGAAGAGGAGGAAAAGAAGAAGAAGGAATCCATGAAGGAAAAACTGGATCTTGTCCAGCAGCTCCGCGACGACATGGAAGACGCCATAGAGGTCGGTAAGCAGAGGCACAAGGCCCTCGAAGAGTTCAAGGTCTCCGACCTCAAAGGGTTTGCCATTGGAGGGCAAAAGGACGACCTCTGGACGAAGGAGGTGGAGAAGGTGGGAAAGAAGAGCAAGTCCAAGTGAGTGATTGATCGATTGCCCGATCGATTGATACATTGTTGGTCTACCGGTTGATTGATTGTCGTTGATTGGTTGAGTCGGGTGGAAGAAGGTTTTGAATTTTATCGACAGATTTAGTTTTGAGGTTCATCTGATCATGACCATTGGTGTAGTTTAATAATTCACGAAGTCATCATGCATTGAGATAGTCATCATTATCATCATCAACTGCAAAAACAAAACATCAACAACATCATCATCATCATCAACAACAACATCATCATCAACAACATCTTCATCAACAACAACCATGTTTCCTTCCAGCATCCTGAAGAGGAAGACAGGAGATGAGAGCGAACTCGTCAAGAACATGAAGAAGAGGAAGACGGGAAGGAAAACGAAAAAGTAGTAAAAAAGTCCGGCCAAATGACAGCATCTTTGTTCCATTATTATTTTTATTATTATTATTACATCTTGTTAATTATTTGTCCTTAATAAATTATGAGACTTAATACAGTCCAGTTTTTTGTTGTTGTAAATCATGTTATTTTGTTTATTTTGTCAATATGTTGTTTTTTACCGCATCATGACACATCGATCATGATTTGATTGATTGATTGATTGATTGATTGATTGACTGACTGACTGACTTACCTAATGGAGCTGCTTGAAGAACTTAAGGTTTCACACTGTCTCTACTCTGGTGCAAATTGAGGAAATCAGTTCAAATTTTTAAGTACCTGATATTTAAGGTGTTGGGTCATGGCCCTTAGAACTGAATAACGAATTAGGCCCTCGTTGTGATGGCCATTGACTGTGAACCTGGTGAGGTGCAGAAAATAAAAAGGTGTCCGACGGTCATGACACGGACCAGGGGAGCTACGTGTTCAGTCAGGGGTACTGCGGCTTAGAAATTAATTTGAAGTGTTTCATGTGGCGGTGCCACTATTGCTAATTTATTATCCTATTATTAATACTAGCAATAATAATATTAATAATGGTAAAATTGGCATAATCATGTTAATGCTGACTACGCCTCGACAACTGGAATCTCCGGTCGTTGCCTTGACGACGGCAGCAACAAATCAGCGGTTTAGCTGGTTCTCAATAAGAAATACAAATTACTGTCTCCGACCCCAACTTTGACCTTTTGAACCCGGGCTGGAGGGGGTGTGATGGACTGTGAGATTGGAGTGATCGAGGAATGGGGATAGGACGAGGCAGCACAAGGGTGTTCGAAACACTTCAGCTATGAATGAACCTGGGCCAATGAACTTTAATGGAAGAATTATTTAGAAGTTTGAGTATGAAATCTAAGGTTTAATTTCGACAAGTTTTGCATTTCCTCTGAGCACTTGGAGACAACTCTCGGAAGCGGAGGCGCAGTCATCAGTCGTGATCAAAGAAAACTGTTGGAAAAGTGGAAAATGCAGCTGACGTTGTGGAAATTGAGCGATTATGGAAAACGCGAAATTTGGCGTAAAAATAATTTTAAATTCGATTTAACAAAAAAAAACACTCGCCATCGAAATGTTTATTTTATTTCATTTTAATTCATTTATCGTGGATATTAAACAACTAAATAACAATATATATTGTAATAAATTTGTTAATTAGCAAGGCCGGTTATGATAAATATATATATAATTAGCATCAAGTATTGCATTGCCATCTTGTGGTATCAATATCATAATCATAATCAATATTATAATGAGCTTCATCCAAGCATCATGTTGCTATCGTGGTTATAATAAATTATAATCGTATTAATCTCTTGGAGATTCATTTTTAAACAATACATCTGAGCATTCTCAACCAATCCATCCATCGATCCATCCATTTGTCCGACTACAACACACTTTATTCAAAGTTTTATTTGATTCGCTATTTGTCAGAAATTTTAATTATTATTTGCTAAAATATTTTTAAATCGAAGTAAATGACAGTTCTCCACTGGGCACGCTAAACGGATTAATTAAGCAGGGGTCAGCAAAGGTCGACGTCCCAGTCCGCCCAATGGCTGTGAGGGCAGTAGGGAATGGCCAGAACAATCAAAAAAGTGGGCGTGGCTTGGCTCCCAAAGAGTTTATTTTTAGTATCACCAAACAACTCGCTAAAAACCTAGAAGGGCATTTTCTAAAAAACTTATTTCACCCTCGTCTATGATTGGTTGGTTCTTTTAATGCATTCTATTGGATGTTGGAGCTAACCAATGGCATTGGTCGGGAGGGGAAAGTCATAGGATCATTGCGATTATCATCATCGTCGT
Source organism: Hirudinaria manillensis (assembly GCA_034509925.1). NCBI lineage: Eukaryota > Metazoa > Annelida > Clitellata > Hirudinida > Hirudinidae > Hirudinaria > Hirudinaria manillensis. The sequence goes on along the minus strand of CM067526.1, from coordinate 936,066 downwards.
GGACGTTATCGTCACCGTCATCATCATCATCATCATCATCATCATCGTCTTCACCTAGAACCTGTGGAGCCATAAGCCGGCAGAAAGTATGGGCACCTCAGGAACCCCTCTCCCTCTGGTCACGTGACCCGAGATAAATTTAGGAATAAGTAAGTAAACGTCGTTATCATCCGCAGGTACGCAGCTGGACGGTCGTCAGATGGATGACCGGTTATTTTTATGACTATTTCATCACTGCCACCATCATCGTCGTCGTCATCATCGTCATAGACGTCATCACCGTCATCAACAATATCAGTGGCATCAACATCATCACTATATCGATCAGTATCATCATCATAATCATGATCCTTATCTTCTCCCACCACTAATTGATAGGGCGTTAAAGACTTTTCCAGCAAAAACTCTCCGTGCGAAGGCACAAGGGGCTCGTAATTATCGTCCACTTATGAGATTCGATATCACTGGGAAGTGGCGTCGAACATTGGAAGATGTTCTTTCATGATCGCTTTTTTGCACTCGTTTTCCACCCTCTCCATCTATCCATCCATTCATCCATCAATCCATCCATCCATTTTCTGTCTATCCAGACTTCCATCAATCCATGAACACATCATTTCATTTTATTCCTTCAATTACCCATCAATCTATCTATTTGTACACTTGTTTTTGCATCCACATCTTTACCCATCTAGCCATTCATCCACCCATCTATCCATCGATCCACCCATCCATCCTTCCCTTCCTCCATCCATCCACCTATCCTACCTCGTCCAGTTGATGCTGTGATATCCATCACACCTCCATAACTACATTCCTCCAACGTTCTAGCAATCACTCTCACCTGGATGACGGATGGACTGAAAGGTGAACAAACGACAACGATAGCAGACGACCCTCCCTTGTTTAAGCAGGTGGCGCCTCATAATTTTCAGCGCGCCACGGCAATTACGAATCATAATTAATTTATAATAATATAATTATGTTTTTTTTTATATTATATTATATTATATTATTTTATTATTCATGCTTATTTATTAATGCAACTGAAATGGATAAAATGGACGGACGGATGGACAGACGGTCGAATGGATGGACTGACGAAACTTAAAATATTAGCCGACAAATTCAAATCCTCAATAAGTGCAAATATTTTAAAATATTTTTCTGAACAAATAAATTTAAAAAACAAAATTATTTTATAATCCAAAGAAAACATTTTCAGTGCCTTTTTTGTTTGGACATTTTCAATCAACAATTTAACCTTCCTTTAATGTTCGATAAGAATTCACTGAATGATCGAAGTTTGATTGTGTCGGCCATATTTGTCAAGATGGCGACTGATTTTTCTGCGCGCCATTTTTTTTTTTTGAGTTCACAAGACATTGTCTTTTGGGAATCTTTTCATCTATTGATCTGAAAAGGAACATTTCCTCTAATGAAAATGTTTGATTTTAAAATTAAAATTAATAATGATAATAATAATAATAATAATAATAATAATAATAATAATAATAATAATAAATAATAATAATAATAATAATGATGATAATAAATTAACAATGATAATTTTAACGAGAACTAACTACAATCACAATCCAAATCAAAAGGGCCTCTGTTTAGATTTTAGTCAGTTCCTGTATTTGTCTCTCTAACTCTGTAACCCCGTCTTTCTGTCCGATTGACTGACCGTCTGTACCTTCCTCTGACCGTCCGGATGTCCCTGTCTGTACCTTCCTCTGACAGTCCGGATGTCCCTGTCTGTACCTTCCTCTGACCGTCCGGATGTCCCTGTCTGTACCTTCCTCTGACAGTCCGGATGTCCCTGTCTGTACCTTCCTCTGACCGTCCGGATATGTCCCTGTCTGTACCTTCCTCTGACCGTCCGGATGTCCCTGTCTGTACCTTCCTCTGACCGTCCGGATGTCCCTGTCTGTACCTTCCTCTGACCGTTCGGATGTCCCTGTGCCTCAGTGCACTTCGTCTACGAAGTTCTGCCAAGGATTCAATAACGACTTTTTGAGGACGCCAAGAAGCAAACAGCGGTTCGATATTAACGATAAAAATAAGAACAATAAGCGATAATGATGATGACGACGACGATGATAATAATAATAATAATGATGATAATAATAATAATAATAATAATAATAATAATAATAATAATAATAATAATAATAATAATAATAATAATAATAATAATAATAATAATAATAATAATAATAATAATAATAATAATAATAATAATAATAATAATAATAATAATAATAATAATAATAATAATAATAATAATAATAACGATGACGCCTTCCGTTTCAGTGGAAGTCTATAAAAGAAGAAGCTCTGGCCGTCGTTATCCGCTCCACCTTCTCCCGTGAGTTCTCTGGGCTTATTATTTTTTACAAGTTATTATAATAGTGAATTTTTAGTTTGTTGAATTATTAATTTATTTGAAATAATTAAATTTGAGGAGATTTAAAACAGATATTTGTTTTAATTATCTGATATTTGTTTTAATTCGTAAATAATCTTTTAAAATCGAAGCAAAATTAATTCTTTATTGTTTCGGTCGTTTCCTCAAAATCCCATTTGATTAAGAAAATCAAAATATTGATCGGAATTGGATGACCATCAATTAATCATATCAATAATTATAATTATTATAAATAATTCCGATAAATAATAATTATTGTGGTAGTTCCATCATAACTGATGGATTTCAATTATCGTAATAATTATTATATGATATTATACAATATAAATATTACCATAATATTCTTTTATTGCAATTATTTTTATAATTATATCCTGTTCTTAATCCTGACATTGCATTCCTTTCCAGAAATCCTGTCTTCTGAATCTCTCCAAAGCTCTTTAACTTCAAATCCAAGACCAAGTGAAGCTAATGGTGAAGATGTTCTGTCAGAGGAGCCTCTGCGTCATCTTGGTGGTACTTTTGGCATCGCTGGTCATCTCAAAGCGGCCCGTCTCACCTGGCTTTTACGGGAACCAGATGAAGAGCTTGGAGGAAGTTTACCCCAAGACGTACAGGAGTTTCGAGTCGGAGAGGTATCCAGTTGAACTGCTGCAAGAGGAATACGGCGAGAATGACGAATCCAAGACAACAGGTTGGTCGAGTAGACAGACGGATGAATGAAAGGATTGTGGGTGGATAGATGGATTGGTGGATGCGTGAAAAGTTAGGCTTATGGGTAGATGGATGTATGGGTGAATGATTAGGCCTGAAGTTTGGGACATATTAATTTTTATGAATGGAACAATTTAACCGATCTACTAGCACACTAACGTCTCGCTGACAAACGCTGAAGTTGTTAGTTAGCACTGTTACTAGATTAATAACATGGTACAAGTTAGAGAGTTCTTTTCAAATTACGCATCATTATCATAATCATCAACAACGACACCGCGATCATCATCTTCGTAGTCGTCGTCGACATATATGATAGTCAGTGATGATGATGATACCATCATCATGACCATAGCGATCGTTATTATCACAAGTGAGCCAAAGTCAATTGATAGATAAATTTCCATTAAAACAATGAATCCAATTTTATAATGCCCGGGGAATTTTCGGCGAAAGAATGTTTCATTTTCGATTCGACGAAACCTTAAGCGGACATTTTAAATTTTTTTTTTTTAAACTTTAATTATGTCGATTTAATATTGCTGCGATTCATAATTTTAAATTCAAATTACGACAATTAGTATGAGGACATTGGACCGTGGACAGGGGTCGCGTTAAACCCGTACCTTGAGTCCAAAGGTAGGGGTTGAACTCGGGGACTCTGCAATATAAATGGTAAAATAATATTAACAATATTAATGATAATAATAATAATAATAATAATAATAATAATATTTATTATAATAATAAATGACCAGTGTCATGAGAGCAATCCATTTCTGGATTTATCTCTATTGGAGGTCCGTGAGACTGTATGAAAGACGTTGGGCACATACAACTGATCTTGGACATTCTTTTTGCTAAAAATGAATTTCTATGCTAAACATTTACGATTTAATGGAGTTCCAATGAAATTCATGAATTTTATTCATTCATATTTGGCTCGTTTGCATAAAATTATCTATTGTCGTCAGTAATTTGCATTTTGAATATGTAGTAGTTCACAATTTGGACTGAACTGAATTCGTGTCTGTTATTAGTTCTAATAGAAACGTTTATTAGCAACTCGTTTGCATAATTTATTACAGGCTCGTTGTTTGAATAATGTATTTTCATTCCAGACAGGGACTACCTCCATTACGTCCCGAGGCAAGGCTGGCCGAGACCCTACAGAGGTTCCAAGATGGTGTCGAAGAAATTCTCAGAATTTATTGGAGGAAAATGAAAGACTTATTAAAGAAAATATTATATCTTTAATTTGAGAAATTATCCAAGAAATGATAATGGGATCATCACCATCATCGTCGTCGTCGTCGTCGTAATCGTAATCTTAAATTATGATTTGTAATTATAAATAATATATTACGATTATTATCTTAAGGCTGATGGAAAATTCGAAATCGGTTGTCGGGAAATTTCCGGTGGTTAAAAATAAACTCGTAAATATTCAGTGATGGTTTTCTTTCTTGTTTTGACATTGAGAATGACAATCAGACTGAGTGAAATGAATAAAATTAATATTATAATACGATTATTATTACTGCTAATAATAATAATAATAATAACAATAATAATAATAATAATAATAATAATAATAAGAAGAAGAAGAAGAAGAATAACATAAAACATAATATAACGTGTGTAAAATATTTATATATGAGAGACATTATCGAAAATATATTTAACACCATCTTAATGTTCCAATATATTAATAATTTTGTGGAAATTGTTTTAACAATAATATACTGTTAAATCGTAAATATTTAAATATTATAAAAAATGTCTCGGACGAACACGATACATAATTTATCTCGATTGGTGTCTCAATGAACGACAATAATAAATTAATTATGATGACGACGACGACGATGGTGATGCTGATAGTGTCTTTGTTGATGATGGTGATGATGATGATGATGATGAAGATGATACTGTGATAATAATAATAATGATGATGATAATAATAATAATAATAATAATAATAATAATAATAATAATAATAATAACAATAATAATAATAATAATTTATATAATAAAAAGAACATTTGACAAGTAAATTGATTTCGATTTGAAATGTGTAAAAACTCGAAACGTTCTGAACGGAGCGGAGCACGTTCGAAAAGATATTCCATTTGTGGAGCAATCGGAGTCAATCTTTTTGAGATCCATCCCCGACGATGGAAAATATGGATCTCCATCGCTCCGGCTTTCTGGAAACATTTTTAAAATGATTATCCTTTAAATTGTTTAAAATTGTACTTTTGAGAATCCTCGGGAGAGAATCATGTTACAATGATCATTTACAGTTATGACTTACGTCAAATAGGATAATTAATGATTTACATTAAGATTTAAAGTGAGATGGCTTTACAAAAGAGACGTTTTTGCTAAATATCCGAATATTATTTACGAAATCTTGCAAAATATTTATAGGAAATATTCACAAAGACCCAGCAATCCCTCCCACAAGTTACGTTGGTCAAGAACACATGGAAGAAAATCTCTTTGTTTTTTATGAGATTCGTATGAAAAAAATATGAGGATTTCTTGAAAAATGAAAATTAAATGTTAAAAATGCCTTTATTAACTGGGATTAATAACTTTAACTGGGATTACCAATTGCTATCTCGTGGCCGATCGTGTTATTATGACGTTGTTGTATTGAAAGAAGAAACATCAATAAAAATCATAGCGAAACAGACTCGAAAAGAAAACATAGTAAAATAATCGAAGCTTTTGGAAATTTTCAATCATTCGCCTGCATTTTTTTCGCGCTCCAATGTTTATTATATGGGGGCAAAATGACCGTGAACTTTGTGGCTAGCCGAGAGAAAGGATAAGAGAAGGGAAAGATATCTTTTGCAGTTTTAAAGTTACATCGTAGAGTCAAATCGAGAAGACGAAATCTCAATAAATCATAAGCTCAAAGAAAGGGCTTTAAATTCCACGTCAATTCTATTTTTTTTTTTTATATATAAGTTTGATTTTCTCCAAAATCGACCAATAAGCTGCAGGGTTGTTTCTGAGCAGCGTAATACATTCATGGCTCATGGCTATGCCCAGGAAGGGCAATGTGACCTTAGAAGAGGAACTGAGAAAACTCGGATATGAACTCAACTCCGTTCTTGGCGAAGGAAGCTATGGCAAGGTCATGTCGGCCACTTCCAACACCTACGGCAAGGTGGCGTTGAAGATCATCAACAAGAAACACCCTTCTAAGGATTACTATTCCAAGTTTCTGCCCAGAGAGATCGAAACTCTGAAGTCACTGCACCATCCGCACATCGTCAAACTCTACGAAGTCATAGACGTCAACGATAAGGTCAGCTTTAGCTGTGAGACGTCAGTTTTACTTTGATTTTCCCTCAATCTCCCGTGAAAAAAACATAAAGCAGAATGCGAGACATCTTGAAAATCGAATTTCGATTTCGATCCTCGACTTGATTTTGAAAATTTTTTATGTCTACATTTCATGCTGGAAAAAGAATTTTGATTTGTCTCAGTTATTTACTCTTTATGTCGTATTTTATAATCTATTCGCCAGATGGAAGTTTGTTGTGTCACTTTTTTCGGTTCACTCGCAGCACATAAGACATTGTACGACATTGAATGTTAATGCAATTGTTGCAGATAATTTTGGTCATGGAGCTGGCTGGTAGAGGCGATCTATTGAATTACATCAAATTACGTGGCGCCATGCCCGAGGAAAAGGCAAAAGTATTCTTCTATCAACTCCTGAGCGCCGTAGAGTACATGCACATACGAAACATTGTCCACAGGTTTGTTGAATATGTGGATAGCTTCAGGAGATCTCATGGGTCAAATGTCTTTAAATATAATTATCGCATTTGCTGTCCTCGCTATAACGAGGACTTGTACCATAAGGTCATGAACTCAGCTACTACCCCGTCGTTATCTTGGCAACTACTCTGTATTGGCCAAAGACTAATATTCTTTAGGGTCGACCCGGTGAAATCCGACATTAATTTTCATTAACGAAATTGTTGTTAAGCAGAGATTTGAAGTGCGAGAACATTCTTTTGGACAACGACAACAACGTCAAAGTGTCGGATTTTGGCTTCTCCAGGCGCCAACTGACAGACCAGCTGAGCAAGACTTACTGTGGCAGTGCTGCTTATACTGCACCAGAAATCCTTCAAGGCATTCCTTACAAGGGCACCCAGGGAGATATATGGAGTCTTGGAGTCATCTTATACATCATTGTCAGCTCTTCTTTAGCTTTTAATTAGTTGCAAATATTTAAAATTTGGACTGAGGTCTCTAGTGCTTTGAAATTTTGGCAACTTTAGACATCGTTTTAAGTTTTATTTGTTAAAAAAAAAATAAAAGCTTTAAAAGTCAAGCCAATTTTACCGGTAATTACTAAATGATCGAATCATTAATTAAATCCGATTTAAAATTTCCCGCAGGCATGCGGTTCCATGCCGTTTGATGATTCGAACGTGAAGAAAATGATAGCCACACAGCTGGAGAAGAGAGTAACATTCAGTAAAAGCAAAAAAATATCCGATGAACTACAAAAACTTGTCCACGGAATGTTGAACGCCAGCATCGAGAAACGGTTCACCATCAAAGATATCAAAGAATCTGAATGGCTTGCCGCAACGGTGGCTAAATTCGAGCGAAAAGATTCCCAGCCTGCGGCAGAGAAAAAGAGCAGCAAGTGACTTTGCAAATTCTTTGTTGCAGCGTTCCATTTATTTCAAACACTTTGACTAAAAGTTGAAACCCATTCCAGTGCTAACCAGAAACCACACGCCGACGTCAAGCACGATCAAGCCAACGAACGCCGTTGATAAACTGACATCCCAGACAGCCTCGGCTCGAAATCCACTTTTGGTTTTTCTATCAAACATCGAATTGCTTTACGAAACATGTTTCTGTTTAAAGCATAAAATTTAATAGCTGCCGTTTATTTGTAATATTTTAATGGCATTTTTATTTGCTGCAACAAAGTTGAAAAACAATTTTTATGCAATAAAAATGTTCCGTGGTCGTATGTATCTTTTCACAAAATTAAAATTAATTGATAATTTTTAATGCATCAATAATTTTAAATAATTTAATTTATCAAATTTTGGTAAAGAAATTAATATCTTAGCATCGCTACGACGTAAATGTGTCAGGCAGGCTGCCTATATCTTCTTTAGTGTTTTTGACACGGAAGCCCTTCATCTGCATAACAAGCTCTGCTTGGTGTGTTCCGTCAGGTTGCGGGTGTCTTGAACTGCTCTCTTGTTAATTCGAGTCTAGGTTTGATTTAGTTCAATTGAAATGGCCGACACAAGGGAAGAACTTATCCAGAAAGCCAAGTTGGCCGAACAGGCCGAGAGATACGACGACATGACGGCTTGCATGAAGCAAGTGACGGAAATGGACAGAGAACTGAGCAATGAAGAACGAAACCTCATGTCTGTGGCCTACAAGAATGTCATAGGGGCCAGACGATCTGCATGGAGAGTTATTTCCAGCATAGAAGTCAAGACTGAGGGCAATGAGAAGAAGCATGCCATGGTCAAGGACTACAAGACTGTGATTGAGAAGGAGCTGAGGGAAATCAGTAAAGACGTCATTGTGAGTTTTACAATTAAACATGTTACTTTTTAGGCTACATTTTGGTGGGTTATGCTCTGTCTGAAAGTAGACTAGTTGTAGGTTTTAGTTCTTGTAATTTATCCATTATAATGAGCAAATTTTGTTAGTTTTTCAACTTTTGTTTGACAATTAGACATTTTAAGTTGCACTAAAGTGGGTCTCTGGCTCTATACCAATTTATGCAGGAAGTACTTTGTGGCAATATGGTTATAGACAAATGTGACACAGAGGTGTGAACTCAATAGTTTTCACTTTTATGGAAATTTTCAGCTAGGCAATTTAAAGTATTTAAATCAGAAATGTGACTCTAGTCTGAGAATTATGCAGAAATTTCTGTACAGCCAATCTAGGTAATGCGAGGCCACATTCATGGCCATTGTTATCACGTGAATGTGAGCTCTTTAGTTGCGTATGCATAATGCATGCACGCATTAATTCATAGCGGCCCAGTGGCGTGCACTGTTTCAGGCTACTGGAGGGGAAGCTATGTATTGAACTCGGCCGGCGTTTCGAGCAAGAATTTCTCTATTGCCAGAGATTTCAACTGAGTCTCGCCGAAACCGGTTTTCGGACTTCTTGGCTAGGATAGGATGCCCGCCATTTTAATGTTCGTCGGGCTCCTCGTACGTGAATCTTTCCAGTGGATCTCCTCTCCACACACGCACTCCCACCTTGCAGCAAGGCGTACTAGAGAGCTGTAACAATCGAGGCGGTGCTTGTACAGACTTGTCGTGTGCATGCGACCGTACGTGAGAGCACTTGTAGGGAACGTGAGCGTGTGAAACGATACGCGTACGTGAGAATACGGCTGCTAGGAAAATCCGTGCGAGCTTTCCATGCTGCTCTGGTCTGGTGACCGTCTGACGATCGTCTTGGATGTCGTTGCTTGGATCCGTGGTTGCGTCGCCGATGATGGCCGCTGCTGAGCGGATCCTTCAGAGGGCACTTCGAGACTCTCCTGTTGTTACTGCTACTGTCGGTGCTGACGAAGCAAATTCGTCAGGAATTAGTATTGTTATAAAAATATAAATAAAACACACGGGCACGAGTCATACACTTGTGATCTGATAAACATATCCCTCAATAACTCGAGTAACTGCGCCTAATTGGTGAATCAGCAACAACAAAGGCGCACTAGATTGTATTGATTGCGACTCGAATAAAAAGAAAATCCCCTCAAAAAGTTCACATCTTCGGACCTGACGGACATTCGTCTGCGTTTTCCCAGGCTGGGTAATTTTCCATTGGAGAGATGGAAGCGATGACGCTCTCCAGGCAGATGATTGGCGCCCCTTCGTGCACTCGGGCTGGAAGGAATCGGAGGGAATTATTATTATTTTTTTGTTTTTGTTTTGAATGCGCATGCATCGCTTCGGAGGAGGCTCAGTTAGAGAGAACCAATCAAACTGCCCCCTCAATAATAGGCTGCTCGGTGTATCGAGACCCCGATAATCAACAGGCCATATATGGAATTTGAGATCGAATTACTTAGAACTCTCTAAATTGCTACACCGGGTTGCCATGCGTGGCATTCTTCGTGCGTGGACTAAAGGGACCAATTGACTCTCTTTGGAGTTCGGCATGCGCAAATTGTCTTGATTACTTTCTCTGCTGAGTGAGTGAATGAGTTGAGTTGGGTGTGAGTGAGTGAGTGAAGTAAGTTGATATGTCTGTGGGCGCAGTCTGTGCCTCTTGTAATGATTCACTGAATTCTGACTAATCAACCAATAGTTTGTAGAATAAAGGAATTTACTAGTGGAATTTACGAGAGAATACACAGCCAAATGTGCTGCGTGTTTAAAATTAGTATCTGTCTAAATGTAAAAGTTCGGACCTGATACTGCACTAGTTCTCGGTATTATGATAATGATAATTTCTCTCACCTGTCACCAATATCTGATTTGAGTTTTGCCAGATCTCAGTTTTAGACATTTCTATTCTCTCCGACCTTTTAATTTTTCTCAGCCAATTAGATATACGAATTGTCTTTGTGACTTTGTTTGGATGTGCCTCTGTCTTGCAAAGTCCTGTCATGTGTGAAAAGACTTGGAGGTTTTTCTAAATCTTCTGTTTCCACTGGAATGTTTCTATCCTGTCAGTTCCATCTGGACTGTTGAGTGGGGTGCTGTCTTGATTTTTGAATGCCTGTAGAAGTTTAGTCTTAAAAATTCTCCTGTGTCAATCGAGAGACTGAATGAAATTAGAATGAAATTTTGAAAGAATGGTTATTCCCATTACATCCACCTAATGTTGAATGTACGTCCCTTAAGATGTTATGAAATCACAGCATATCCAGCTGCCACTAAGTTTGTCCACAGGTTGTGATTGTTAACTTAACTTTCAGATAATGGCTTAGCAATGATTAGGAAAATATGCCCTTGATAATTTTTCGTAAAGATTATTATTTTTATTAAAAAAATAAAACTCGTTTTAAACTCAATATAAATGTTTTTACTCCGACAGAATCTCCTTGACAAACACTTGATTCCCAAGGCCGCTTCAGGAGAGAGCAAGGTCTTCTACTACAAGATGAAGGGCGATTATTACCGCTACCTGGCAGAAATTGGAGGGGACGATAAGCAAAGTGAGTCGTTCGCCTCCGTCCGCCCCGATTGGCTGGAGACGGCCATTAGTATTTTGCACTAGCTTCTTGATTCGTGATTGACCTTTTGTCAAAAGTGGCTTTGGATTCATTTGCTTTGTTACGATGGTAGACCGTTTCCACAGTGTCAAACTGATGATGATGATGATGATGATGACGATGATGATGATGATCGTGCAGGTGCTGTGAGCGACTCGGAAAAGGCCTATGAGGAAGCCATGAAGGTGGCACAGGAGGAGATGCAGCCCACCCACCCCATCAGACTGGGTCTGGCACTCAACTACTCTGTCTTCTTCTACGAAATCCTCAATGCTCCCGACAAGGCTTGCAATCTGGCCAAGCAGGTCTGCTCTTGTCTAATTTTAGTTTCTCTTTAGGAGCTCGTTCGATGTCTTTCAAATCGTTATTCATATTTTATTGTCCGAGTGGACCGGCTTTGTTTTTAAGTTAAATAGTCTGGCAAAGAGTAGACTTGCCAGAGCCGCTGCCTCTTGTGCTAGAGGGTCGTAGGGATCCAGGTTCGCATAATAAAGGGGGTAGAAGTTCACTGCTTAGGTAGAATTTAGTTAGGATGTGGCTAGTAGAAGTGATGACGAGAATGACGTCGTGCCGAGGCCTCGGGGAGCTTTTCTATAACCCGATTGTCGCGGCGGGTTTGTCAATTGTTGCCGTCAAAGTCGAAAGATTGAAGACCGAACGGATGTCAGGAGCACGTGTTGCGGAGAAGCAGCTGATGGGAGAGGCTGTTTTATTTTTGTCTGCTCATAAAATTTAGACTCCAGAGGGGCAACCAGTTCAACAAAGAGTTCGCATGAAAACGTATTGCGGAGGGTTTTGGGGGCCGTGAGGTGACGGTGCCTCTGCCGGACCGCTTAATAGGATTCGAGTTTAGCTAGAAGCGAATTGCACGTGCCGTGGTAGGGTTGGAAGCGGCTCTGCACGTCTTTTGTCGTCTTCTCGAACCATCTCGGACGACGTGACGAACTTAGACGAGTGTCGAGAATCGGATTAGAGACCGGCCGCGACGTGCGTTCCTTAAATAGGGTCTCCCTGCCCGCCTTCGTATGAAAGATGTCCTGTTAATTGTAGACTGCAATTTAAAGTATGACAATGACTTAAATCATTAGGAACAATTATCGCTGGTCTAATGATACGGCCAATTACTATTATTAAGGTCTTGTTTGTGGGTGCTTGCTTCTGAATAACTTGGATACGGAAGTAGTGATTATAGTTACGAGGGCCAGCTAAGATAGTTTCAGCTAACTTTAAGGTAACTATTTAATATTAATGTTGATAATGATGATGATGGTGATGATGATAGTAACAAACTGAAAGATTTCTGAAAATTCACTAAGAAGAATTAGGTGCTTGGTCATTATTTGTATTTTACTAATTCAGGAGCAAGAAAATTGAGAAATAATTGCTATAATGAACTTCAGTTTGAACAGTAACTACCTCCTTTCTATCGTAGAAATGAAGCATCATTAACTTAATTCACCTCTTAATTCATCATTAATTCATCAAATCTGGCGCCGCTTTGTGGAGGCGGCATCGAAGTCGGTTCGTAGCTCGGGGAAATTGCAGCAGACGCAAACTAATAATCGTTGGTAATCACCAAACCAATCACGAATGCTCGAGGTCATTGATGCAAAGTGATTCATAAAGTGACCTCTTTAATGCATTGTGGAGTCTTAGGAATGTAATCTCCTTAAAGTCAGCTGCTAGGGTCTTGTGAGGGTCTTGTATAGGTCAGAGATTGATGGGGAGCACAACTAAGAATCTTGTTATCAATTGATTTTCTTATTAACGTTACAATTTACAGACACGTAAACCTCGTTACGAATTCTCGAAGTAAGAACTTATTTCTTTCAGTCCTTTGATGCTGCCATGGCTGAGCTGGACTCTCTCAATGAGGACCTGTACAAGGACAGCACCCTCATCATGCAGCTTTTGAGAGACAACCTGACGGTTAGTTTGGTCGTCCGCATCATCTTTGGTGTTTATGAGGTCGTCGTCATGGCACCGGGATGACCTCCTTCGTTGTTGTTGTTGTTGTGGTGCTTTCTATGCCAGTGGTTCTCGATGTTTATGAACTTTAATTTCCATTCTTGCAAAAATTTTGCGTAGCAAGTTCTCGATGTTTTCTTCTTTGCAGCTGTGGACGTCAGATGCCCAAGGGGAGGAAGAGGACCGCGGGGAGGGTGAAGGCAACTGAGGAGTTGCTCTGGTGCTAGGCCACCGAAACCCAACAATGTGACAATGAACATTTGTTGCTTTCATGATGATGATGATGATGATGATGATGATGATGATGATGATGATTGGGATGATGTTGTCGTCGTTGTTGTTGATGATGGTGGTGATGATGATGGTGTTCATTATAATGCTGGCGAGGAGGTCGCTGTTTTTCTTTGTTGGTAATATTTTTTTTTTTTTCGTTCTCCACGAGTACCGAGGATGTTTGTCTTTTCATCTGCTACACGAAATTGTGTCCAAAAGTCGAGTCTGGTTGCTTTCGTTCGTATCCTTCCATCTCGACCTGCCGAGCGGCGATGCCCCGACCCCGGGTGCAGACCCTCGTCTCGTCGAGTCATTCGTAGAAGTCGCGAGAGACGTTTCAGTTTTTGTCGTGTCCCGCCCGACGAGCATTTCGTTCGGAACTCGACGGCGGACGCACGCAAGATACGTCTGCACGTACGTACGTTCTCTCGTTCGGTGCGCACAAGATGAGTTAACTCTGCATTTCCGGCATCTAAACCGAGCTGCAATTTGTCTACCGACTTCTGCTTATTGGCTAGGGTTCGTAGGTGCCTGGCTTTTCGGGGCGTGGGTTCGAGGCAGTTCGGCTTGCTCGATTGGACGAGACGAAACGGGCTTTTTGTGATAGCTGCTCAACAATTTTACAATATTTATAGGCGGTGCTTTCTCTTTAAGAAATCAACACGATTTGTCCTCTCACGTCGGTTTTCCTGTTCGGTGTGTTTGTGTACGTGCGTGCGTGTGTGTTTTGCACTCATAGCGTAAGCACTTATTTACTAATGGCTAAAACTTCGGCTGGATTTAATACCTTACACACACGTACGGGTGAGAAGTGTTTCGGTATGCTCTGGTGGATCGGGGGTCGTTTTCGTTGGAAGCCCCTCTTAGTTTTGACTCATCAACGCTTCAAGGTGAAACCACGGCAGAGTCGTTCCTTCTACGAATTGACAATCGCCTCCTTTTCGCTGGCTATCGTGCTCTCGTTCGAGATTGCTCTCGTGTTTAGAGGTTCGTGAGGAATATTTGGAAGCAGTAAAGTTTAGACGAGTTTGGATCTTTGACTTTTTTTTTTTGACTAAACCAGAGTCAGAACGGGTTTAAATATTCGAATTTATTCAGCTGTCAAATTGCCAGTAAAAGGTGCTAGCGATGAGTTATAAACTCTTAGAGTAATTTCGGGGTCAGGTATACTTTTGGCGCCGTTGACAGCGGAGCGGGTGTGGAAATGCTGATCAGCCCATTAGGTAAGTTGATAGTAGCAGACAGCCGACCTAGGTGCGAGAGAAAGAATAAACGTTTGACGTTTGTTTATGTGAAGCATTTTGAATTATTTATTTATTTTTTAGTCATTAAATAGTTTTGATGGAGATGCCATATTGTGCCAGAAATGCTTCCTGTGAATGGTGAGGAAGTTGGATGATAAGACAATTGAAAGTAGACGCCTAACCAAGAATGGCAGAGAGATGGCTAACAAGATTATCCCCAGATGCGGCCCGCTCATGAACTCCGTGTACACTGCATCCAAGCAGCCCTGGACAAACAGTTTTAAATCCAACAGATCAACTTTTTGATGGCAATAAAGCTCTAGAAATTGTGATTAACATGTTGACTAAGCAAACTTGGGAGATGATGAGGGTGTCGCAAGAAACCTATTTTCAGGAATTTAATATGAGTAAGCAAGAAAAGTTCAAAATTTGCTGTCATCATATCTTTTAATGCAGATCTTAATCATATCTTTCAAGAGTGATGTGCTTCAATTATTATGGTATTCTAAGAATAGTTAGTAATCACCATCTTGCCTCCAACCAACATGGTTAGGAGTTAGGGTTCAATTATTCTGACTGCAAAGTCAGATTTTGTGATGAACACCCAAATAAAATTACACACATTTTTAGATCATGCTTTAAGTCTTGAAATAACTCTTATCGAATACCTGGACGTTGAGATAAGAACTCGAATCGTTTTTGATGCAATTATCATAGTTAGTGTAATTCTCCTTATGTGTCGGCAAGGACTCTTGGTTTTTGAGCTGGCAACAAGACGGCGGAACTCGACCGAGGTAGTCGCTGTAGTTAGTGACGCCACAACAAAAATTCTGTCGGCGTAAAATGTTGAAAAGCACATATGGTCATAAGTACATTAGAAGTCTAATTCTTAACAATAAAATAATACGAGCGATTTTTAATAAAATATAAAAGCGACAAGAATTTTTTACAAAAATTATTTGTTGATCCCGTAAAAGATGAGTTGGCCGACCTCAGTTTGGTAGAAAAACCATGCTTTGCTCTCGTTCGTAACTTGTATGTTTCCGTTATTGTCCACAGTCTCGACATCTAACAAAAACCATTGAGACGAATAAATATGAATTCAATCCTCTATAAAAAATTTATTACCTGATTACCTGATGAATTAAATTTATTTATAAACGCAGTCATAAAGTAGTACAGGTTTATGAGAGAATTTGGAAGTAACCAGAACTTAAATGGCTGAATTTTTAGGTTGATATATGAACATTTTTATAAAATATTTCATTTTTATATAATTATTTAATATGTTTTTTTATTATTTCATATCCACCATTACTTATTAAGAATCATTAATGCCACATCAGACATCTGCAAGAATTAAAGGTAACTAACGTTTTCTGTATTCAACAAAAGTCGTACTTAGAGCCTGGAGAATCTTCAGTTTAAACTTAAAAGAAAAAAAGTTAAACATTAAAATATTTTAATGAAATTATTGAAATAGTTATTATTAATATTAATATTAATATTAATATTCTTATTATATTTATTATTATTATTATTATTATTATTATTATATTTTATTATGTTATAAAAATACTTACTTCTCTTTTACCCTCCCTGCTACTCTGGAAGATGATGAAACCAACAACAGTGACAAGAACGAAGCAGAGAAGAACACAATACTAAAAATTTAAATGGTCCAACTGAGCAGATCTTGAATTTTTAATTTAGTAATTTATATGTTATATGTTATTAAAGTGTATATTATATGTTAAATTGCAGGATTTTATTTATTTATTTTGCAATTTATAATAGTAATAACTATTTATAATAATAAATGATTAAAATTTTGCCGACGATGAAATATTAATTAAAAATCAGCTAATCCCGTATTATCCCGTATTATCCTCACCATCAGTCGGCACAAACCCCCGCATAAAGAGGCACAGACTCCGGCAACTGCCAGAACAAAAATGGCCGTCCCCAGAACTATCAGGGTGATTGATGAGCCCTTAAAGATGCTGGAGATGTCGATGAGTCCGTCTATTTTGAATCCTTCGGTGAGTTCCGGGTAATTGGGTATGTCGATTTCTTTGAAGATGTCGAGCAATTCGTTTGGAGTGACCAGCAAGAAGATTCCGATGATTAGCATGGCTATGCCGCTCAGCTTTAATCGAGGGTTAGGGTTAATTTGGGGTGGTGGTGTGAAAAGTGATTTGTTTAGGAATATTGTGTAATTTGTTTAATAATAATAAAATGTAATTTCTTTAAAATTGTGTGATTAAATAAGTAAATGAAGAAAGAGTAATATTATTAATAGAAATGAAATCGTTTTGTAATAAAATTATGTAAAACATGACGTTTATAAATAAATAGAATTGAATGACAACTTTAATGTTAATATTTCTTCTTTTTTTTAAATAATTTTGTTTAATAATTTTAAATAAAACCATAAACAATTGCTTCAATAATGAGTTCTGTTTAGGTTGAAAAATAATTTTAATTCGATTTAAAAAAAAACTCTACAAATTCGAATAATATGTTAAATTCAATCCTGAACAAGAAAAGTTTACCCCGAGCAGGACATTGAAGGCGAACAGAACGGCAGTGACAATCAGAGAAAGACACATGATCTTTGGGGTCGTCTCAAAAAAAAATTGAGCAGAAGAATTCGATGGAAACTATTTAGCACTGGCTTACGAGTCAGCTTCGAATTTATTTAGACGAGAATATCCTAATTAAGGTACAAACCTTGCTTTTATACCTAAAGAGACGTCCCTTTGGTAATACCAGCTAACCATTGGAACTATCTTTCTTATCGCAACGAATTTTGGCCTTTATTTATCTTTAGAAGTGCAGTTTCTTATCGATCAAGATTAAGGTCTCGCTCTCAAGTCTACTTGCTGGAGCGCATGTCTGAGTCGGCCATGTCTTCCGGTTTGCTTGGTTACATGCGGATGTCGGAAGATGTCGCCACAGCCGGGTAAGCTGGAAATGGATGGTAATTTTCCAGAGGATTGTTTTGATTCCTGTTTTGTTGTTGTTGACATGACCGACGTAATTGGAATTAAAAAGTCGATTCGATATTAAATGCTTCCCTGATATCCTTATCTTCAAGTAGTGGGCGAATCGCCTCTCTAAGAGGATAAGGTTTGCTATTGGCTGATTGTCATACTATGTTTTAATGAAAATTTATATAAAAAAATGTTCCTTAAAAACACGCTTTTATGCCAAAATGAACTAAAATGAATGCAATAATTTTGTATAGATGTCATCCAAAAATATAAGAATTTATTTAAAATACCAAAAATAAAAGCGTGGGCATTCATACTAAATTTTCCATCTCTAATGTAGAAGTACTTTCAATACTGAAATATGTATATAAAAGAGAAATTATATTTTATAAAAATTAAATATAATATTGGAAATCGCTTTTGAGTTTTAAATTTATCTGTTTCAGACTAGGACGACAGATGGAGACGAGAAATTGACAAAGACTCTTAATGTCCTGGAGGCGTTTATAAATTCCATTCACTGGATACTGGATGTTGATATCACAAACAAACATTTTTGTATAAATATGTATGTATTAATACACAATCGTATGCTCAAAACAATGCAGAGTCTTTAATTATCTGAAAATGATCCAGGAAAATGCAATGCATTTGGAGATTTAAAAGTGATGCGCAAATCGATCGCTCAGAAATTTCTGTCTAGGATTCAACAGATCACCACGACGACAGAAAGGATGATTCTGATAACATACAATGTTTTTGTTATTGTTTTATGTTGCGTTTTGTTGACAGAAACAAAAAAAAAACAACGACAATAAATACATCGATTAAAAACCTAGGAGTCTCAAGATTACAGAGTAATTTATGACTTTTTTTTTAAAGATTATACTTGGAAATCATCGACAATTTTTCAACAAAAGTTTTTACAACGTTTTTCCAAACGGATGGGATTAGGGTTGTATGTATAGTTCATCGCTGAAAGGTTGAGGGTTAAGGGTTAGAGTTTGGGTTCATATTAGGGTTAGTGTTAACGTTAGGGTTAGGATTAGGTTTAAGGTTAGGGTTAGGGTTAGTGTTAGGGTTAGGGTTAGATTTAGGTTTAGTGTTAGGGTTAGGGTTAGGTTAGGGGTTAGGTTTAGGTTTACGGTTAGCTTTAGGTTTATGATTAAGTTAGGTTTGGGATTTAGGGTTAGTTCATCACTAAAAGGTTACTGTTAGGATTAGGGTTAGGGTTAGTGTTAGCGTTAGATTTAGGATTAGGGTTAGGGTTAGTGTTAGTGTTAGGGTTAGGGTTAGTGTTAGGGTTAGGATTAGGGTTAGGGTTAGGGTTAGTGTTAGGGTTAGGATTAGTTTTAGGATTAGGGTTAGGATAATGTTAAATTATAGATTATTTCTTGTGTTAATTTTTTGTAACTTATGCAGGGACCATCCTTCGGGCTTTGTGAGGTCCTTGAATGTGTTTAAGTTAATTACATAATATAAACATTATGTCTATGCTTTTGTTATTGTTATTATACGTGGTTGTGTAGTGGAGTGTAGTGCCCTTCCAAGAAGTAAGGAATTGGATCGGTATTTTATAGCAATTTTTGTTATTTAATTATCAGTTTCTTGTAATCTGCGAGAGTATTTAGTGTTTTGCGATTCTGGGGAATTCCTGGCCATTTCCAATCCAGCTTTTTCTTCCGTTTCCAGAGAAATTCCGAAGTATTACCTGTTAAAACTTGACGTTTCCTGGTTCAATTGGATCCAATTGTTTTCTTCTGGATTGCAGATATCTCCGGATTCCACTCTACCTATGGCAAGGGGAAGCTACCCATTAGTAGCGGCGTACTGTTTCAATTAGATACACTTCAATGGCAGATGACGATGAAGATGAATTACAACCATTTAGCATTTAAATAACTTTTACTAATTCCTTAATATTTATAAGAAATGATAACTGAAGATAATTTTTGACGAATACAGAATGTCTTAAGATGGCCGCAATAGATGTTACCTGAGCTCCTGATGATGATGATGGTGATGACGACGACGGCGATGATGCGCATTTGTCATCATTATCATGAAGGGCTTCTGAGTATTTTTTTTAGATTTTCCTTCGAAGTTTTCCAGCAGCACCACAGAGGTCGGATATTTGTCTACATTTATCTCCCATTGGATTTTGTTTTTTTTTTGTTTTGTTTTTTTGAAAAGAAACATTTGTTGTTGTTGTTGTTGTTGTTGAGACGTAACGTTGAAAGTAACTTAATCATCAGCCTAATGTTTGTTTATTATTTCAAAAATAAATTTAAATTGTAATAATAACATTGTGTAGACAATTATAATTATATTTATATTTGTAATAATATACACAGATATACCAGTTATTATTATTGTTATTCATTATTATATTATATTATATTATATTATATTATATTATATTATATTATATTATATTATATTATATTATATTATATTATATTATATTATATTATATTATATTATATTATATTATATTATATTATATTATATTATATTATATTATATTATATTATATTATATTATATTATATTATATTATATTATATCATATTATATTATATTATATTATATTATATTATATTATATTATATTATATTATATTATATTATATTATATTATATTATATTATATTGTGTAAAAAAGCAAATTAAACATTAAAGGATTTCCCACCCGGTCTTCGTGAGTTACAGGAGGAAAAGTAAAAAGGGTTTTTCCCAAACTACAA
Source organism: Hirudinaria manillensis (assembly GCA_034509925.1). Classification (NCBI taxonomy): domain Eukaryota; kingdom Metazoa; phylum Annelida; class Clitellata; order Hirudinida; family Hirudinidae; genus Hirudinaria; species Hirudinaria manillensis. Next base: position 915,435 of record CM067526.1, on the reverse strand, counting down.
ATAAAGAACTCGTCAGCTGATAAACCCAAAAGCGCCTTTAAAAAAGAGCTAATTTATGTGGCGCTCACCTCTTTATCTCAACACCTGAGAAATCTCATGGGAAGGTTTGTTTTGTTTCTGTGCGTGTGTGTGTGTGTTTGTGTGTGTGTTTGTGTGTGCGTGCGTGTTTGTATGTGTACGTGTGAGTGTGCGTGCTTCTTGTCACGACGGATTTGGATTTCCGGGTTGAAAGTTGACTGCTTTGTTTAACCTCAGGGAAGTCATTTATACAAGACTTTAAATTTATTCATTCATTCATTCATCCATCCACTCAATTATTCGTTCGTTCGTTCATTCAATCATTAATTCATTCACTTCCAACTTACCCATTCATCCGTTCACCTGTGGGACACCTGATCTGAGTTTAATTGCTTGTCAGACACTCTGGCACTTTTCAGGACACGTTCACGTCCATTGAAATTCCACGGTGAGGGTATACCTCTGCTAGTATTTTGGACCTTCCCATTGAAGCATCGTCGTCGTTGTCGTCATTGTCATTATAATTTTCTTCGACAGATGGCGGACATTCAATGAGATTAGTTTTATTGCTTTAGGTTTAATCACAAAATTCACTTCTCCCATATGTGCATTTCCGGACCATTTTTTCCCAAGTCTCCGTTAGTTTGTTGTAACAAACTTCACTTCAACGTGGTCTGCAAGAGTTTTGCTGATTCTCCTTGAGTCATGATCAGTTCTGTCGTTAGTTTTCTCTTCTTCTGGCCGCAGTCTCAAACTGTTGTTTAAATACATCCCATGGCGCTTGACCAGCGAATGTCGGAGGTTTAATCATCCTTATCCAGCAAGATGCTGGGTTCCATTCTGACTTCACCCTGAGGTGCTTGTGGTTGGCATTCCCCCTCGGTCCGTTGGTGTTCCGCAAGATTCATCTTTGTCCTCAATTCGCTAATTGTGGAATATACGTCGGTTCTTAGATCTATATAATGTTTCAGGTTCCCTACAGATGTTTGGACCCCAATAATCGTAGTATGTAGACTGAGCGATGCTGGATCCACGAATTCAAATTCAGATGGGTCATGGTTGTTCATCAGCAGCCATTCCGTAAGACGCTCGGCTTTTAGGCCATTAGGGTTTTAGGGTCAACTCTTCCAGGAATGAAATTATCTGTCGCCTTCAACCGATCCAACATCTTGTCACCTGTTAGGAACCACTCCTGACACCAATGTTATAACCCGGGTTCGCAATTAGCTTATGGGAGGTTAGACTTAACTAGTTAGACTAACCCTAACCCTAACCCTAACCCTAACCCTAATTCTAACCCTATTGAAGGTGTTCAGTTAACGTCATTGGTATTGAGATGTTATGAATTGGAAGTTATGAACTTAGACTGAAGTATTGAAACGCGCCATAACTGTTCCATTCAGGGATATTTTTACAAATAAAATATTCTGAATATTAATTATGGAATCAATTAATCGGAATTATTCTTTTTATTATCCAGGGTCAGGACTACAGCAATGCGTTGATTTGAAATTATTTACGTCTTTTTCATTACCTTTGATCACCTATTGTTAGAAATATCCTTTCAAATGTAAATTCCTTTGCGAATTTTATATTCGGAAAGTCTCGGGAAAATCTCAAATGCTTTTACCTTCTCCACGTCTCCGAATATCTCGTCAAGTTTATAATTAAAAAAAAAAAATGATTTCCTACAAATTGATTCTAATTTCATCACTGATCTTCTGCAATCATCAGACCAGGTGTTCAGAATCCGTCGAAAGCGTGTTCCAGAAGACGCTCGACTGTAGCGGGACAGCTGGTTGTGCATGTGACGTTCCGACTTCCGAGAAAAGTGGAGTCAGAAGTGCAATCAACTGTGCAGTGATTTGTAAGATGGAGAAGAATTGTACCAGTTTCAACTACTTGAAAAAGACCAGGACATGCAAGTTGTTTAATTTCCTACCCTACAAGATATCGTCCTCTTCCAACTGTTGTGCATACTATGTGAGTTGTGATACTGCGATACATACTAGAAATTAATACTATGGACGAGCGCCGACAAGAATCCTCAGAGAGGATTGCCCCATCTGCAAAGCTTTCGGCCCTTTATAGCACTATGTACTACTTGAGATGCCACTTGCATTTGACACTTTTCAACGTTTTGCGACTTAGAAACACGAAATAATTAATTAAAATAACTTGTAACTCGTGCATAGTTAACCCATTGGATGTGTTTCTTTCCTTTTTATTGTAATTAATGTGTCTTGCTTTACAGGATCCTTCCATGGTGGATATACGAAGTGAGTAAAGACATCTACGTGTCAGTCTATTCCTCTATTCAGTCTCAGTTCTGTCTGTCTTCTGTTAATCTAACCCCTAACCCTGACCTTAAACTTCAAGAGACCGGAAATCTAGCCGAAAGAAGACCAACATGTCAGAGTTCGACTGACCAAGTCAGTTTGGGAATCCTTTATTCCTGGCTAGCAGTGGACGGGTTGCTAGGGATCGGTGTGTATTTGGCTCAATGCGCTCAGACCAGGGAAATAGACGGAGGAGAGAATTGGTGGATGGTCGACTTGATGCAAACTGCCAATGTCAGCCACGTTCGGGTTTTGACCCCTTACGATGTCGACCGTGAGTTTTAAGACTTTCTTAGATCTCTGCGAGACGAAAAAAAGCTCTATCAAATCTGAATTAATGTTTCTAATAGCTAAGGATTAGGATTAGGGTTAGGGTTAGGATTTGGCTTAGGGTTAACCGTGGATTCTTTGGCGTCTGATGTTGACACTAATTTGTTTTAATTATTCTTAAAACGTTAAGTGGTTTTTTTTAAAATTTAATTTTAAAATCGAGAAATTCCACATTTGAAAGCTCCTAGATACCGTGACCTGATCATCGACTTGGCCAATTCTTCATGGTTCATCAAGAGACCGGCAAGAAACAAGTATCCTTCGTGCGGAATCTACCCTTACGTACCACCGAGAGCTTACTGGATTGAAATGAATTGTTCCGGTGCACCTTCCAGGTACGTCAGCGTCCAACTGACTCCGATTGGTGATCTCACAATCGGCGGCTACCTGAATCTGTGTGAAGTTCAGGTCTTCGGTGGTTATTGAAAGAGATGATGAATTAGATTACTGGGACTTAATTGGGGGTGATCCCTATTTTCAACACTTTGTTTTTGAAGGCATTTCAGAAAACTCAATTTAGGATCTTGAAAATGAAACACAATCGGGTTACAGATCAATATACATGTTTATGGAGCAAAATCTCTGAAATTGTTTTATATCCTAAGTTTATGAATTCTTGATTAATTTGGATTTTGTTATCATCATCGGATAAATGATATTCTGAATGATTCTTTCCATATAATATCCTTTAGGGATTTAAATCGTCTTTCTTCAAAAAATCGAATAAAACTGAGGAAGTGATTGATTGATTGATTGACTGACGGCTTTAGGCTGCATTTTTGCTTCTCTCCTTTGATGAACGTTGAATGCCTAACCTCCAACACTAACCCTGGCAATTTTGGTGCTGTTGTTGTTGTTGTTGTTTTTTAATAAGCGTTGAAAAGGCGTTTGTCTTCACCTGCTTTTTAAGCGCTTCCCGGTTCGGTTTGTTTGTTTGTTTGTTTGTTTGTTTGTTTGTTTGTTTGTTTGTTTGTTTGTTTGTTTGTTTGTTTGTTTGTTTGTTTGTTTGTTTGTTTGTTTGTTTGTTTGTTTGTTTGTTTGTTTGTTTGTTTGTTTGTTTGTTTGTTTGTTTGTTTGTTTGTTTGTTTGTTTGTTTGTTTGTTTGTTTGTTTGTTTGTTTGTTTGTTTGTTTGTTTGTTTGTTTGTTTGTTTGTTTGTTTGTTTGTTTGTTTGTTTGTTTGTTTGTTTGTTTGTTTGTTTGTTTGTTTGTTTGTTTGTTTGTTTGTTTGTTTGTTTGTTTGTTTGTTTGTTTGTTTGTTTGTTTGTTTGTTTGTTTGTTTGTTTGTTTTCTCCCGCTAATGGACCGCCATGATTTTATTGAGAAAAAATTTTTAAAAATTCTTAGTGTCACCACACCTTTATCCTCATCATCATCACAGCCATCATTATCAACATCAGCCACGACATCAACATCACCATGGCAACGTCATCCATTCAAAAGATCCACCATCAATACCATTATTACTCATCCACATTCACACTCACATTCATTCATTCATTCATTCGTTCATTCGTTCGTTCTCATCCACTCACTCACTCATCTATTCATCCGGCGACTCAACAGATCCACCCAGATGGATGCAATAATTCAACCCCACCAGTTTTTTTTTTCGTTTTTAAATCGTCATTTCCTACACACACAAAAAAAAACGTATTTTTTCCCAATGGGAAGAGGGCGTGGCTCTCAAAACAGGGATGTGCAAAAATAAAATTTTAAAAAAAGAAATTAAAAACGAAGCGAAACTTCAGAACTCTTTGGAAATCCTGAACTTGATCGTCGTGTAAGGTTTTAAAGGGTTTTTTTTTTTAATTTTCCATCTTCGGCTGGAAAATATGAGTGTGGAGGCCATATTTGATTTCGCTTGAAACACTATGATGGAACTGATGATGACGACGACGATATTTATGTAATTTATTATAATATTAACGTCTATTATAATATTTGTATTTATTATAATAACTTATATGTGGAATCAATGATAAGACTCATTTCGCTTGAAACACTATGATGGAACTGATGATGACGACGACGATATTTATGTAATTTATTATAATATTAACGTCTATTATAATATTTGTATTTATTATAATAACTTATATCTGGAATCAATGATAAGACTCACGTCACTTCACATTTTCGTGCCATTAACGTTTATAAAAATAGGAATTAAAAATCACAATTCAAAATTAAAAATGAAAATAAAAAATTTTTTTTTTAAATATCGATAAATGCCGAAATGGAATTTAAAAATAATTCCATTAAATAATAAATATAATATTATTTATATTTAAATATTTATTTTAAAAACAATTTTTTGGTAATTTTTGGTATTTAAATATTTATACAAATCCTTTTTAATATTACATAAATCCTTTTAATAGCCATAATTTTTGCGAATAATTTCGAAAATTCCTCAAAATTTCCTCAGAAATAGAAGCAAGAAAATGGTTGAAATTCTCGGATGCTATTTTCGTCATTTATTCGTTCAAATGGGGAAAATAAAAATGTCGTTCCCCCAAAAAAATTGTAATTTTTAAAATAGAAATACAATAATAATAATAATAATAATAATAATAATAATAATATTAATAATAACAATGAAATTCTTGAAAATATTTCTGAAGCGGAAGTCGTGCCGATCTGAAGAACAGAATCCTTGAAGAATTTTCCAATTCCGTGAATAATATTCGAAAGAATATTTGAAATTTTTTTAAAAATTTAATTTCAAGTTCAATAAATAAATAAAT
>CM067526.1:897500-907500 GCA_034509925.1 Hirudinaria manillensis | reverse complement strand
AACAACCACAACAACAACAACAACAACAACAACAACAACAACAACAACAACAACAACAACAACAACAACAACAACAACAACAACAACAACAACAACAACAACAACAACAACAACAACAACAACAACAACAACAACAACTACAACAACAACAACCACTACAACCACTACAACCACTACAATTCTGTAGTAACAACAGCTGAGCCACAAAAGGGACCAAGGCTTTTCGTAGTCAGTAGATCACGTGATCATTCATTCATGAAAATAATGATTCATTCAGGATTAAGAGAATACTAATCCTCAGATTTGACAATAATAATAATAATAATAATAATAATAATAATAATAATAATAATAATAATAATAATAATAATAATAATAATAATAATAATAATAATAATAATAATAATAATAATAATAATAATAATAATAATAATAATAATAATAATAATAATAATAATAATAATAATAATAATAATAATAATAATAATAATAATAATAATAATAATAATAATAATAATAATAAAATAATAAAATTTACTTTACATGGATGATCTAAAAATATTTACTAAAACAGAAACCCAACTTAACAAGGCCCTAACCACAGTCAAAACGTTTACTGATGACATTTGCATGGAGTTCGGTTTAGACAAGTGTGCCGTAGCTATAATGAAGAGAGGCAAGCAGATCAAAAGCCGAAACATGCCATTTGACGATCACAATTCAATTCAGAGTCTTAACGAAGAGGAGGCGTACAAATATCTTGGAATCGATGAGAATGGTGACATTAAACATCCTGAAATGAAGGAGAAAATAGCCAGAGAGTATTACCGTCGGGTGCGTCTCATTCTCAAGTCAGAGTTAAATTCCAAGAACAAGTTATCGGCAATTAATGCTTTGGCAATTCCAGTGCTCACCTATAGCTTTGGCATAATTGATTGGAGAAAGTCTGAAATCGACAAAATGGATCGCAAGACACGAAAGTTGCTGACGATGCATGGACTTCATCACCCAAAAGGAGATGTCAGTCGACTCTACATTAAGAGACGCAATGGAGGCCGGGGACTTATCCAACTGATGTCTGCCTACAGCTGTTCCATGGTTAACTTGAGTGATTATATTGAACAGGGCAAAGACAGGCTCTGTAGTCTTGTCAAAAAGCATGAAGCAGGGAAGGCAAAATATTCTCTCCTTAAGGAAGCAAAGACAATTAAAAATAAATATCTGTCTTTGCCCACTGTTCAAACATCTGTGAAAGAAATGTTAAAGGACAACATGGAGAAGGAGAGAATAAATGAATTGAGGGAAAAGCCCATGCATGGACAATTCTTTTGTAACTTAGAAAAGAATTGGGTGGACAAAGAAGCAAGCTGTGCTTGGTTAAGAAGCGCTGGGCTCAAAGGCGAAACTGAAAGTTTAATCATGGCAGCTCAAGACCAGACACTAAACACACGTTACCATCAACGCATGATATTGAAGCAGAAGATAGATGGCAATTGCAGGATCTGTGGCAAGGCCCAAGAAACGATAAGCCACATAACGTCGGGGTGCACTGTGTTAGCAGCAACTGAATATTTGCACCGACATAATAAGGTGGCCAGTTACATCCACTGGGTTGTATGCCGTGAGCTAGGATGGGAAGTTCCAAAGAAATGGTACGAGCACACGCCCCAAAGTGTGACGAACATAAAAGATTACACCATTCTATGGGACTATGCAATTATCACGGACAGGAAAATATTGGCCAACAGACCTGACATTGTCATCCATGACAGGAGATCCAAGTCTTGCCTGCTAATCGATGTTTCAGTCCCGGATGATAAGAACATCGCGCTCAAAGAAGCTGAAAAAATTAGCAAATACAAGGACCTGGAGATTGAAATCAACCGGATGTGGAAAGTGAAGTCTAAAGTCGTTCCGGTAATTGTAGGAGCGCTCGGAACGCTAAGAAAAGACTTTACAAAGTATGTAGAGTTGATACCAGGACGACCAAAGACTTCGGAGATTCAGAAGATCTCCTTACTGGGCACTGCCCACATTCTTCGGAAAGTTCTTGGATGAATTGCTGAGAGCACTGGTAGTGCTCAGCATTCATTCATCACCGGCTGTGAGACCGAGAAGAAGCAGGAAAAATGTGTATAATAATAATAATAATAATAATAATAATAATAATAATAATAATAATAATAATAATAATAATAATAATAATAATAATAATAATAATAATAATAATAATAATAATAATAATAATAATAATAATAATAATAATAATAATAATAACAGCAACAATATATTATGTGTGGTAATACTACGAATGCCTTATAGTTATGATGATCACTATAACCATCAATAAATAAAGACTCTTTACAATCGATAATGATGGTGATGATGATGATGATACTACCCGTAGTAGTGAGACTCACAATGGTTGCCATTGACGACGAATTTTGATTGGCTACCAGTGGTTCATTCATAAAAAAAAATCCGGAGACAAATAAGTCACTGTCGCGGCTTATACTAAAACTACCCTGATAATAATCAGTAACTATACATTATTATTATTATTATTATTATTATTATTATTATTATTATTATTATTATTATTATTATTACTATTATTATTATTATTATTATTATTATTATTATTATTATTATTATTATTATTATTATTATTATTATTATTGTTATTATTATTATTATTATTATTTTGTTTTGTTTTGTTGTTATTTAGTTGTAGTTGTTGTTGTAGTCGTTTTCGGCGACATCAATTTATCAGACCGTTCTCGCCAAAGATTTATAGACATAACATGTCAGCCCTGGTCGGTCATGATGATGATGATGATCAAGTTGATGACGATGACGACGATGACTACGACAATCACATATGATGACATATTATGGTGATGATGATGACGATGACGATGACGGTTATTATGATAGTTATGATGATGATGATCCAAGGTTATTCATTGTCTTAAGCTTATTAATCATAATGCCATTTAGCTGCCGTATAATCGGTCGTTAAAAAAAGCTAATTATAATTCATGATGATGATGATGATGATGATGATGATGATGATGATAACGATGATGAATGCTCTACATTGGTGATGATGATGATGATGATGATGATGATGATGATAACGATGGGGAATAATGACGATCATGATGGCATCACTACGAAAATACATTAAGCAGCCAAATTAAAAACGATTTTACTGATAAATGCTTAAATTCCTGCTCCTTCAGGCTCAATTAGTTGTTGCAATAATTTGACTCTGTTGGTCTGTCTGTCCATCAATAAAACTCTCACACATTCGTTGAGAAATTAACAAACATTATAGGTAATAATAATAATAATAATGATAATAATGGTCGTCGTCATCGTCGTCGTCATCATCACCGTCATCGTCGTCATCATCGTCGGCATCATCGTCGTCGTCGTCGTCATCACTACCACCTTGACTTGTAATGGCCGTAACTGGCATGACTTGTTTGGCACTTCAATCTTTGGTTTTTTTTTATCTCAAATTCATCGCAAACTTTCCCGATTCTCGTTAGATTTGCTTTTAAAATCCGTTAAATCTGTTCAAATCTGCTGCTTATCAGTAATGGATTTTTGGGCGTGGACGAGTTTTTTAATTTTTAATTTTCTATTTTATTTTATTTTTCTGAAAATTCTTTTTATTCTTTTTCATTCAATGGCATCAATTTAAAGCGAGACAGCAATCTCATCGTCGTCGTCGTCGTCATCATCGTCATCGTCATCATCATCTTCACCATCATCGTCATCGTCATCGTCTTCATCGCTACATGAGTTCCGCATGGTTTTTGTATTAGGACGGTTGCAATTGATTTATTTTCATATATTTTCTTCACGATTTTTCCACATTTTGTAAACAAAGCTGTAAAATTGTTTTCATTGAAAAATAAAAAAAAAATAAAATAAAAATTAAAATAAAACATGAAAAAAGGAAATAATTCAACGTGGAGTTTCTAAATCTTAAATCGTCTTTTTGGACATTTTTTTGGTGTTTATTTTGAGATGTTTTTATTTGTGTTTGTGTAAATTTTAAAGTTTGTTGGTGACAATAAAAACGATTGTAAATTACAAATTATTAATATTTATAATTTAATATTTATTATATTAATATTTATTAGAAATTATTAATATTTATAATTTAATATTTATTATATTAATATTTATCAGAAATTATTAATATTTATAATTTAATATTTATTATATTAATATTTATCAGAAATTATTAATATTTATAATTTAATATTTATTAATATTTTTAATTTTTATTTTTATATTTTTAATATTTATATAATTTTGTTTCGTAATAAATTATTTTTTAATTTAAATTTATATAATGTTAATTTTTATGATAATTGAAATAATTATTTTCAAAAATACAATAATTGATCTCCAAAATTGTACTTTGCTGGATTATGGCCGAGAGATGTTTACGATTATGAGATTATAAAATTATATCGTTATTACAATTTTAAAATATATTTTTAAACATTTACAGTTTATTATGGAATATTAAATGAAATTAAAAACTATTATTTATTAGAATAATTGAAAGATTTATTAAAATATATTTTATTTATTAAAATATATTTGATTTATGAAAATATATTATCAATTGATTTTTTATTATTTTTCAATCTGAAATGAAATTGGAGAAGAATTATGAAGCGTTGTGTTACAAGTAAACAAACACTAGGACTACTACTATTACTTCCACTGTTAATAATAATAATAATAATAATAATTTAATTTATTATAATAATAATAATAATAATCATCATCATCATCATAATCATAGTCATCATCATCATTATCTCACTAACACAAGCATAACACTATTTGATTTTATTATCATCATATTTTTCAATAAATCAATCATCATCATCACCACCGTCATCGTCATCATCGTCGTCGTCATCGAAAACTTTCTTAAGTGTCCTTGAACTTACGAATGAGAGTTGACCCATTTCGATCACTTTTCGAGGAATCCGTGTCAAAGTTCAAGAGTTCAAATCGATCCCAGATCGGAGATTCAATGTCCTTCAAGTACTTTGAGAAACCCTTAGCTCGCCCTTTGCTATTTCGGCTGCGATGATGATGATGATGATGATGACGACGACGATGATGACGACGACATCGATGATGATGATGATGATGACGATGATGACGATGATGATGAGCGCCTCATAAACATCTTGTTGAGTCCAACTTATGTGCTCAGTTGATTGAATGTCTTGATGATGATAACGATGACGATGATAAGGATGATGATAATGGCATTGGCAGTGATGATGACGCTGATGATGATGATGCTGAGGATGATGGTTATGATGACGATGTCGAACGATGATGCCTTGTTTTGTTTTTTTTTTTGTTTTAAATTGTCAATTGAATCGTACACTTTCCTGTTGGAACACATGGAACTAATGTTTCATTTGAAGATGTTGAATCCACTGTCGATGGCGGCGATGATGATGATGATGACGATGATGATGATGATGATGACGAAGACGAATATGATGGTGACGACGACGACGACGAGGAAGATGATGATGAAACTCCGGCAACAATATTGTTCCAATAAAACGTTGACTAATGCGTCTTGAGTCATAAGCGTCGGACGTGGAAAAATTAATTTCAGGATGGATGGATGGATGGATGGATGGATGGATGGATGGATGGATGGATGGATGGATGGATGGATGGATGTGATTGGGATACATTATAAACCTCCATTCCAACTCCAGGTTCCATCTTCTCTCATTCATCACAAAACAACAACAAAAACAACTTTGACAATCACACGTGACCTGGTATACCAGGCACTCATGAAAGCTGTTCCATCTCTTCTTTTTTTTTCATCTTCTTCCTCCTCCTCCTCCTCCTCCTCTTCATCGTCATCATCATCACCATCATCATCTTCATCATCCATCGGTCGATACAGCTGATCCATCTTCTTATCCAGAGCAGACGTACTTTGCACAAACCGCCAAAACAACTTCAGGTCGAGAATAAATAAATAAAAAAAAAAGTTGAGGAATGGAAAGCTGGAATATTTAAAAATAAATGAATAATGAATAAAAGACACGAACAACGTGCCTGGAAGGATTCCCGATCTCTCCAAATCAGGTTTTTCCAATCGAAATAATTTTTTTCGACTTTGGGTTTTTCCAGACGTCGATGGGAAAGCGTTGGTTTCAGTTTTTCTTTCTTCGTCTTTCCAACTCAGGATGTTTGTTTATTCGTCGATATTTGAATAAAAGCGAAGACGATATCGATACCCTATCAGCCACGAGCAAAGAATATCGGATCACACGTACGCTCCTGGCATAAATGATTCACGCACGTTCACACACACACACACACACACACACACACACACACACACACACACACACACACACACACACACACACACACACACACACACACACACACACACACACACACACACACACACACACACACACACACACACACACACACACACACACACACACACACACACACACACACACACACACACACACACACACACACACACTGCGTGTGGAGCATACTCTCTAGCTATATATATAAGGTTGTAATCGTCAGTTCAATAGACTCTCTGCTATCGTCTGCCGATGGTGGTTCTGTTTCCCGCTCTGACGAGACACGAGAGAATTAAACATGAATTACTACTGATTACAAGCTAGCTAATTCAATACTTGTGAGGTCTTCGTGTTTGTGAACCAATTAACAGACCCAAGACGGACTGACGGACAGACGGACGGACGGACGGAAAGGGACTTTGAAATACTTTCTGAAATACTCGTACACGTCTAAAAAAGAAAAAGAAAAAAAAAAGTAGATATAATAAAAATTAGGTTCCGGATTTCCGCTTTGTTGCTTTTAATTTTGTTTACAAACGTTCTGGAGAGATCCTGGAAATCAGGAAGAGCAGAAAAGAAGAAGAAGAAGAAGAAGAAGAGGAAGAAGAATAGAAGAATAGAAGAACGAAAGCAATCGAGTCTCCTCATCTTGGAGAAGCAGGTGAGTTCCTTCCAGTAGAGCCGAGTGCACGCGTCTGCTAAACGGGGCACCTGCTGTTTTGCGATTCTACGCGCGCCAATCTCGACAACGTGCTTTGCTCTGTTTTGTCGGCCATGTTGTTGTTGTTGCTGTTGCTGTTGTTGTTGTTGTTGTTGTTGTTATTGTTGTTACTACAACTACTGTTGTTTCTGTTGTTATGCTTGTTATGGTCGTATGTTACATTGTATGTTATGTCTTATGATGGGCCATAAGAAAGGTATTTCCTCATTTCACTAATTGAACGAGTAATGATGATGATGATGATGATGATGATGATGATGATGATGATGATGATGATGATGATGATGATGATGATGATGATGATGATGATGATGATGATGATGATGATGATGATGATTGATGATGATGATGACGATGATGATGAAGCTCATAGTAGCGATAGGTTCGTAGATTTATTATCGTTATTAATGTTAGTAATAAAATATAATATAATGTACTACTACTACTAATAATAACAATATCTTAACCATAATAATAATAATAATAATATAATATATATAATATTATTATTATTTATTAAAGTCGTATTTTTAATGGGAAGCTCCATGGTTTTTCCATTAAAATTCCAAGTGCACTTGGCTTCCGAGTTGGATGAGATTTACAATTTTTGCCGCTATTTTCAGTTTAATTATATTTTATTTATTTATTTCTTTATTTATTTATTTGTTATTCTTTTTTTTTGTCTGGAACAATTAATTGCTTGATATTCTTTGTTCAAAAGCTTTAAAGTTTCTTGTGTGTCTCTGCTTGTCTTATGCTATTGTTGATTGAATGGAGATTTGATTGATTGATTGGAGAATTGATTGATTGATTGATTGAATGGATAATGAATTGATTTATTGATTGAATGGAGAATTGATTGGTTGATTGATTGATTGAATGGATAATGAATTGATTTATTGATTGAATGGAGAATTGATTGATTGATTGACTGACTGATTGATTGATCTCAACAGCCGCAACAACAACAGCAACATTCGTCGACAACGACTACGATAACAAAACAGAAAACGGGGCCATACTTTCCGATTGGATGATGATGACGACGACGACGATGATAATACTGTTGTTTTGTTCATCTACGTATCAATGCATTAAACAGATACCACCTCCTCTCACCGCATCGTCATCACTCTCACTCCCCTCTTCCCCTCGTCTTCCTCATTCTCCTCTCTCGGTTTCAGGTGTGCCTCGGAAGTGCTCTTCCAGTGGCTTCGTCGGCGGCCGAAGTTCTTGCGGCCGGCGTATGCGAATGAAGTGACGGCTGTGTGGATGGATGGATGGATGGATAGTTCATCAACCGAATCGATTGATTTGTACGAGTTTGGGCGGATTTAGGGACAGATAGGTGATTGATTGATTGATTGATTGATTTGCTGATTAGGTGGGTGGGTGGCTGTCGTATAGTCGGATGGTTGGGTGAGTTGTTCCAACGATCGTCGTCATAGCGACCTAGGACTACCACAAAGGCACTTATACGCGTTTGGAAGTCGCCCATGACGATGAAACTAATTTGCATATAAATAACGATTAAAGCGTGAATAAATTACCATGTGAGTCATTCACTCATACACTCAGTCGCTCATTCATTCATTCAATCATTCAGTCGCTCATTCATTCATTCATTCATTCATTCAATCATTCAATCAATCGCTCATTCATTCAATCACACTGCGAGCTCGAGGCGGTTATCGTCTGCATTGAGATAGTAGTGCAAAGTTTAACTTTTGCCAATATTAATAATAATAATAAGTATTATTATTATTATTAATATAATAATAATAATAATTATTATTATAATTATAATAATAATAATTATTATTATAATTATTATAATTATAATAATAATAATTATTATTATTTATTAACATCTCAGCAGCACATACTGCGAAGAAAATAAAAATTATGCCGACAAAAACCCTTCGATCAATCAACAACTACAATCATCACAGCAAACAATATCATCAACTAAAACGACAACTACAGCAGCGAGATTATTATTATTATTATTATTATTATTATTATTATTATTATTATTATTATTATTATTATTATTATTATTATTATTATTATTATTATTATTATTATTATTATTATTATTATCATCATCATTATGATATATTATTATTATTATTATTATTATTATTATTATTATTGCTATTATATATTACACCATTACATATTACATTTCAGTTATTATTATTGCCATCATCACCATCACCTCTATCATCGTCGTCGTCGTCGTCGTCCTTGTCAAAGCCATAGATTTTTTAATCATCAGCGGAGTTACTTTATTATTATTTTTATTTTTTTATCTAGGGAGTCAGGAAAGCTAAGAATTGATAGGAGCGGGCGATAATCAGAGCAAGCGTTCTTATCTCCTATGTTTATTTGTGACCAAAAAAAAATGGAGGAGGATGATGACGATGATGGTGATTATGATGATGATCATCGTTATGATTAATAATAATTATATTATATTAATATAATTATAAGCATGTCACCCACATCTACCAGCGCCATCTTGGATTTGTGTATTACCTCTGGGTGTTGTATTCATGATTTTGGCAATACCGTTTGACATTTCGATGCAAATGTCATCATCATTATTAGTATTCAAAATACTACGCTTCCACACTGCATGCTAATAGGTTTTTATAATTATTATGATTATTGTTATTAATATTGTTATTATTATTGTTAATATTATTATTATTATTATTATTATTATTATTATTATTATTATTATTATTATTATTATTATTATTATTATTATTATTATTGTTGTTGTTGTTGTTGTTTCTGATTTTATCTGTTATTATGGCTATCAGCATAATGTAATGACGGTGTAATAATAATAACAATAATAATA
>CM067526.1:872500-890000 GCA_034509925.1 Hirudinaria manillensis | reverse complement strand
GGCACATGACGACCGTGATGACAGGTTCATGGATCACGTGATTGCATGGAAAAACCCAAAACTAATTATAGAGACTGCTGGTGGTGGCGATGATGATGGTCACGATGAGGATGATGATGATGATGATGATGATGATGATGATGATGACGATGACGACGACAGTCTTTTGTTAATGTTACTTGCTTATCCTATCGTGACAGGTGGCATTAGCATGTTATCAGAAGGCACGGATGCCTTGGCTAATTGATGACATGCATCCGATGTATACAGCATTGTGGAATGTACACTGGCACTAGACTAGGATCGATTGATGGAAGGTTGTCATAGAGATCAGTTTTGATTGATTGGTTGATTGATTGATTGATTGATTGATTGATTGATTGATTGATTGATTGATTGATTGATTGATTGATTGATTGATTGATTGATTGATTGATTGATTGATTGATTGATTGATTGATTGATTGATTGATTGATTGATTGATTGACTGGTTGAATGATTAACGGCCGGCCGAAGGGGTGGATGGGTAAATGAATGTTTTCGTGACTAGATGTGAACCAAGTCTATGGATTGATGAATGAATGAAGAGGCAGATAAAGTCAGGAGTTCGTAATACAAAACTCTAATTGACGTACGAGTGATGGATCGAATGGTATAATTGAAATGAAAGAATTTGTGGATAGATGTTCACTATTGGAAGCTATTTGATTGACTGAACGCCTGATTGATTGATTGATTGATTGATTATTTGATTGATTGATTGATTGATTGATTGATTGATTGATTGATTGATTGATTGATTGATTGATTGATTGATTGATTGATTGATTGATTGATTAGTTGAAAGACTGGTTGAAAAGCCGAGTGATGTTTATTAGGGTCATTGCAATATTTCTTGGTACGTTTGAGTTATGAATGAACATGTGGATGGATAGATGGATGGATGTATCAACGGAAGAATAAGTGGAGCACCATCGTAATAGTTATCATCATCACGAGCCATCCATCCATCCGCCCAGCCATCTATCCATTCATCCACCCACTTCCAAAGTACGAATACCCCCTATTCCCCTTACCTGAGACTTCCCTAGCCTCAAGTTTCTACATTCATCCAGAAAATGTCTACAAAGTGGTGTCAATTGGAATTTTGTTTATCGCCGGTTTTTTTGGCCAAAACGTTTGCTTCAACGTTTCATCATCCGTCTCTACGGGCTGTTTTTCCCTCCAGATAACATGATAAGCTGATAAAAGTAACAGCCTTACATAGAAGTAATCATCATAACCACCAACACTATCACCACCGCCGTCGTCGTCATCACTAATGTCGTCGTCATTGTCATCGTCACCATCGTCATCACTGCCATCACCATCATCATCATCATCGTCGTCGTCGTCGCCATCGTCGTCGCCATCGTCGTCATCGTCATCATCATCATCATCATCGTCATCGTCGTCGACTTAATTAGTCGTATAATCACTTTCACCGATTATAATGATATCATGGCAAGCGATAACAATGGCTCGTGTTTTAAATTACAGATCTCCTTTTCTCAACCATCCATCCATCCATCCATCTGGCCTGCCATCTATCCATCAATTTGATAAAAACCTTCAATCCGAAGAGTTAAGACCTTTGCCTGCCCAGAGATACAAAGAGATAGATACAAAAGATTTTTGTGGCAGAATCGGAGATATACCTAATAATACCCTTTTCTTGTACAACTTGGTCGTATAAAATACGTCGAAGAACAATAACTGGAAGTAATCAAGTGCTTTTCAGTAGATGTTGCTGCTGTTGTTGCCTGCAACAAACACAATCACAACAACAACAAGCCAGTTTTGATAATCCCATTGAATGTACATTTTGTAGATACAAACGGGGATACCAATAGACACTCATCCCAAACCATCAGACTCTCTATAAATCAATCATTCAATCATTCAATCGGTCAATCAATCAATCAAGCTATCAGACTCATCAAAACCTGAGAGAGTACCTTCCTCATTAGTCCCGTTTGCTCAATACACCGGCACTGCTTTTTATGCCCTTTGTATCCCACTGAGTTTCTCGAAGTGACAAGATGCCATCAGAAAAAGAACAACAGTCTCAGACACAGCTATCTCTTTCCTCCTCATCGTCATCCTCCTCCTCCTCCTCCTCCTCCTCCTCCTCGTCATCATCAACACCATTATTAACGCCATCACTATCATCGCCTCCATCGTCGTTGTCTTCGTCTTCAGCCTCGTGGAGCTGCCTGAACTACAGGGACTGCTCCGTCGTCGTCGTCGCCATCGTCGCCATGGCGACCATGTCTCTCGTCCTGGTCGCGGCCGAATGCAGAAGCATCCCGGAGGAGGGGCACACGTCCTCCAGGTTCAGACATCACGGCAGAAATAGGACCCCGACCTATCACGTGAGGAACAGAGGCGACGCTTTGGTGAGTAGTGTTGATGATGATTATGATTGTAATGATTGTGATGACGATGATGCTGATGGTGATAAGGATGACGACGACGATGTTAAGACATATTGGTGAAGGTTATCTCTTTAAAGACCTTGTACAGTCCAGACCATCACCTAGATTGACTCACAATGAATAGAAAAGCACATATGGTTGTTGACCATAATATTATGTTATAATTGTTAATCCCACGCTATCTCGACGAAATTAAAATTATAAATTTAATAAAACAAATTAATTTCAAATTATTCCACCCTTCCTATCTCTTTCCGTATCCTTTTCATTGTTTGTCTCTGTCTGTCTGTCTGTCCATCTCTAACTATCGATCTATCTGTCTCTTCCTGTATCTTTATCTTCTTTTTATCTCTCTTACCCACCCTCACTCTCTCCCTCACTCTCTCCCTCAGTCTCTCAATCGAAATCGATGTCAGTTAAAATCAATGACTTCAAGATGGCCGCCTAGGGCCATCGTACAAGTCGGCACCACAGACGGGGTCAAGCGCATGACCCCACCCACTTAAGACTTTAAAAAAAAAAAATAATAAAAATAATAATAATAATAACACGATTTTCTTCCGAGGGTTCTGAGAAGGACTGGATGTTTTCCACTTCTGGAAGGAGCGCACGGCGAACCAAAACAAAAGGCAATAAATTATGCGCCTGGAAATTCCCAGGGACTACTTTTTTTCCATCCCCTCTCCTCTCCGCTCTGCTCCATGTCAGTTACCCGTCGATGTATTCTTACGCCTAGACTAAGAGAACAGCCATCAGTCGCTAATCAAGAAATGAACTCCCCTAAATTCGCTATCACATGCTATTATTCTTGCTGCTTGTTTGAAAATGTTGTTGTTGTTGTTGTTGCTGCTGCTGCTGCTGCTGTTGTAGATTCCATTGATCTTGTCGTGACGACTATGAAGACGACGATGACGACGACGACGACGAGGAAAGAGTTGAAACAGATGCGTAAACATTCTGAGAGCCATTTTGAATCTTTTAAGAGGTCATTTCAGCGATTGTTAAAAAACTCTCGTGAGCGAGCGAGCGAACGAACGAACGAGCGAACGAACGAATGAAAGAATGAAAATCCATCTTGAACATTGATGGATCTGTAAAAGTACAAACAATTTCCAGGTTAGTTCCAGGCTGCTCTTCCAGCTTCTCCTCACGTACGTCAAAAGATGTCACAACATCGAGAACAGCCCATTTTTTATTATAAAAATTTAAAAACAATAAAAAAAAATCTCCGACTGTAAGTCATAATCATCATCTCAGTCATCATCATCATCATACCCACCACCACCATCATCATCATACCCACCATCATCGTCGTCGTCGTCATTGTAATCATTAACGATAGCAGCAACAATTTTAAACATTGATCATCTCAAACCAATATTAACCTCAAGCCAATGGGTTCAAGAAATCACTCGAAAAGAGGTCAAAGGTCATCCCTTCCACCGAAATCCTACCCCCACCTCTCAATAAGTCATCCTAAACTCGATCTCCATTTACAGAGGACAAACCGATAACATAATATCGACGACGACGACGATTATGATAATGATGATGATGATGATGATGATGATGACGAAGACGACGTTGATGACCAAGATGGCGTCTATGATTATGAAACGATAACAATCATTTTTTTTTAATTGCATGAAAATTGTTTAACGAAAAGGAGACTTCTGATCCACTAACCCTACCGTGACCCTAACCCTCTGATCCACTAACCCTACCGTGACCCTAACCCTCTGATCCACTAACCCTACCGTGACCCTAACCCTCTGATCCACTAACCCTACCGTGACCCTAACCCTCTGATCCACTAACCTTACCGTGACTCTAACCCTCTGATCCACTAACCCTACCGTGACCATAACCCTATCGTAACCCTAACCCTAACTGTAGTCTTTGCCTAGCCCTAAATCTAATCTTTAACTTATCCCTAACCTTAATGGAATGCTTTCCGGAACGGCATGGAAAACACGGAACATTAGCATGGATCACTTCTGGTATCACCTCACGCCACGCTCGACGTACGTACCTCATATTTCATGCTCTTCGTGGGGTCAATCTTTACTCGATATATCCTAGGATGATGTATTTTTGGGTCAATGCACTTTAAAAACTGTTATATATATTTGGGTTCATCTATTTTTGGTCGGTATGTTATAATATCGATGTTATTTTTATTTTATATTCCTAGGTTACGATATAATCCTAGAACGATATGTTTTTGGGTCGGTAATATATGTTCGAAAATTGAATTATAATTTTGGATGATCCACTGATTTACCTTGGGGTTATGGTTATGGTCGGGGTCAGGGAGAGGGCTAGGGTTAGGGTTAAGGTTAGGGTCAGGGTCAGGTTAAGGGTCAGGGTTAGGGTTAGGGTTAGATTTCGTAATATTGGTCACACCTCAATAAGAATTATGTGGTGCCTGGAAGGTCACCTGGAAAGTGATTGATTGATCTCTTCCTTTCCGTCCATCATTCGAAAGTGCCGGAAACTCCAGGGTGATGAGAGTCTTTGGGGAAACCCACTCGAATGAAGTTTTTTAGTTTCAACTGTTGTGGAGTGCATGGCTGATATGTCTTAGTTACTGATGGATAGATGGATGGTTGGACTTACGGATGGATAAGCAGACGGACCGTCGTCATCGTCACTGTTCCTTACATGTTGAGGTACATGCAGCATGTGATCGAGATGATGAGGATGCTGATAACTGACGATGCATTATTAGGAATAATAATAATAATAATGATATTAATATTACTAGTAATAATAATAAAACGAACGTGGGATGCCTAATCGTAACGAACTTCATTTTGGATTGGTTCAACATGCTCCCATCAATTGTAATTTGTGGAAAGTCATTAATGAATCGAAATATAGGTCAGCTGATGAGGTCACGCCGAGGTCAAATGAGGCATCATCAGTCAGTCACGTACGCGCCCTCCATTCTGCGCTACTACTACTACTATTACGATGACGATGACGACCAAATTGGTGATGATGATGATGATGATGAAAAGTAAGATGATGTCAGCGATGATAGAGAGAAGTTAATAAAACGAGAGAGGCGTCAATCGGTTTCCATGGAGAAACAGAGCCGGCGCCTATGGAAATATGGAAGAAATTAATGACCGTCGATTATCCTGGGTTGCACACGTACACACGTACACACAGACACACAGACAAACAGACGCGCGCGAGCGTACGTGAGACTGCCTTACCGTGACCTTTTGCGGACACGATAATAAATTGATCACTTATTTCAGAAGTTTTGCTCGTGATTTAAAGCTCTCGGAAAACATAAATCCATCTGACAACAAAAAAAAAACAAAAAACAAAAAAAAACAAAAAAACTATAGCAAAACTGAACTAAGATCCAGAAAAACATTCGGATAAACGGGCCGGCGGTGGTCCGGACCGTGGTTAGGGGGGGGCATTATGATGGACAGGGATGAATGTCA
The DNA here is from genome assembly GCA_034509925.1 of Hirudinaria manillensis. Classification (NCBI taxonomy): domain Eukaryota; kingdom Metazoa; phylum Annelida; class Clitellata; order Hirudinida; family Hirudinidae; genus Hirudinaria; species Hirudinaria manillensis. The sequence continues at coordinate 884,058 of CM067526.1, read as the reverse complement.
AGAGTAAAATGTGATGATTATTTAATGAATGTTGATGATGGTGATGATGATGATGATGACGACAATATTAATAATAATAATAATAACAATAATAATAGAATAATAACAATAATAATAATGAAAGAAAGCATCGGCTATGGAAAACGAAAGCAGACTCTTTTGTATCAATTGGATTATCGTCTCAAACACTCAACAACAACAACAACAACAACTTAGAAATCCGAGTCCACTTAAGCCTCCCCTTCCACACTCTCATTCTCTCACTCCCCCTCTCCCAAAAAAAACCTCACCATCTCTCCACACGAATAAAAATCTCTCCCCAAAAAACAGACACTCCTCAGAGATTCTGATACTCTTTTATCGTATAAACAAACAGAACTTAATATTCCTTTATTATTTCTTCTTTCTTTTCTTCATTCCTACTTTCGTCCGATGATCTGCCAGTCCATCCATGATGGGATTATTATTATTATTATTATTATTATTATTATTATTATTATTATTATTATTATTATTATATTATTTTTATTACAATGACGATGATTATGATTATTATTAATCTTATTTCTGACATAAACAATAACTTATTTCCTTTTTATTAAACGAAATTTAAATTTTAAATTAAACTTATTATATCGAATTTATTCGTCAGTCTTATTATTTTCTTTTTAAATCATACATACATGTATTCCTAGTTGTTGATTACGTAATCATCCGAACCCAGTGACGACATTTCATTTTAGCTCTACCTCCAAAAATACGGCTACCTCGAGCACTGCACAATTCCCTCGAGACAAAAGAGGAAAACGTTGTCGTCGTCGTCATCATCGTTATCCTCCTCCTCCTCCTCCTCATCATCATCATCCTCAAAAACAACAGCGACAACAAAGATTGTCAACAACAACAACAACACGAACGACACGAAATTCTGCACCCCACGGGAGCAGAAAGAAGCCCTGAGGGCGCTCCAGGAAACCTTCCACATCCCTGCGACTGGAAAACTGGACGCAAAGACGAAGAAACTCATGGAGACCAGGAGGTGCGGCAATGCCGACGTGCCGGAACTCGTTCACTCGTCTGCGAAAAAGAGACGCAAGAGGAATGCCGTGGAGGGCCTACCAGAACCATCCCCTGATCGGCCGGGGGAAGCCAGACCATCTGGTAGAAATGGAAACGTCTCGAACGGCCGGAGTTTTAACGCCATCCGCGAGCTGGGGGTAAGAATTCCCTCCGAGCCGTACCCCGGTCTGGCCATCAGCGAGGCCCAGTATAACAGGAGCAACGCCGAGATCGTCCGAAAGATGCTGGACGATATCAAGAGGAAGCTGAACGAAACTCTCAACGGCAACTCGACCGACATGGAGCCGGAAAACTTTGAGGAAATACTCCAAGAGCGGATGAATCTGAGCCTGGCCAACAGGACTCTTCCAAGGATGAAAAGGAGCATTTCCGACACCGCTCCAGCACCCCACAGGGCTCAGGCGGATAATAACAGCTCTGTCATTCGATGGCGTCTGTTGAGAGGAGAGAGTGAGACCTTGACCTTCGCCGATCAGAAGGCGGCCCTCATACTGGCCTTCCGGATGTGGGCCGACTGCGTGCCGGTGAAGTTCTTGGAGGTACCTTACGTGGACGTCAGGAATACGGATTCTTTCATCAGGTTTGCCAAAAGTGAGTTGAATTCTTTTTTTGTCTGGACTCGATTTATGTAGCGCAGTTTTTTTTTAATAAATGTTTATTAGTGATTTTTTTGTGATCGGAATATTTTTTTTATCTATTTTTGAGTTGCGATATTTGATTTATATTTAAAAATATTTTTTTTGTCCCTTATTTTTTAAAATTAATTACTGCACGATTTTTCACTGAACTCATTATAACTTGGATTTGAAAGGACGGCGGTGCTAAAGACTGAAGACAAATTGTTTATCACTGTTATTATTATTATTATTATTATTATTATTATTATTATTATTTCTATTATTGTGAGTCAGACGAAATTGCAAAACGTCGGTAGGTTTACAAGCGTGGACATTTTACAAATAGTCATCGTGGAATGATGAAAGACAGTTCCCGAAACCACCATTACGCGTGGTCCAATCAGCCAAAAACATGAAATAAATAAATAAAAAGATAATAAAAAATAATAATAACGTTAATAATTTGAGCTACAATAATGTGACATAAATCATTGGAGCGCATTTTCAATTATTATGAATAATAACGTTATTTTTATGAAAATTATTATTATTATTATTATTATTATTATCATTATTATTGTTATTATTATTATCATTATTGTTGTTATTAGCCATTTTTCCATGCTGTTGTAAACAGAGAAATGCCAAAGCATCAAAATAGATTAAGAAATTACGATTTTCTCCAATTAATCGTTTGCGTAACAGAACTAATTATTTGTTAGGGCTTTGGAAAAGGTTAAAGGTTATTGTTAAGGGTCAAGATTGGGGATTTCAAATTTAAGAATGTTTGTTATTATCATTATACATATATTTTTGATTTTATTTTATAGCAATTCATTTTATATCTCTGTTTAATTAGTTGTTTTTGTTTGTGTAAAATACGAGGAATGGTTTAAACCTGTGGCAACACACTTATCAGTTGCCTTATCTCGTTGGATATCAGTCAGAAAACTTATTAGTCGCCATGTTTGTGTTTCTGTTTTGTATACCTCTGAGTATTTCTTAGTCATGGCGATGATGATGACGACGACGACGATGGCTTTGTTGGTGATGAAGATGGCGCGTCGTTGACGATAGATTTAATGCAACTTAAAGCAATTTTATGCCATTTTATCTGAATTTTTTTTTTACAATTTTAAAGATTTCACAGAAATAGGTTCAAAATTTGTCACTGGATTTAGTGGTTAATTTCTAAATTTAATTTAAAATATTTAAATTAACCATGTCGATAATAATATTAATAATAATTATTGATATTACGATATGTTGATTGACGTCTGGAAATGATTACATGGAGGAGAGATGTGGATGAAAATGATGAGACGAAGTGAGCGTATCTATAAGCTCGATATTTCAAATATATCTAATATAATAATGCATAATTGGCATTATAATATTTCTAATTATTTTATAAATTTCCAATAATTTATTGACATTATGAAAAAAATGTGGAAAATATGGTTCCAAGTTTTTCTAAAACAGTCGCTAGTTGCACAATATTTTACTAAATGGTCGCCAGGTTTTTATAAATTATAATATTAGGACTTTAATCTCTTTTATTAGTAATTATTATTTAGTTTCGAGTTAAGCACGTCCCGTGGGAAGGCCTTGAGATTAGAATAAGACATGTTTATTAATTTACATGTTAACCACCGTCACTGTGGTGTAGTTATATTATTTATATTTAACCAATCGCCAACATTTCGAATTGGAAGTTCTTAGTGCGATTTTGTTAAAGCGATCGCCGTTGTCGCTATTGTCGTCCGTTGTTGTCGTCGTCGTAGTCGTCATCACGTGACATGTTACGCAACACGTGGGTAAAAACGATCAGAACGAAGCAGGTGTGTAAAATACAAAGTTGGAAGGTGCTGGAATGGCCCTATAACTCCAATAGGGTCGTGATGTAAACTGGATGAAGCATGTGACGTCGATGATGATGATAATAGTAATAATAATAATAATAATAATAATAATAATAATAATAATAATAATAATAATAATAATAATAATAATAATAATAATAATAATAATAACAATAATAATTTCCAGGGAATCACATGAACTGCGAAAAACCGTTTGACGGGTTCGGAGGTGAATTGGCCCATTCCTGGGCCTTCGGTGACATCCACTTTGACGGTGACGAACATTTCAAGAAACTCCACCAATACAACGGAGGTCTTGACATGCTCAGGGTAAGAGTCATGGATGACTGACGTGACATAACACTACCCATCATCGTCATCGTCGTAATCGTTATCGTCAACGTACTATAGGTAGCCATTCACGAGGTGGGTCACGTCTTGGGACTGTACCACACGGAAGAGAGAACTTCCATCATGTTCCCTCTGTACATCCACGTAGACTACGACCACGACTACGAGATCCCAGAGGTCGACAGAAGGGCAGTCCAGAAGGTCTTCGGTGTCTGTAAGGGCACCTTCGATGCTGTCTTTGATTGGGTTCACTTTGTGGTAAGACCCCTTTTCCCCTGAATCTCTTTGGATGTTTTAACTGGTGGATTGATGGTGGCATGTGGCTGAGTGTTTGAAATGTGCACTGTGATTGGTTGGATGGCTGGGAAAGAGTTGAATGTATAATAAAGGTGTTTGTTCTCTCTTCAGTTACTCTTGTAACTGTTCTTGTAACTATTCAACGAATATATCATCATCTGTTGACCAAATGTAGTTCTGCATCTCATAGAAATTTTTGGACAGAAAAGTATTTGTCGAATCGCACCTGAAATGAACCCGTTTCAGCTTCACTGAAGTCGCCTGATCTTTGACCTTTTCCTCAACAGGAAGGGGACAGGGTGTATACTTCGTTCTTCCTTAGAGGTGCCAGGTACTGGAAGTATTCCAACAGGAACAGGCGACCAATCAGCGACGAGGAGGTGGATATAGCCTCGCGGTGGCCTGATCTGCCATCCAGTGGCATCAACTCTTTCCTACAGGTCAACCTCACGGAAACTGCCTACATGTTTTCCGGTAGTTTTCATTATTTTAAGCTTTTACTTTTTAAAAATATTTTGCAAATATTTCCTTATTTTCATTCAAAACTAGTTTTAAAACTATAACAATAATAATAATAATAATAATAATAATAATAAAATAATAATAGTAATAATAATAATAATAATAATAATAATAATAATAATAATAATATCTAATATCATCTTAAGGTGACAACTGCTATAAGATGGATAACACGGGACTTTACGTCGCGAGTGGATATCCGCGCAAAATATCGGAAGAATTTCCGGCCAAGTCGGACTTGGAGCCCGTGCCAGGAGAACTGGATGCCACTTTCTTCCACTGGTCGAATACGGTCTACCTACTGAAGGGAGATTGGGTGAGTACCCGATGATGATGATTATATTGATGACGATTGCGGTGTGCTATACTAATGGTATACTTCACTGCAATCTCAGGGAATGGAAATTGACCTACAAGATGAGTGCTTACTTATTGCAAAAAAAAAAAAACAAACAATTGATTCAATTTTTCCAGGTGTGGATCTGCAGCGCGGACAGGATCGGCCAGTCGGATTGCTGCTTCGCGAGGTCAAAGTTCACCGAAGTCTTTAGCACGAAGCAAGGTCAGACGACGACTTCGTTGCCCGATGAGGAGGTCACCGGGAACGTCACATCCGTATTCTTCTCTCACGCACACCAGGTGTATTACCTCATGAAAGATACCGTCTATTACGAGATGAGAGTTGCAGACAGCAATTCCACCGAACCGTCCTATGCCAGGTTCGGCCTCTACCCTAGGGGCTACATATGGCAGAAGTGGCTCGACCTGTGCGACTCCTCGAGCTGAGGATGGGATGGGTGGTCTGTGATGTGGGGAGTATTTGGAGAGAGAGAGAGAGAGAGAGACCCGATGTTCTTTTGTGTTTTGCGCGGTCTGTTCTTGTCGTTGCTGTTGTTGCTGTTTTTGTTGTCGTTGATGATGTTGTTGTTGATGTTGATGTTGCACGGCCAATGTTTTGCCAACAGATACTTGAAGAACTGCCGTTTGGAGAAATGATGATCGTTTTATAAGAGCCTTACTATCATCATCATCATCACCGTCACCATCACCAAAACCGTCATCGTCATCATCATCATCACCATCATCATCATCATCATCAAATTGCTTTGAAAGACAGCTGAGCCGATGCCAAAGTGTTTTTTTCAAATAATTTGTTTATGTACAAAGTTCCTCGTAAGATGATGATGATGATGATGATGGTAATGATTATGGTGAATTTATTTTAAACATTAATTTTGATTAATTCTTTTTGAGAATATTTATTTTATTTGTGGAATAATATTTTGAAATATTATACGTATATATATATATTATATATTTATATATTTTAATATTTATTTATATTATTTCTTTACTTTCGGATAAGAGTTCAAGCTTAGCTTAGCCAGAACTTATTGGCGAATTTAAAATATTTTATTTTAGGAAAATATAATATAATATAATATAATATAATATAATATAATATAATATAATATAATATAATACTGCTTATTTTCAAAATTAAAAGAGAAATTATTATTCATTTTATTTTTAATCACTTTAATTTGAAGTTTTAAGTTTAATGAATTTATATTTATGCGTGTTTATTTCTTGTTTTCCAACAAAAAATTTATTAATAACATTTAGTGCACAGAAATTCTGTTATTATTATTATTATTATTATTATCAACTTTTAATTTCAATTGCAAATAATATTAATATTAATAATAAATTATATTTATTTTTATAATAATAATAATAAAAATAATAATAATGAAGATGAATTTAACGTGTAAATATGTCGTTCCGTGTTGCAGTATTTAGGATACGAAGTAGAATTTATGTTTAAATGTTTAACTAACCATTTATGGAGATATATTTTATAAAATAATTTATTTAAATAGTTGATTCTCAACGATATTAATGTTATTATTTATTTAAGTGTTTTAACTTATCATTACTGTTATTATTAATATTATTTATTATTATCAATATTATTATTATTATTAATATTGTTATTATTATTATTATTATTATTATTGTTATTGTTATTATTATTATTATTACTATTACTATTATGTCATGTGTTCTAACTGAAGAGACTGTAATAATCTGCTTAACTTCTTCGATATGGCATTAAAACCACCAACGTTCGTTTGTATATTTTTGTTCGCGATTTAAAAAAAAAATAATAAAAATAAAGACTCCATTGCGGAGATTATTGCGCGTCTTTGGTACTCTGAACATTTTGATGGCGGATGAATGTCCTTTTCACATTTTTTTCTCTCTCCGTGTTCCTCCAAATTAAATTTATTTTTGAGAAATTTGCGAGAAATAAATGTCTAATTATTGATTATTTGTTCATGCGTGTCGACAGTTTTATTGAATGTTTACTGTCGTATTTTTTGCCATTTTGGATTGCAAAGTTTGTAATTTAAACGACCGTTTTGAATTGCCACAATTTGCCGACGGAGCCCGGCATCGAATGCTAAATTTACTATGTCTTAAAGAAGACTATTCGGCATTTCGTGCTATACGTATTTTTACTTTCTCGACATTGCGTTGATATTTTTTGTGATCGTGAAGAGATTGCGATCCGATGGCTGTAGAATTACTGTGGATTGATATTTATTTCTGCGAGGTAAATATTATGAATAATATTTATTATTATTTATGAATATAATTATGAGTCATTTATGATTATTATATTGCCAGGCTTGTAATCATTCTCTCGCGTCGTATTTATTGCGGACAATCGCTGGAATCAATGAAGGACTAAGAAAAGGACAAAAATAAATAAATAAATAAAATAAATAAAATAAAATAGAGGTTTAGTTGTTTCATTTATCGCTTGTAGGGGCAACACACTTCTTGAAGGACATCGTTCAACAGCAAAGTTAATATTTGACCTGATACATAGCGCATATAAGATAATAATATAATATAATATAATAAAATAAAAAAAAAAAAATAATAATAATAATAATACTCTTTAACTCAAATTTCATTACGAATACCCAGGCAAGCAAGCTAGATGGAGGCGGGAAATGATGTTACACGCTCATTTACATCTGCTTTGTTTGGCGCCAAGCTAGGATAAAAAAAATGGGATAGGCTTTTTCTTTCCCTATTTATACTCATTCTCTTCTGCTTCTCGGATACAAGAAAGGCGCGATAATAAAGTGCTGGAGATTGGCAAAGATATTCGTTCTGCAAGTTTCGTACGCTATCTTTAATAATAATAACTTTGATAATAGCAATTGGAATAAAAATATTAATAATATTAGCAGTAACAGTTGGAATAATATTAAACGAAATCAATGATAAGTGTCAATCTCAGGATCGCTTAGGCTCGTCGAAGGAAAAAACATTGAGATTTAAAATCTATTCCAATTACACATCGTGGTAGTTGTTGCTGTTACTGCTGCTGTTTAGACCCCTTGTCTACTCCACTCCATCATGGAGCACCTCTGGGTACCAGTGATGCTTGTTGTTTGTTTCTTTCTGTCGAGTTTTGCCTCCGGCAGCGAGGCATTCGACCTGCATATCTTGCACACGAATGACATCCATTCTCGCTTCGAGACGTTCAATAAGGACGAACTGACCTGCAAGAAGACACAGAAAGAAGATGCGACTCAGGGGGAAAAGTGCTTTGGAGGGGTCGTCAGAAGAGCCGGATTCGTGGCCGAATTTCGAAGTAGATGGTCGAACGTTCTCCTTTTGGATGCCGGCGATCAGTTCCAGGGAAGTCCATGGTTTTACACGTACAAGGGAGTCGAGGCTAGTCATTTTCTGAATCTGATCGGCTACGAAGCCATGGTTAGTGTTGTTTGGAAGCAAACTAATGTCTTTGCTTTTTAAGAAATTGTAGATTTTAGAAAAAAAGAAATTTAAATCATTCAGAATTCTATTCCACATCTTGGTTTTTGTGAAATTTATTCCATGCGTTATGCTGAAAGACACGAACGAACATTTCAATCACAAGCTTCTTTGTGTCTCCAGCAAAGTTGTTATGAAGCAATCCATAAATGCCTACCTACATGTGCAATAAATCGTTATAATAGATGTTTTTAGATTCGTTATCATCATTTTTTCATCTTCATCCATCAAAAAAAAAAAACAGTTCACTTGAGGCGATGTTTATCAGTTCTCCATGAATTTTCCTCGTTGAAAAGTGAGGCTAGGATTAGGTTATGGTTAAGTACTTAACAACGTCTTTGTGAATTGGATTTTGTTTGTCAATTGTCCAACATTGGTGATGTTTATGCATCCCCATTTCTGGTTGTGGTTAGGATTAGCTTTTGCGAATTTTCTCGTCTCTAGATCAACATCCGTTAATATACAAAAGTACCGTGGTTTCTTCCATAGGCCCTTGGCAATCACGAATTTGACAACGGTGTAGAGGGTTTGATACCCTTCCTAAAGAACGTCTCAGTGCCAATACTGTGCTCCAATCTGCTAGTGGATGACAGAGTACCGAAGGAAATCAGAGAATCCGTTAGGAGTCACGTGGTGGTGGAAAAAGACGGAAGGCAGATTGGAATCATTGGTTACATCACCAACACCGTACCTTTGCTGTCTGAAACCGGTCTGTTGAAGATGTTTTTAATGCGCACAAATAAATTATTATATTTTATAATAATGCTTACTATTTTTAAGATTTTATCATTAAAATTTATATCGTATTTAATGCGAATATCTGCTTTTAATCCTAACAGGAAATCTAGCTTTCGAAGATGAGAAAGAATCCTTGAAAAGAATATCTGAGCAGTTGACCCTAAATGGGATAGACATCATCGTGGCCCTGGGTCATTCGGGCATGAAAAAGGATCAGGAATTGGCGCGAGAATTGCCAGACGTTGACGTCATTGTTGGAGGTCATAGCCACTCACTGTTTTATACAGGTAAAGGTTCCTTATAAGGCAGAAAAATAGATTATGTTATGATTACCAGAAAAAACTCAGATTTGTGAAAGTAATTTTTTAAATATATCTCTTTTTTACATAAACATAATTTTGTAAATACATCTAGGGCCCAACCCAAACATGGACGAGGTTTCGGCCGTCTACCCTATCGTCTTTAACAAATCCACCGGTCCGACCCTAGTGGTTCAGGCGGGATCGCTCGGAAAGTACGTGGGTGTCCTGAGTCTGACCTTTGATCCGGACGGAAAAATTATATCCTGGAGTGGAAATCCCATCGTTATTGACGACAAAGTTCCTGAAGGTCATTATTTGTGAAATATAAATAGTAGTAAAGATTATTAAATGATAATAATGTCAAAAGGTGTTGCTATAAAACCAAGAAGTTGCTGTCAATATAATATCGTCATTATTATTACTGATTGATGGATGGTAGTAGGTTCTCAATGTCATCACCATCATCATCACTATCATCATCGCCTCTTCCAGACGAAACGGTGAAGCTGGAGATGGAAAAACTAGAGAAGAGAGTCAGCGACGGTTTCAGCAAAGTTGTTGGAAGATCCCTGGTTACGCTTGATGCTTCTGAAAATAAGTGTAGAATACAAGAATGCAACATCGGTTGGCTCTTTGTGTTGCTATTTGTATCTGAATCTGTGTCTGTATCTGTATCTGTATGTGTACCCGTTCATGTATCGGTACCTGTATATGTATATCGTGTTTGCATTTGCATCTGTGATATCTTGCCAATCTGAAAAAAAAATTTATTATTTGTTTATATTTGCACAGGTAACCTTTACACCGATGCTCTGGTCCATGCAGCACAGACTGAAAACTGGGGAGACATGACCCTGGGTTTGGCCACAGGGGGTAGTTTGAGGACGTCTCTGGGCAAAGGCATTAATTTAATTAATTTGCACTAACTTCTTCGACTAGGGGCTCTACATAAGTGACTGTGTCCTTGTCTTAACTCCTAACCCTAACCCTAATCTTAACCCTAACCATGACCTCGCTAATTAAAGAGCATACAGACCGGATGAGGTTATTACAAAGGCACTTCTGCTCTCTAAACAGGGCCCATAACCTATGCTGACGTGGTGGGAGTTTTACCCTTCGGAAGCGCCCTGGTCGTTGTCAATATCAGCGGTTCCACTCTGCTGGAGATGCTGGAACATTCGGTTGCAGGATTCGATTTGTTGGAGAGAAAAGGAAAGTTTATCCAGGTATCAGGTCAGTATTTTCCAACTAATGATGATGACGACGACAATGCGATGCCATTGATTGATGGTGATGTAGTGATGAAGACGATTATGAAGACCACAAAAGCAACAATAATAATAATAATAATAATAATAATAATAATAATAATAAAAATAATAATAATAATAATAATAATAATAATAATAATAATAATAATAATAATAATAATAATAATAATAATAATAATAATAATAATAATAATAATAATAATAATAATAATAATAATAATAATAATAATAATAGTCGGTTTCATTTCATCCGAGGACTGAACGTCAAGTACAACATGACGAACGATGACGGATCGAGGGTGACGGACGTCAAAGTGAAGACGTGCAGCCGGTGCACGGAACTAAGGCCGTTGGAAAAGCTGGAAGTCTATGCCGTTGCCATGTCGAGTTACATAATCCGTGGAGGGGATGGTTATACCATGCTCAGAAAGTACCAGAGTGACTCTGTCAGGCTGGGTAAGAATTTACGAACGATGATGGTGATAAGGAAAATGTTTTTAAATGAATGAATAAATAAAAAAACAAATAGTGAAATCGTTAAATTTTATTTATTTATTTATTTATGAAACAAATCCTAATTTATTATTAATATTATAGTAAATAATTAAATAGAATTCATGGAAATAATAATAACAAACGTCTTTGATACGACTGAAGGCT
>CM067526.1:790000-870000 GCA_034509925.1 Hirudinaria manillensis | reverse complement strand
TAATAATAATAATAATAATAATAATAATAATAATAATAATAATAATAATAATAATAATAATAATAATAATAATAATAATAATAATAATAATAATAATAATAATAATAATAATAATAATAATAATAATAATAATAATAATAAAGCTCTTAAACAACGGCCACAATCAACGATCATGACTAAAAATGAATAATAAATAAACCACAAAAAAAAATTCATAAGTTTCATTTCATTCCTCTTTACTAGTTCCTTAAAGCTCACCTTCGGTTAAAATTCTGTGGCTGATTATGGAAGCATTTTCTATACCTACCAAGAAGAGGAAAGATGAAACAGTGGACATCACGTAAATTGGAACTTGTATAGAACTGTCTATCCTTCGTAGACAAGTCGGGCTTAGCTTGACTCTCTAAATGAGTATACATTAAACATTTCTGTGATTTATTGTTATTACTAGTATTATTATTATTATTATTATTAATATTATTATTAGTATTATTTTCCATTCACCTGTTGAGAAGACAAATACAGAATGAATTTTCTAGCCATAGCCTCTAGCAACATAGCCGTTACGTTTATGGTCACCCAGATGGCAGTGGACTTGCGACAACCGTGCCAGAGGAAGACGAAGGCAAAGACGGCCAACATGGCCAGGCATTGTCTCCTTCGGCCCATCTTGCTACCCCCCAGGGGTACGTAAATGTGGCTAGCAAAAAGGGAAATTGAGGACTGAAAGGAGATCGGAATAGGGTAACAGCGGAATTTGGTATAGTGAATTAACATAAGTTACAGTAAGTTCAAATGTTTTATAAACTGAAATTAAGAGGAACATCAAAGGATCAAGTATTGGTATAACTTGTTCATGATTTGATGACAACTTACTTTTTCATAAACTCATAAAAACCAATGTCGAACGACCTGCAACGATTAAGAATGTCAAGAATTTAAATTCGCATCAACCAATTCACCGACGCCATCTGTCCATTTATCATTCCGTCCATTTGTAAGTCCATTCATTCATTCATTCGTTCGTTCGTCCACCATTCCATCCAGTCGCTTTGAACCAACTTCCACATGTCCGTGTATCGGTAGATGCGGAACACGCAAGCAGGAGGTGGAACCGTTTCGATGAAATCGAGATGGGCGATGCCTGATGACAGGTTCCACATGATGAAGTATCTGATATCGGATTGGTTGGTTGATTGATTGATTGATGTTATACTGTCGTTCAAGCGTTTTCAAATGTTCAATCGTAGATTGGCCGATTTCTATAAATATTCTTAATAGAGTTCATGAATATTTAGTGATAATGTTAACGTATATAAGTAAAGATATTGGCGATCCGTGACGATCAGTCTTTGGACTGATTTCTAAAATCTTGCTGCGACTGCAAAGCCGTTGTAGCGGCACTGTCGTTGTTGATGCTGTTCTCTATAAACAAATCCTACGAAAGTGTCCCAACCTGACCATAAACATCTGGGTATACAGGTAAGCAGCACCCATCACGGACCAGAGACTCGTTGTGGAGAGAATTTTACCACTGAAGAGAACCGTGGCAATGTACATGTAATGCAGAATCACTTCATAGATCAGAGACCAAAGTCCGGATTTAAAAATCTTGATCTCTCCTTTGGCGCAAATTTTATCGTCTTCTGCAGTTGGCTTTCGGTTTAGCTGAAATGGGGATGGATTATTTCAGAACGATCGTTCGAAGCGATAATTTCTGGAAAGCTAATTTAAGGTGGACAATTCAAAGAATATACTGTTATTAACTGTTATTATATTGACCTACAATAAACCGAATTTGATCAAATCTGACAAAAATAATAAGGCGATGAATAAATTTAACCTGTTTCAAAAATTGTTCCAAAGTCATGAATGGACCGTAAGCGGCCAGTGGAAAGTACAGAATGTAGCAAACGATGTCTAAACACAGACTCCAAAGATCATTTTTATTCCATCTCGTCTGATTTTCCTGCTTCTCTTCTGAATTTTTCAAGGACTGGACGTTGGTTCCTCCCTTTGACATCGACTCCATGTTTTCCAATAGGAAAAATGCGACGCTCGTTGACCTCGGGATGTTCATAAAGAAATAAAACTCCCTCACGTAATGCTCTTCGTAAACCGAGTCAAACATCGGGTAATAATCTTCCTAATAAGATAACATTTAAAAATAATTATTGAAAAGCATTTTTCTTCGAATCATAACCCATCATTTGATTGGAAAAGATTATCAATTCAAATTATTTGTAGAATTCCTTCAAATAAATTCAAACCATCAAACATTACCAAGACACTTCGCAGTTTCGGTATTGACTGAAAGCCAACACAAGTTGCAGTTGTGATCCAAACACAGACCCGAGAACCAGTCAAAAATGCAGCTAAGATTATGACACTCGTATGGACCAAGGAAAATATGGTAGCCCTGGGTCCCAAGACTTTAATGAGAAATGCAAGGGTTAGGAGTGGAAAGACACATTTCCGAACCTGTGATATGGTAATACACGATTATACATTTCATTTCGATGTATGAATATATTTTTGTCTACATTTTTACTGTAAATAAATATATTTTGTAATTGTCCTAGTGTCTTTAATGATTTATTTATTAGTAATAATGTTTAATAATGACTTTAGTAATTTATAATTTAAATACGTTAATAGTTATAATAAAATAATAATTATACAAAAATTAAAAATTAGACGTAATTAATGCAAGGCATTATTATAATATTACAAATATTATTATTATTATTATTATTACCTTGTTATGTCCAATTTTTAATAAAACTTTATTGATAACAGCGTGACTCAAAAACCAGAGCCAAAGGACGCTAAAAATCGCTTCTTCTGCCATGTACCATTCCATGTCATGGCCGTCTTTCTAGATTGTGAACAATTATTTCAAATATTTTTTATATTTATTTATATAATTCAAATAATATAAAATATAATTTGTCATAAATAACGATAAAACAACATTTATTATTATAATTATGATCATAACAAAAGTCAAACGTAAAGTAATTGTAACCGTAAAAACGGTAATCAGTAATCATTATTTTAATCAATTCTTTTGTCAATTATAAGTAATAATATGTTTTTATTAAATGCCAAAATTCCATTAACACAAAATTAAATTTAATCTTATTTTCTTTAAAATTATTTACTTAAAGAGTTTAATATAATTTAATTTCATAATTTTAAAATGTTATTTCAGACCACTTCGTTTATCCACGGGTTTCCTTCTAAAAATTTAATTTCCAAGTTTTCACTGTTCTTGAACATCTCTAAAGAAATGAAAATATATTTTCAATAATAATCATTATTATAATAATTGATATTATAATTACATTATTATTATTATTTCATATAAGTCAATTACTTAATAATAACCTCTTGACGTATGGAAAATTGAACAAGTCATAACACAGCAGACACCAACAGCAATGGACCTGTGGATGGAATTTTCCAGTTGACCGTGGCTCGGATGGGGTTCCTTCCGCTCGGAACCCATTGGTGACTGGATTCGAAGAGATGAATGGATAGAACTGACGGATGAATATAATAAATAAAAAAAAACAAATTTTGATCTATAAACTCTTCGCTGGCATAAAACCACTCGGTATCTGTTGGAGTGTTGGATTTTTTTGTGGTATTTAAAGGCCGATTTTTTAATTTGTTTTTTTTTTTTTTTGCTGAGAAAAGTAATTTATTGTGAAACCATCGATAACTTTTTGGGTGCATTTCGTTGGGTTCATTCAGTACAGGGGCTTTTCTCAAACATAACGAGCTGATTGTCTGAGTCATTTCAGAAAATCTGAATCTTTTTTCTTGCTTGGAAATAATAAAGTTGATATTTTTGACGCCTGTTCGAATTTTACCAAAAATATGGAAAATTAGTCTGATCGTTTAAAAGTATAATTTAATTTAAAAAAAAAAACACCTCTCCCTTAAGGCTTGTGCATTTCCCGAGAATTATGTCATCGTGCAAGCATTTTGTTAAATTGAAAAATTATTGGCATTAATGCTTAAAGACATTTCATTTCCATGAATTTGAAATAAAAGAAATTTATAAAAACTTAGTCAGTAGGTTCTTTCATTGTGCTGAAAACGTCTGGAAAAGTGATAAAGTCTTAGCAACGGAGGCGGCGAAGTGGCATCAATGGTCAATCCATGGAAGAGGACCTGGAAGAGGTTGTCGGATTACTCTATCATTAGGGTGGATGTACTGAACTAGTATTGTATTGTATCGTAATGTAACGTAATGTATTGTATTGTAGCTTCCATACAAACAGTATGGGGCAGTCGTGCCTAAGTAGTGCAACAGAATCAAAAAAAGTCGGTAATGATACGGTGAAGGAGAGAAAATGTTATTATCGCTTAATTTGATAAAACAAAAATTTGCGCTCACTTATAATTTCAACTTCAGACACTGGATTTAACTTGTTTTTTTTTTTAAGTTTTAATTCATTTTATTTCTAAAAGAAAGGGAGAAAAAAAACCAGGATAAGTTTATTTTATTTTTTATTCTTTTATTTTATTTCATTTTTATTTTTATTTTATTTTTATTATTTTATACTCGTGATATTAACATACGATTGTGGACAACTTACGAATATCTGAATTATCGTGAAAATATTGAACATTACTGATGATTAATCTGCAAATAATTAGTTTTACCACGAAATAACTTCAAATAAATTAAATTGGAATAAAACATTAACGAATTAAAAGAACAAATATTCTCCCATTTAAAAGATCTATTTGTCATCTTTTTCTTTAGCAAATGCTTTTTTGTGGCGATAAATTTCGTAGTCTTTGGAAGTCTGAATGATTGAGTAGGAGACGATGATCATAAACACTACGGAGATTGGGAATCCTGCATTTTGATTTAATAATTACTTTTACAAATTATGATATCACTATAATATTATATTTATATAATTATATTAAAAATATGAAATAAAATATTTATTAATAATAATAATCAAGCACTTGAGCAATGATATGAATAGTAATCATGACGATCATTATTAAAAATTATAATTACAAAACCACATTCTCCGTCCGTCCATCCGTCCTTCACTCACTATGTTAGACTCACCCTCAACTGGAAGTCTCTGGAAGACCGCCGAAGCAACCCTGAATCCACCCATGAAAAGGAAGGACCCCAAAGTGGATAAAAGGTAAATTGGAACATGTATTAAACTGTCAATTCGTCTCAGACATGTCGGGCTGAGCTTGACTCTCTAAAGGAAATTATAATTAACATGTTAGTAATTTGTTAAGTTTGCCGATGATGGTGACTATTATTATTATTATTATTATTATTATTATTATTATATTTGTAATCTTATCATAATCATTTATCAATGTGTTATTATCATCTCGGTAATTAAGAGTATAAGTTTCTCATGTAAGGTAATCAAAATAAAGACAATGAAACGAAATAATCAAAATCGACCAACAAGTAAATAAGTAAATAAATAAATTAATTACATAAATAAAATGTAAATAAATATCTGTTGCACGGTCTCAAACTGAAACTAACTCAACCGTTCACCTGATGACCGTACAGATACACCATAAATCTTCTGACAAGTATCTCTAGGACCACTGCCGTTAGGTTTATGGTGACCCAAATGCCAGTGGACATTTGACAACCGTGCCATACGTAGACGAAACCAAAGACGGCGAAGAAGGCCAGGCACTGTTTCCTGAGACCCATTCTGCTACCCCCAATGGGTAAGTAAATGTGGCTGAAAATTTTAACAGCTGCTTATTATTGTCAAGGATCGAGTCGAACTCTAGATGATATTGGAATTCTAAATGCAGTGAATAAAAAATCTATTTTAAAACAAATTAGTTTATAAATATATTTTGAAAATTAAAATTAAGTGAGAATTTATTCTTTATATTACAATAAAAAAAGTCTATGATAAAATTAAATAGTCTTGGAATAAATCTATTTGATATATTTCCTATCCAATTATTATTATTATATTTATTAGAGATCGTATTAGAAAGATAATATCATTAATAACAAAGTGTCAGTCATTTGATAACAATACACTTCTTACTTACCATTTCACGAACTCATAAAAACCCGCGTCGAACAATCTGCAAAGAAATTTCAAAAATTTGAATTCACAACTTAACGACGTATCCATATATCCATTCGCATATCCGTCCATCCATCCATCCATCCATACGTCCAGCCATCCATCTATCCATCCATCTGTCATTCCTTCCAGAATATCTAAACCAACTTCCACATGTCCGTGTATCTGTGGATGCGGAACACGCAAGCAGGAGCTGGAACTGTTTCGATGAAATCGAGATGGGCGATGCCAGATGACAGGTTCCACCTGATGAAGTACCTGATAACGGATTGTTTGATTGAAGATGTTACTTTTATTCAATCATTCAATCACTGGCTTCTTAAATGTAATATTCTTGAATTCTTAGAGTTAATTGCAAATATATTTATTTTGATATTAAGTTTCGAATTCAATGCAGCGTTAATTTGATCTCAGAGATAAGCATACTGATTACAGTCTTTATATTGATTTCTAAAGTTTTATTTGCCGCTTGCGATTGTTGTTGTTGTTGTTTCCAAAACTTACGAATTGACCAACCTGACCATAAACATTTGAGCCTGTAAGTAAGCAGCTCCCACCATGGACCAGAGACTCGTGGTGAAGATAATTTCACCCCTGAAGAGAACCGTGGGGATGTACAAGTAATGCAGAATCACTTCGTAGATGAGAATCCAAAGTCCGGATTTAAAAATCTTGACCTCTCCTTTGGCGCAAATTTTATCGTCTTCTGCAGTTGGCTTTCTATTTAGCTGAATTGATGATGGATTATTTGTGAAGTATTATTCGATGTGGAATTTCTAGAGAGCTGATTAAAAGTGAAATTATTTATTATATTTATTTGTAAATATTTATTAAAAAGAATGACTTGCATTATTTGGAATTTGATTAACTTAGACCTAAATAATAAGGCGATGAATCAATTTAACCTGTTTCAAAAATTGTTCCAAAGTCATGAATGGACCGTAAACGACCAGTGGAAAGTACAGAATGTAGCAAACGATGTCTAAACACAGACTCCAAAGATCATTTTTATTCCATCTCGTCTGATTTTCCTGCTTCGCTTCTGAATTTTGCAAGGACTGGACGTTGGTTCTTTCCTTTGACATCGACTCCATGTTTTCCAATAGGAAAAATGCGACGCTCGTTGACCTCAGGATGTTCATAGTGAAATAAACCTCCCTTGTGTAATGTTCTCCGTAAACCGATTCAAACATTGGGAAATAATCTTCCTGCGACAATAAACTCTTTCAAGATGATTATGAAATAACTCTTTTCACATTAATTACTATAAAAAGAAACAATAAAATCCCCAACAACCCAATAAAATCGTTCTGCTACAAAACTGAAACATGAATGACCATTAAACATTACCAAAATGTTTCGCAGCCCATCTATTGACAGAAAACCAACGCATGTCGTTGTTGTGATCCAAACACAGACCCGAGAACCAGTCAAAAATGCAGCTAAGATTATGATACTCGTATGGACCAAGGAAAATATGGTAGCCCTGGGTCCGAAGACTTTAATGAGAAATGCAAGGGTTAGGAGTGGAAAGACAAATTTCCGAACCTGTGATATGGTGATACACGATTATACATTTCATTGGGATATACGGATACATTTTTGTTTATTCTTTTGATGCAAACGATTACTTTATTCAATATTTTAAAATATTTTTTAGGGCTCATCTCTTGGTCTGTCTTCAATTATTTTCTCATATTTTGTAGTTATATTAAAATAATAATAATAATAAAAAAGTAAATATAACATAAGCTCAGGGAAGAATAATTTAAGGCATTATTATTATTATTATTACCTTGTGATGTCCAATTTTTAATAAAACTTTGTTAATAACAACGTGACCCAAGAACCACATCCAAAGGACGTCGAAAATTGAATGTTCCAACAAGCGCCAAAGGATGTCGTTGGCTTCTTTCTTTATTATTATTATTATTATCATCATTATTATTATTATTATTATTATTATTATTATTAAATTAATTAAATAATTCATGATTTCTTAAATAATAAATATGTTATCAGTGAATTCAATATCTCAATTTATTGAATCCATAATTGCATAATTTTATTCCAAACCGCTTTGTTTATCCAAGGATTTCCTTGTGCGAATTGAATTTTGAGTAATTCGCTGTTTTTTAGTGTCTCTGGAAAATTGAATAATATTATTATTGATTAACATCTTAAATATATTATTAAAAATAATAATAATAATAATATTAATAATAATCATAATAATAATACCGATATTGTAACTATTTTCTAATATAATCTATTTTTTATAACATAAACTATTTTATAATATAATCTTGTAATAACACTTAATTCAAGCTATGAATTGAAACTGAATGGTTTGGAAATGATGGAGAGAAGAGAAGAGACGGATGAATAATGAATGAACGAACGGTATGAAATGAAATAATTAATTCACACCGTGAACTCAATAACCTGTTGACGTCTGTACAAGTGAGAAAATTATTCCAAAGCCGGTGCCAATAGCAACGAACCTGTGGATACAATTTTCCACGAGCCCGTGACTCGGATAGGGTACCCTACGATCCACCATTTCTGACACGGATTAGTGGGATGGAAATGATGGAGAGAAGAGAAGAGACGGATGAATGTAAGAAAATCAAGCCTGGACCAATACAAATCTTCTCTCCTATAAAACTATTTGTTGGTTGTTATGCTAAAGGTTTATCTGTTGGATATTTATTGTTATTTTTTTCTTTTTGCTGAGCAAAGTAATTCGTTTTGAAATCATTGATGGTTTCGTGGGTGCATTTGTTAGGGGTCGTTGGGTCCATCGGAACAAAATTTACTGATTTATACAATCTCCTCAGGAAATGTGAAATCTGTTTTCTTCGATTTCGTTACGAATTTCAAAATTTCGATAGAAAATGATGGAGTCTTTTAGTCTGATTACCTAAAATTACAAAATTTAATTTTGTAACCCTAATCCTAACCCTAACTGAATGATTGAATGAATGAATAAAAATGTGAACGGATGGATGGATGAACACATCATATAACCGGAGATTTCCTGGAAATTAAGTTATTGATTAACTTTTCACACGAGATCGTATTGAATTGAAATTAAATCCGAGACACGGAAATGAACTTCTCCACTCCACTCCACATCTCCACCTAACAATTCCAAGGATTTATTCCAACTTAAATCTCGAATTTAAATTTAAATGACAATTAAAGTTTTAATTAATTTAATTAATTTTTTAAAGGACGCATAAAAAAGACATTCGAGCGTTTATTCGTTCAATCACGAAGTTAATTTTTTTATTTTTTATATTTTATATTTATATTTATAATTTTTTTTTTAATAATTGTCATCAAAATATTGCAATAATTAATTAATCTGCAGATAATTTATTAAAACACAAAATTTAAATAAACGTGAAATAAATGAAAATTGAATAAAACATTAACGAATTAAAAAACAAATATTCTCCCATTTAAAAGATCTATTTGTCATCTTTTTCTTTAGCAAATGTTTTTTTGTGGCGATAAATTTCGTAGTCTTTGGAAGTCTGAATGAGCGAGTAGGGACCGATGATCATAAACACTACGGAGATTGGGAATCCTGCGTTTTGATTTAATAATTACTGTTAATTATAATTAATAAATATAAATAATTAATAGTATATAATTATATTAAATATATGCGATAAAATATATAATAATAATAATAATAATAAAGCACTTGAGCAATGATATGAATAGTAATCATTACGATCATTATTAAAAATTATAATTACAAAACCACATTCTCCGTCCGTCCATCCGTCCTTCACTCACTATGTTAGACTCACCCTCAACTGGAAGTCTCTGGAAGACCGCCGAAGCAACCCTGAATCCACCCACGAAAAGGAAGGACCCCAAAGTGGATAAAAGGTAAATTGGAACATGTATTGAACTGTCAATTCGTCTCAGACATGTCGGACTGAGCTTGACTCTCTAAAGGAAATTATAATTAACATGTTAGTAATTTGTTAAGTTTGCCGATGATGGTGACTATTATTATTATTATTATTATTATATTTGTAATCTTATCATAATCATTTATCAATGTGTTATTATCATCTCGGTAATTAAGAGTATAATTTTCTCATGTAAGGTAATCAAAATAAAGACAATGAAACGAAATAATCAAAATCGACCAACGAGTAAATAAGTAAATAAATTAATTAATTAAATAAATAAATAAAATGTAAATAAATATCTCTTGCACGGTCTCAAACTGAAACTAACTCAACCGTTCACCTGATTACCGGACAGATAAACCATGAATCTTCTGACAAGTATCTCTAGGACCACTGCCGTTAGGTTTATGGTGACCCAAATGCTAGTGGACATTTGACAACCGTGCCATACGAAGACGAAACCAAAGACGGCCAAGATGGCCAGGCACTGTTTCCTGAGACCCATTCTGCTACCCCCAATGGGTGAGTAAATGTGGCTGAAAATTTTGGCAGCTGCGTATTAATGTCAAGGATCGAGTCGAACCAAGTAGTGAATAAACAATCTATTTTAGAGCTAATTAGTTTAATTTTTAAATATATTTTGAAAATTGAAATTAAGTGAGAATGAAAAAGTCGATGATATATTAAATAGTCTTGGAATAAATCTATTTGATATATATTTCCTATCCAATTATTATTATTATATTTATTTGAGATCGTATTAAAAAGATAATATCATTAATAACAAAGTGTCAGTCATTTGATAACAATACACTTCTTACTTACCATTTCACGAACTCATAAAAACCAGCGTCGAACGATCTGGAATGAAATTTCAAGAATTTGAATTCACAACTTAACGAGGTATCCATGTATACATTCGCATATCCGTCCATCCATCCATCCATACGTCCAGCCATCCATCTATCCATCCATCTGTCATTCCGTCCAGAATCTTTAAACCAACTTCCACATGTCCGTGTATCTGTAGATGCGGAACACGCAAGCAGGAGCTGGAACTGTTTCGATGAAATCGAGATGGGCGATGCCAGATGACAGGTTCCACCTGATGAAGTACCTGATAACGGATTGTTTGATTGAAGATGTTACTTTGTTTCAATCATTCAATCACTGGCTACTTAAATGTAATATTCTTGAATGCTTATAGTTAATTGTGAATATATTTATTTTAATATTAAATATCGAATTCAATGCAGCGTTAATTTGATCTCATAGATAAGCATGTTGTTTAGAGTCTTTATATTGATTTCTAAAGTTTTAGTTGCCGCTAGCTATTGTTGTTGTTGTTGTTTCCAAAACTTACGAATTGACCAACCTGACCATAAACATTTGAGCCTGTAAGTAAGCAGCTCCCACCATGGACCAGAGACTCGTGGTGAAGATAATTTCACCCCTGTAGAGAACCGTGGGGATGTACA
This sequence comes from Hirudinaria manillensis, assembly GCA_034509925.1. NCBI lineage: Eukaryota > Metazoa > Annelida > Clitellata > Hirudinida > Hirudinidae > Hirudinaria > Hirudinaria manillensis. The sequence continues at coordinate 858,468 of CM067526.1, read as the reverse complement.
AGTAATGCAGAATCACTTCGTAGATGAGAGTCCAAAGTCCGGATTTAAAAATCTTGACCTCTCCTTTGGCGCAAATTTTATCGTCTTCTGCAGTTGGCTTTCTATTTAGCTGAATCGATGATGGATTATTTGTGAAGTATTATTCGATGTGGAATTTCTAGATAGCTGATTAAAAGCGAAATTATTTATTATATTTATTAAAAAGAATGACTTGATTTATTTGGAATTTGATTAACTTAGACCTAAATAATAAGGCGATGAATCAATTTAACCTGTTTCAAAAATTGTTCCAAAGTCATGAATGGACCGTAAGCGGCCAGTGGAAAGTACAGAATGTAGCAAACGATGTCTAAACACAGACTCCAAAGATCATTTTTATTCCATCCCGTCTGATTTTCCTGCTTCTCTTCTGAATTTTGCAAGGACTGGACGTTGGTTCCTCCCTTTGACATCGACTCCATGTTTTCCACTAGAAAAAATGCGACGCTCGTTGACCTCAGGATGTTCATAGAGAAATAAACCTCCCTCATGTAATACTCTCCGTAAACCGATTCAAACATTGGGAAATAATCTTCCTGCGAAAATAAACTCTTTAAAGATGATTATGAAATAACTATTTTCACATTAATTATTACAAATAAAACAACCCAATAAAATCGTTCTGCTACAAAACTGAAACATTAATGATCATTAACCATTACCAAAATTTTTCGCAGCTCCGATATTGACAGAAAACCAACGCATGTCGTTGTTGTGATCCAAACACAGACCCGAGAACCAGTCAAAAATGCAGCTAAGATTATGACACTCGTATGGACCAAGGAAAATGTGGTAGCCCTGGGTCCGAAGACTTTAATGAGAAATGCAAGGGTTAGGAGTGGAAAGACAAATTTCCGAACCTGTGATATGGTGATACACGATTATACATTTCATTGGGATATACGGATACATTTTTGTTTATTCTTTTGATGCAAACGATTACTTTATTCAATATTTTAAAATATTTTTTATGGCTCATCTCTTGGTCTGTCTTCTATTATTTTCTCATATTTTGTAGTTATATTAAAATAATAATAATAATATAAAAATAAATATAACATAAGTTCAGGGAAGAATAATTTAAGGCATTATTATTATTATTAATATTATTATTATTATTATTATTATTATTATTATTATTATTATTATTATTATTATTATTATTATTATTATTATTACCTTGTGATGTCCAATTTTTAACAAAACCTTGTTAATAACAACGTGACTCAAGAACCACATCCAAAGGACGTCGAAAATTGAATGTTCCAACAGGCGCCAACTGAAGTCGTGGGCTTCTTTCTTTATTATTATTATTATTATTATTATTATTATTATTATTATTATTATTATTATTATTATTATTATTATTATTATTTTGTTTTGTTGTTATTATTATTAAATTAATTAAATAATTCATTATTTCTTAAATAATAAATATGTTATCAGTGAATTGAATATCTCAAATTATTGAATCCATAATTGCATAATTTTATTTCTCACCGCTTTGTTTATCCAAGGATTTCCTTGTGCGAATTCAATTTTGAGTAATTCGCTGTTTTTTAGTGTTTCTGGAAAATTGAATAATATTATTATTGATTAACATCTTAAATATATTATTAAAAAAATAATAATAATATTATTAATCATAATCATAATAATAATACCGATATTGTAACTATTTTCTAATATAATCTATTTTTTATAACATAAACTATTTTATAATATAATCTTGTAATAACACTTAATTCAAGCTATGAATTGAAACTGAATGGTTTGGAAATGATGGAGAGAAGAGAAGAGACGGATGAATAATGAATGAACGAACGGTATGAAATGAAATAATTAATTCACACCGTGAACTCAATAACCTGTTGACGTCTGTACAAGTGAGAAAATTATTCCAAAGCCGGTGCCAATAGCAACGAACCTGTGGATACAATTTTCCACGAGCCCGTGACTCGGATAGGGTACCCTACGATCCACCATTTCTGACACGGATTAGTGGGATGGAAATGATGGAGGGAAGAGAAGAGACGGATGAATATAAGAAAATCAAGCCTGGATCAGAACAAATCTTCTCTCCTATAAAACTATTTGTTGGTTGTTATGCTAAAGGTTTATCTGTTGGATATTTATTGTTATTTTTTTTCTTTTTGCTGAGCAAAGTAATTCGTTTTGAAATCATTGATGGTTTCGTGGGTGCATTTGTTAGGGGTCGTTGGGTCCATCGGAACAAAATTTACTGATTTATACAATCTCCTCAGGAAATGTGAAATCTGTTTTCTTCGATTTCGTTACGAATTTCAAAATTTCGATAGAAAATGATGGAGTCTTTTAGTCTGATTACCTAAAATTACAAAATTTAATTTTGTAACACTAACCCTAACCCTGCTTTCCGTAAAAATATGTTCTTTTTATAAGTTACAAATTTATCGTCGGAAATCCTGCTAAAGGTTGATTTCAGTTCAAAAACTGGTTTTGCATGCTTTTGCATCATAAATTCACATCAGTGAAATATGTTTTTGAAATGCTTCGGTCCATTGTTCTGTCCAGTGTCTGGTGTTCATGTGTATAATTTAAGCCCAATTATAATTTTACAATTATTAAAATAATATTTATAATTATTAAAATAATATTTATAATTATTAAAATAATATTTATAATTATTAAAATAATATTTATAATTATTAAAGTAATATTTATAATTATTAAAATAATATTTATAATTATTAAAATAATTATTAATAAGCAATTGAAAAACAAGTTATTGGTTTTTCTTCAAAGTCTTCAAAAATAAATGATTTTCGTAATCTTTGGCCGTCTGAATGAAGGAGTAGCATCCGAACAACAGCATGATGTAGCTCAACGGGAATCCTGGATGAGAGAAGATTTGAATAAATTATTATTATTATTACTATTATTATTATTATTATTATTATTATTATTATTATTATTATTATTATTATTATTATTTGTGAGTTTTTAATTCTAAATGAAATTTTATAATAAATAACATTTTTAATCAAAAATGGAATTTTATGAAAATCGTCTGAGATGTCCTTGGACTTTGAACTTTGAACTGACCTTGAACAAATATTTTGTAGGCTATGACGTAAGCGGTCGTCCGGCCGGCTAAAAATAGAAAGGAACCAAAAGTTGCGAAGACGAAAAATGGAACGTGAAAGAAAGAATGAAGTCTCCTGATCCAAGACTGGCTGATCCATGAACCCTAGATTATTATGATTATTATTATTATCATTATTATTATTATTATTATCATTATTATTATTATTATTATTATTATTATTATTATCATCATTATTATTATCATTATTATCATTATTAATATTATTATTATTATTGTTATTATTTTTTTTATAATAGTAAAACCATAAACCTTTCTAGGATCGAAATAGTCGATGGAAAACAGTTTGTGAATCATCTTCTCCATGAACATGGAAACTACGTTGATGACGATCCACGTGACTATGGTACTGGAAGTTCCATGAAAAAACAAAGCGAAAGCGAAAGTCAGGGTCAAGGCCAGAACGTAGTTGGTTGTACCCTGTCGACTGCCACCCAGGGGCAAATAAATGTGTCTGTTGATGGCAATGGGGAGAATTAATAATAATTATTTTATTTGTGTTATTATTATATTATTTTCATTTAATTAATTATAACAATATTTATTTTAATAATTATTACTATTAATTAATAGTGTTATTATTATTATTATTTTTACTAACTCTTTCAGAAATTTGTAGAACCCTTTATCAAAGGACCTACAAATAATAAGAAGCAGACGTAAGTAATTATAATTAATGGATATTTAATTCTTAATTAAATAAATATATATAACTTATAAACACAGAGAATCATAGAATAAGTATAGGTGCACAGTAACGACTTCTCACTTCCACATGTCGGAGTAGAGATACACCCTAGAAACGCAAGATGGCGCCGAGGGAGTCTCTAGTCGGTCCAAGTCAGAGACCGGTGAGACCAGAGTCCATATGATGAAGTGTTTCACCATGAACATCTGAGCCTGCAGACAGGCCAGACCCATCACGGACCAAAGGGGCAGATCCCCCAGAAGACTTGGGTTTTTCAAGATGGAGGAATAGTAGAAAAAGTGCAAAATGGCTTCCTGGGCGATGATCCAGAAGCAGCTTTTTAAGATGTTTGTTGACATTTTTTTCAACAGTTTGGCTGTTATGGCCGCCGGTGGCCTGTTGAACTGTAAATTGGTATTAGTAATTAAATTAGATTATTATTATTAATATCATAATATTATTTTAATTATTTGTGTTATTAATATTACTTTTTATTATTATTGCATTTAAATTCTTAATACTGCTTATATCAATCTCTATCCATCCATCAATCGATCCATCCATCCACCCAATTATTAATTTAACATCTAATAATATCGTCAAAAATATCTGCAAAATCTAGATTTAAGTTATAATTACAACAATGGTAATAATAATTATTATTATTAATAATTATGGTATTACAAAATAAAAAAAATAATATAATAAAATAACTAAATAGTACAGAAAGTAAGTTAAACAAAATTATTTAGGTAATTTAAATTAATAAATATTATAATAATCCAGAATCTCTGAAGACCTGGATTAGAAATTCTTCGAAGGTGATGAAAGGACCGAATACGGCGATCGGAAAATAAAAATTGTAGCAGACGACATCTGCCCAACTCCATTTTAAATCCGTATTTGGATTTTCCATACTTTCGCTTTCCTTTCTAATTTCAAGGTCAACATGGCTGCCGGGTTTTCCCGAAGGTGACCTCCTTTCGCTTACGAAGAGGGCGGAGCTTGTTGACCTCATGATGCCCACCTGGAAGAGATATTCTTGGCACAGGTGGGGCGCACTACCTGGAGCCAGAAGTGGAATGTACTTGTTCTGTGGAATAATAATAATAATAATAATAATAATAATAATAATAATAATAATATCATTATTATGATAATAATCTCTAATTTACCAAGGGCTTCCAGACATATGAAGCATCGTAAAGCATGAAAATTCCTAAACTCGAAAGCCAAACGATTTTCTTTGAGGCGGTAAAATGGGCAGAAATTATTGGCAACACGACTTGGACGCAATGAAAGGCGGTGATGAATGACCCCAAGGTGGTGTAGAGGAAGGTCAAGTGGCAGAGGGTAAACAAGTACTTTTTGATCTGTTTAAGGAAGTTTTTTATTTAATATTTTGTAATTTAATATTTAAAAAGTAAATTCGAATCGATGATTCTTAAAGGCTAAAATTGATTTATTCATGTCGTTAATTGAGATAAATAACAATTATAATTATAATATTCATTTAAATTACTATTCAAACAAATGACACCTGACCTCGTGAACTCCGGCTAATTTGCATACTTCACCCAAGAGAATGTGGAGTGCGAACCATTTCCACATGTAGTACACGTACAGATACTTCCAGAACATCCACTCGTCCGACACGTCTTTCTGTAGCGCACAATTTATTAATTAATTAAACAAATTTAAAATATAATTTAATGATTTATTAATTCAATTTATCAAATTTTTTTTTAAATTTAATTTTATAAAAAATTATAAACCTTTCTGTCGAAGATTGGCCATCCCTTCCTTAAGTGGAATTTCAATCGATCGCTGTCTTTCAATTCTGTAAACAAATGTTTCGAAACGAAATCAAAGAATATAAATAATTGTGAATTAATACTAAAATATTAATTTTAATAAGAATCATAATTAATATGAAGACAAATAAACATTTTATTTTTGGACATCCGTGGACATACGAATTGGAATCAAATTTGTTTCCATCAAATTCAAAATAGTAATAATAATAATAACAAATAATAATAATAATATTATAATAAAATAATAATTAATTTAATTAAACTAAATGTCAATTTTTATTCTGAAAATGCTTTTACCTTCTGAGGCACTGTAAGCAGAGTAAAAAAGCATAGTGACCGATGCCAGCAACACCGTCGTGTGGATGGATCTTTCCAGAACACCATGTGGGTAGTGGTTCATGGGGTGCCCAGCCAGACACGCCATTTTGGGGGGTGAATAGGATAGAGAAACAGAACGATAAAGAACTATAAATATCAAAAGCAAATGGCAAAAGGCAACTTGAATTCTCTGTTTTTATTTTAATTCGACGATTATTCGTGGTTTTGAAACAATTTAAATTTTTAATTTCACCAACCCAATACCGTCGATACGTCAATGTGTATTATGTGTTGTAATGTTTTGAATATCGACGGATGAAATAATAATAATAATAATAATAACAGAGATTAATGTTTGCTCTCCAAATATAGTTGTCTTAATTCAACACGTCGCTTAAGTTGTTGTAGGGTCGCCCGGTTTTGGTATTCTGAGAGTTTTTTTTTATAAATAATCATTTTAAATTTAATCATTTAATAATAAATAAATGAATGAATAATTAAATGAATAAATAAATAAATAAATGAATAAATAAATAAATGAATGTTAATCGTATATTAAAATATCTTGTCCCACCTTTCCATGATGCCAAACCGCACTCAGCGAGCCATTCAAATAGCCTTTTGTTCAGGTATATTTAATAATATTTATTATTAATATTAATAATATTTATCAATTATATTAACTATATTAATAATTATTAATAATATTAAGAATATTTATTAATCATTGATTATTATACATTTATTACTTTTTTTTCATTTATTGACTCAGAAGTTGATCAAAATGTTTGTTTTTAATCATCTTTTCATCTCTTTTTAAATTGATTTTTTGTTTTTTTTTGTCTTTGATGGCAGAATTTCGCCATGTTTTTAAATTTATTTTTGGCTCTTCAGAGAAAATTCGTGTTCGAATAATTCAAGATTTTCACGTTCGTTCGGCTGATGGGTTGAGATCAAAAGCAAAGAAAAGCCGAAAGTAAAAGCACTTAAGTTTAAACTTTACAATTTGTAAAAGTTGTAGTAAATTGTTATCTGACTCTTTGTTTGTGAGAGTCCGCTTTCTCCATTTGTGCCATTAAAAAAAAAAATTCAATTTTAATTTTTTTATGTTTTATTTTAGTTTGTATATCTGTAAATGCAAGTCATTTATATAGCGCTCCTTCCCCGGGAAGCTTGTGGAAACGCGAGTTGAATTTTAAGTTTACTTTTCAAGATATAATGAATATAATTAATTAATAGTTAATTGTTCATAAAATCGATTAATTCTCACTTTAATTATGTTGTTGTATTGGAGTCACATAAAATTAAAATAATGAACGAACGAACGGACGAACAAACGAATGAACGAATGAATGAACGAATAAACACACGAATGAACGAATGAATGAACGAATGAACACACGAACGAACGAACGAATGAACGAACGAACGAATGAAGCACTTTTTATTTTGCAACAACAGTCTGAAGAGTCGACCTACCTTTTTCCCCTACGTCTTACAAAACAACTTTAAAATTGTAATCGTTTACAACAACGTCCATCGTCTTCGTAGCACGAGAGTAACTTGCCTGCAATTCGTAAAACTAAGTCTAAAATTAAAAAAAAACTAATTAACGATTGAACATGAATAGTTCTACGTAGATTTATAGCTTTCACTTCCTCTTTCATGTTTTGTTTGTTTTGTTTGTTTTTGTTTTTTTTTTGTTTACAAACAGGAAAAGTCTTCCTGCAACTTCCAGCCATTAAAAATCGTTTGTAACTTCCTGCAGCGCCACAAACAATTCGAGCGATTCACAATTCACATTGTTGGTGTTGATGTTGTGTTGGATTGTAATGCAAAGTTGTCCTGTGGCCAATTAGGTCTGAAAACATAATTGTCTCCGTAATTAAGAGGGTATTAATGGGACCCTTCGTTCTCGAAATCTTTAATAACAGGACCTGCTCCGCCTTCGAAACATCGAAACGCACTGTTGCAGTGTTGTTGTTGTAGTGGTTGCTGTTGCTGTTGTTGTTGTTGTTGAAGTTGTTGTTGTTGTTTGTTGTTCGACTGTCTGGTTCATTCGGGAGATTACGATATCGTCTTTCATAGGAAACAGAACGACGAATTCTCAACAACACCGACTTTAAACAATTTCAAACAAAAAAATGGATGTAATATATTGCCTCGTCTGGTTCCTTTTATGCTCAGCACTGGACTGCTTCACGACTTCTGCTTTGCCATCGGAGACGAACTTCAATCTAATCATCCTCCATACGAACGACATTCACTCGAGATTTGAGACCTTCAACAGAAAGGAGATTGCCTGCAAGCCGAACGGATACAAAAGGTGCTATGGTGGAATATCGAGGAGGGCTGGATTCGTGAAGAAGATACGAAGAGAGAACAGGAATGTTCTCCTGTTGGATGCAGGCGATCAGTTCCAGGGTACGCCCTGGTTCTACACTTATAAAGGGGTCGAGGCCAGTCACTTTCTCAACAAGCTTCAGTATGATGCAATGGTATGGCACTTTATTTTAACCTAGAGATTTATTTCTTAATAAATGTTGGTCTAGCGATAGATGGTAAAACCAAAACAAACAACCATAATTAATAATAATAATAATAATAATAATAATAATAATAATAATAATAATAATCATCATCATCATCATCATCAATTGTTGCCAGACCCACGTAGGTTTCTCTTCGCAAAAGCGTGAAATGAGCCTGCGAGTTGCATAATGGGACTCTGATGTTTTTTACAATTCAAATGGAATCAACGACAATAGATGCAACAGCTTTTACTCAAATATTCAAATTTTATCGGAAATATTATTTCTAATCTGTAATACCAACATCTTATTTGTGCATTTACACTCAACACCTAACAAGTACAATACTCGAGGACAATACACAGTACAAAAAAGTTTAAACAGTACGCAAACATCTCTGAATACAGGCTCTCGGGAACCACGAATTCGACAACGGAGTCGATGGTTTGGTGCCTTTTCTGAACAATGTGACGGTACCGATTCTCTGCTCCAACCTGGTCAAAGACTCCTTCGTTCCGTCAAAGATGAACGACTCCATTCTCGACCACAGGGTGGTGGAGGTGGGTGGAAGAAAGATCGGCATCATAGGTTACATCACCAGCAAGGTTCCCAGCCTCTCTAAGACTGGTTAGTGCAGAAGTCGACTTCACTTTTTTTCCTTTTTTTTATGGATCAAAGCGAAGTTTGATTAATGAAAATCTTGTGTTGTGTTGAAATTGTGATACTTTGGTGGTCCTTGTAATTAAAATTTCATTCTGTTTTCACTTGCCGCACGTAGGGTCTAAAGTTTGGAGAAAGTTTGAATCCAATGTTCATCTCTAAAAAAGGTCTCGGATTAATTTCTGAAACAGGAAACCTGATGAAATTACAAAAAGTCTAAAATTCGAAAACATAAACATAAACAGCAACAATTTCAATGTTTACGTTTCTACGTTTACCGCCTCAATAAAGAAATAATTTATAAATGACATTAACAAACAAACAAACATCATCATCATCGTCATCGTCATCATCTCTCTAAACCTTACTTTCATCTCTCAGGCAAGCTATCATTCACTGAAGAGCAAGAGGTCATACAAAGGCTGGCCAAAGCCCTGAAGGACGAACATGTCAACATAATCATAGCCCTGGGTCATTCAGGTCTCAAAAAGGACAAGGAAATGGCTTCTCAGCTCAATGACGTAGACGTCATCGTCGGTGGTCACAGCCACTCACTGCTCTACAATGGTATGAACGGGTCTTGGGTGGCTTGGGTGGCGTGGGGAAGTTTATTGAGGACTTGCATGTTCACATCCGTTTACATTATTATTATTATTATTATTATTATTATTATTATTATTATTATTATTATTATTATTATTATTATTATTATTATTATTATTATTATTATTATTATTATTATTATTATTATTATTATTATTATTGCTATTATTATTATTATTATTAATATTATTATTATTATTGCTATTATTATTATTATTATTATTATCGTTGTTTTTGTTGATCTCGCTATAAATAGTAGAAATTATTAATAGTTGTGAATAATGGTATTTACTAATTATCCACTTGGATTTAATATAATCAGCTGGTTATATATGTTCTTTTTAATATTTTTCCAATTATTATTATTGCTATTATTATTATTATTATTATTATTATTATTATTATTATTATTATTATTATTATTATTTGTTTATTATTATTATTATTATTAATGTTTAATCACGAGTCTCGTGCAAAAACATGTCGTTTTGAATAATGTTTGTTTTACAATTATCGTCATCGGGAACGTTCCTACGTCATGTCAATTATGAACTATATAATGATTGTGACTTTACAATCATATTATTATTATTATTATTATTATTATAATGACTGTGACATTACAATCATAGATCTTTAATTGCTTAGATGCTCAGGTTGGTTATTGTAATGTCGCAGTGGCAGTAACAGAATAATTATAATAATTATAAAAATAATTATAAAATAATTATAAGATAATTGTAACATAATTATAAAAATAATTATCAAATAATTCTAATTAATTAATTTTAAAATGATTATAATAACAATTATCTTCTGATTATCTTAACCATTTATTAATTATTTAATTAATTATTTAATTAAATTTAATTACTATAAATTAAAACATCCTACTTGAACTTTGACCTTTGCAAATTCACAAACATGGCGTCTTTGATGTCATCCCAGGACGTCATGGCACGTCATGGCAATTTTATAATTATTATTTGGAGAGATGTGACGACGACGACGACGACGATGGTGGTTTAAATGGCCCATAATTATAGGCTAATTATTTATCAGAAATTATACATCTAATTATTATTCAAGTCTGGATTGAAAGCTTCGGTCATGTGTTTCCTTGTGTCGATGTCTAGTTGTGTTTCTCTGATAGGCAATCATAAAATACTTCCACGTCGCTATGGTAACGATTCGTCACCTGTTTAGTTTTAATAACATAATTTTAATTCATATTTTAATCCATAATATAATTTTAATTATTTTAAATCATAATATAATTTTAATTATTTTAATTCATAATATAATTTTAATTATAAATTCAAATATATTACTTGTCAAATGTCCGTTGTCTGAACCTGGAAGTAAGGAATGCCCTATAACAGCTGTGTAAAATCATTCTGTAATATATCCAATAATAAAGGCATTAATATAAAAAATAATAATTTATATTATATTATATTATCTTATATTTATAAGATATATTCTTTAAATAATTAAAATCGCCAACCGCTTTAACAATAATTGTTGAAAGTAATATTCAGTTTTAATATCATTACCATCACTTATCCACACAGGGGCCAAAAATGGAATCAACAAGCTCAATGACACCGTGGCCGACACCTACCCCGTTAGATTCGACCACAAGGATGACGGGGTGACCCTAGTGGTTCAGGCAGGGTCGTTCGGAAAGTACATGGGCTTCTTGAACGTGACCTTTGACCCCGAGGGCAAAATCTTATCCTTCAGTGGAAATCCGGTCGTCATGGATGATAGCATACCGGAAGGTGAGAAGGCCCTGACAACGATGATGATGATGATAGAGGCAATGGTTTTGATGATGATGATGATGATGATGATGATGATAGTGATGATTAAGGTGATGATGATAATGATTGTCTACAACCGACCCAGTTAACTGACAAATCCTGTTCCAGATAAATTGGGTCGTCAATGCGATGGCCATTAGCCGTTGATTGGTCGTCATTAAAACTGACATTTCTCAGTATCCAGACACGGATGCAAGACTATTATATGTTTATTATATCATTATTACTTTTTATATAATAATTATAAAGTATTATTATTATACACATTTTTCCTGCTTCTTCTCGGTCTCACAGCCGGTGATGAATGAATGCTGAGCACTACCAGTGCTCTCAGCAATTCACCCAAGAACTTTTCGAAGAATGTGGGCAGTGCCCAGCAAGGAGATCTTCTGAATCTCCGAAGTCTTTGGTCGTCCTGGTATCAACTCTACATACTTTGTAAAGTCTTTTCTTAGCGTTCCTAGCGCTCCTACAATTACCGGAACGACTTTAGACTTCACTTTCCACATCCGGTTGATTTCAATCTCCAGGTCCTTGTATTTGCTAATTTTTTCAGCTTCTTTGAGCGCGATGTTCTTATCATCCGGAACTGAAACATCGATTAGCATGCAAGACTTGGATCTCCTGTCATGGATAACAATGTCAGGTCTGTTGGCCAATATTTTCCTGTCCGTGATAATCGCATAGTCCCATAGAATGGTGCAATCTTTTATATTCGTCACACTTTGGGGCGTGTGCTCGTACCATTTCTTTGGAACTTCCCATCCTAGCTCACGGCATACAATCCAGTGGATGTAACTGGCCACCTTATTATGTCGGTGCAAATATTCAGTTGCTGCTAACACAGTGCAACCCGACGTTATGTGGCTTATCGTTTCTTGGGCCTTGCCACAGATCCTGCAATTGCCATCTATCTGCTGCTTCAATATCATACGTTGATGGTAACGTGTGTTTAGTGTCTGGTCTTGAGCTGCCATGATCAAACTCTCAGTTTCGCCTTTGAGCCCAGCGCTTCTTAACCAAGCACAGCTTGCTTCTTTGTCCACCCAATTCTTTTCTAAGTTACAAAAGAATTGTCCATGCATGGGCTTTTCCCTCAATTCATTTATTCTCTCCTTCTCCATGTTGTCCTTTAACATTTCTTTCACGGATGTTTGAACTGTGGGCAAGGACAGATATTTATTTTTAATTGTCTTTGCTTCCTTAAGGAGAGAATATTTTGCCTTCCCTGCTTCATGCTTTTTGACAAGACTACAGAGCCTGTCTTTGCCCTGTTCAATATAATCACTCAAGTTAACCATGGAACAGCTGTAGGCAGACATCAGTTGGATAAGTCCCCGGCCTCCATTGCGTCTCTTAATGTAGAGTCGACTAACATCTCCTTTTGGGTGATGAAGTCCATGCATCGTCAGCAACTTTCGAGTCTTGCGATCCATTTTGTCGATTTCAGACTTTCTCCAATCAATTATGCCAGAGCTATAGGTGAGCACTGGAATTGCCAAAGCATTAATTGCCGATAACTTGTTCTTGGAATTTAACTCTGATTTAAGAATGAGACGCACTCTACGGTAATACTCTCTGGCTATTTTCTCCTTCATTTCAGGATGTTTAATGTCACCATTCTCATCGATTCCAAGATATTTGTACGCCTCCTCTTCGTTAAGGCTCTGAATTGAATTGTGATCGTCAAATGGCATGTTTCGGCTTTTGATCTGCTTGCCTCTCTTCATTATAGCTACGGCACACTTGTCTAAACCGAACTCCATGCAAATGTCATCAGTAAACGTTTTGACTGTGGTTAGGGCCTTGTTAAGTTGGGTTTCTGTTTTAGTAAATATTTTTAGATCATCCATGTAAAGTAAATGAGATATTTGTTCTTTTGGTTCTATTTCATATCCTACTTTTAATTTATTTAGCATATTTGATAAGGGTACTAAAGCCAAACAGAAAAGGAGGGGTGAGAGAGAGTCACCTTGGAAGATTCCTCTCTTAATGCTTATTCTATTGGTTTTTATGCAACCCAACTGATGACACAACATAAGTTCGGTTTTCCATTCTTTCATCGAGCATTCCATGAAACCGGTGATTCTAGCAGGGACTCCATACATCTTCATTGACGCCAAAATCCAAGAATGGGGGACACTATCGAATGCCTTCTTATAATCAATCCATGCCATTGCTAAATTCCTCTTCATTCTTTTGGCAGTACTTACAATCATCTTGTTTATAAGCAACTTATTATTATCATTATTATTGTTATTATTATTATTATTATTATTATTATTATTATTATTATTATTATTATTATTATTATTATTATTATTATTATTATTATTATTATTATTATTATTATTATTATTATTATTATTATTATTATTATTATTATTATTATTATTATTATTATTATTATTATTATTATTATTATTATTATTATTATTATTATTATTATTATTATTCTCACTATCACAATGCATTTAATGAATGATTGTTATAATATAAATTTATTTGTGCAGGTGAATTTAAACAATAATGTAACTTAATATGAACCTAACCCCAGCCCTAACTCCGACCGTAACCCGTGGCCCTTCTGAAAATGTTACCTTATTTACACCGATGTTAATTTTAATTCTTTTACAAAATATCCTTTTTCCATTCATCGTCATCATCGTCGTCATCATCATCGTCGTCATCATCGTCGTCATCATCGTCGTCATCATCATCGTCATCATCGTCGTCATTATCATCGTCGTCATCATCGTCGTCATCATCATCGTCATCATCGTCGTCATCATCATCGTCATCATCATCGTCGTCGTCGTCTTCAGATCTGGAAGTGAAGCAGGAGATGGAAATGCTGCTCGTGGAAGTTGACGAGAAGTTCAACTACGTCGTCGGCAGTAGCCTGGTGTCGCTGGACGCTTCGGAAAACATATGCAGGGTCAGCGAGTGCAACATCGGTTGGTGGAATTAATAATATTATTAAAACAATAATTATAATTAATAATAATAATAATAATTATTATTATTATTATTGTTATTATCATATATTATTATATTATTATAATAATAAATTATTATTGTTATTATAATTGACATTATTATTATTATTATTATTATTATTATTATTATTATTATTATTATTATTATTATTATTAATAAAACATGGCAGACTTGCACTTGACGAACCCGATAATAATTATATAAGTGTATAATTATTCCTAAACGTTTCTTTGTTTACAAACCTGCACATAAAAAGAGCTTTTAAAAAATAATAATAATAATAATAATATTTTCGTTGAAACGAATTTGAAAACATCATTTTATATGCAAAATATAATTAATATTTGAATTTTTATAATTGATTAATTGAAATTAAATTTATATTAAAAATATTAATATTTTTTATTATTATAAGTATTTATTAACAAGTTATTAAGTATTATTATTATTATTATTATTATTATAACTAGTCAATAATCAGCTGGCAATTAGCCTTTTTCGCAATAATGTATTTAATAAAATAATTTGTCGAATTAGCCCCTCAAAACAAAAGCCTCAAAACAGCATACAAGAAACAGCATACAAACAGGAGATACATACAAGCAATGCATACATATAGTAAGAAATACATACAAGAAACAACAAAAACATTCCTTTCTCATCTCAGGTAACCTCATCACGGATGCAATGGTCGACTTCCTCAAATCATGGAAAGAGTGGAAAAACCTGTCCATAGCATTCATCAATGGCGGGTCATTGAGGGCATCCCTACAAGAAGGTCATATTAATAATAATAATAATAATAATAATAATAACAATAATAATAATAATAGTATAGTACATAATGTATAATAAATATTAAATATTATTTTTATTGTTATTAATTTATTATTATTATTGTTTAATAACAGAGGCTGGCTATGACAGTAATATTAGCAATAAATATTTATATAAAACTATATTATTTCTAATAATATCAACCTATGTTCATTGGAGAGCCATTTGTAATCCTACAACAGGCAACATTACGTACGGGGACGTACTGACCATCTGGCCGTTCAGCGAGGGCCTGGTAATAGTTCAGGTCAGCGGGTCAACGCTGAAGGAGGTCCTTGAACAGTCAGTCAGGGATTTCAGCTGGGAGGAAAGGAGTGGAAAATTTCTCCAGATGTCAGGTTCTCGTGTGTTGATGTGCCTTTTGAAGTAAATTTAACAATAATAAAATTATTATTATAATAATAGCAATAATAATAACAATAGTAATAATAATAATAATAATAATTCACATGTTGTGATAAATAATAATAATAATTATTATTATTATTAATAATAACATGATATAATTAATGTAAACTGTAATTAAGAAGAAAATTGTTTCGTAATCGTTCCTATATTATATTCCTCCTATTCTACAAGTCCGTAAATGATTAATAACCAATATTACCAATTATTACATGTGCAATTATATCATTAATTTTGTGCAATACAAACTCATACCATTAAAGTAAACACCAAAAACATTAAAAATATTAATAGGAATACAATTTGACCAATCGCAACGCAGGGTTAGAGGTTACCTTCAACTTGAGCGCGCCAAACGGGGACAGGGTAGTCAAGGTCAGGGTCAGGGACTGCAATGGCTGTTCCGATTATAAGGATCTGGATGCAAAGAAGACATATGACGTTGTCACCCAGAGCTACTTGGTTGACGGTGGTGACGGATATGACGTTTTGAGGAACTATAAAGACGCCACCATCGATATTGGTCGGTAGTGGAGTTAAAATTATTATTATTATTATTATATTATTATTAAAATTATTAATTTTAATAAATAAATGAATAAAAATTGATAAAACTAGTGCTTAGTTTATGTCATGTAAAGTTTAAATTAATTCGAAGTTTATAAATGCTTTTCTCATCTTTTTTATTTTTTTATTTTTTTTTTGTCAACTATTTCCAGAAAAGAACAATTGGTCATCATGTTTCGTAATAAGAAGATTATGCGATTACTAAAGCAATTAGCCATCAATTAAACATTCATTTTATTCAAATTAATGAATAAGTAATTAGTCAGCTATAAATAATCGGCTAGTCAGCTAAATAGTCAGCTATTTCAGTCATTCGCTGACGAACGCGCTGTCAACTGACAACTAAATGTTTGTTTTTTTATTTTTAAATTTCAAATTCAGGCTTCCAAAGTACTGAAGCATTGGTCGACTATTTGAAGTACCATTCCCCTGTTAACCCCAAGGTCGAAGGTCGCATGAAGGGCCTGGAAAGAAAACCAGACTCGAGAGAGACTGTCGATAGGAACGCTTCTATGCGCAACAACTTTGGACAATTGGCGCTATGTCTGGCGCTGGTACTATCTTATGTATCCTCTCGCTATCAGACCACGTTCTGCATATGATATTACTGTTGCTATATTAAAATATGATATTAAAAAGTTGCAGTGAGCGTTTGTAAAATGGCATTAAAGAAAAGAGATCCAAATACCTCGTGGGTTATGTGGTACCGCCTATGATATAGTAATATCGTATTATTTCACTAAATTTGTGTTGATTTTAATTTTTATATTTTCAATCGACCGATTCAAAGAAGCAGCTAAGTTTCTCAATTTGTTTTGTCGACTCCAACTTTATGAGATTCCTTTTCTTGTCACATGTTGCTCCAAAGATACTTTTTTTAAAAAAATTATTTGATTTTAGTCTATTTTAACAATAATTTTTAATGGCTGGGAATAGTTTTTAAACCAAGTTTTTAAGAATTGCAAACTCCTGCTCATCAGCTGACATATTTTTCTGAGAAGTTCCTGATGACAAATTCCTGAGTCGACATTTATCAAAACTTATAAGCTTGTCCACCTCGATATTTAAATTATTTGTGACGCATGGAGAACATTTTAAAAAACATTTTAAAAAAACAATAAAAGCGATAAAATAAACACCTAAAAGCATATTTTATTACTTCTGAGAATATGCCTAGTTGACTTAAACGTTTCTTTCCTCATACTGGGGTTTAGGCTAATTTTAGCTAAAAATTACTGAAATAATTTTACAAATATTTTTATCTTCATTAAACTTAAAAATATGATTTACAAATTAATTTTCGTAACAAAATATTTTTGAAAAAATTAGACCAAATCTACTTTTCATCGCATTTTCTCCGCCTCAACAAGTACGATTTCTCCGCTCTTATCAAAATTATTTCTTGAAAATTAGATGGCTGCTTATAATTCCGATCCTGGCGACGGTCAAAAGTGCTTTGATAGCCAAAGGTTCTTTTTTAAATAAAGTTATTTTAGTTTTAAACTCTTCCTGAGCAAGTTCATTGTTTTGAATCCACTTTCGTTGTTGCAGAAGGCGTGTCATCGATCTAAACATTTCCGGAGTTTATTATTTAGATTTTTATTT
Organism: Hirudinaria manillensis; assembly: GCA_034509925.1. NCBI lineage: Eukaryota > Metazoa > Annelida > Clitellata > Hirudinida > Hirudinidae > Hirudinaria > Hirudinaria manillensis. The sequence continues at coordinate 840,427 of CM067526.1, read as the reverse complement.
TTATTGTTTAGATTTGTTTTAAATAAAGACTTTTTCGATTGACATTTCATTCGCTAGAAGCAACTGTTCGTGTTCGCAAGCCATGGCGACGTCGTCCAACAGATCAGACAGCTCCGAGAAATTGATTTTCCACATAGATGACATATCGGAGAATAGAAAAGAAGCCGTATCCCGGAAAAAAACTAGCAACAGTGCCTCATCAGCCTCCTCAACAGTTCCATTAAACTCTCTGATCTCTCAAACTAGCAGCGAGGTCTTTCCTCAGGACACTCCCAGTCTTTTCCACATGGAGAGCGTGGGGACCCAAAGCGATTCCAAACGTTCCAGCAGGAGTTCTTGCAGGTCCCATGCCGAGGCCATCGGCATCACGGTACCGACTTGCAAGCAGAGACACACCAACTTCACTCCTCCTAGGAACAGTCTGTCCGAGAAAAGCTTGCACCTGTCGGAAGGTTGTTTCTTTTGTTGCCATTGTTTTATTACAAATGTCAAGGAATAATTAAATTTAGAATCCTTTAATGACTGCTTAAAGTTTCAATAAAAGTCATTAAGTCTTTACTTGCAGTGGAATTGGACATTTACTTAAAGTCAATTTAATTTCTTTTGAAATTTTTGAAACTTAACTTTAAAAAAAAAATCAAGAAACATAAATTGCTCGAGGATGATCACATTAACAACATTGTTGACAGCAAGATTGCCTTAAACTCCTTGTGATACCTAAAATCATCACCATCATTACTATCATCATCATCGTCGTCGTCGTCGTCATCATCAGATGTGGGGGTCTTCGTCTGCTCCATCCACAGCAGAAGGTCCTCCGCCTGCCCCATCCTGTGCCGGAACGTCATCGAGGCGTCGGTGGGGCGCGACCTCAGGTCGCTCAGCGACTACTTCAACAACAAGTGCATTGGACTGGTGAGTGCGTGCGTGTGTCTTCGTGCTGTGATTTTTGTAATCAATCCATTTGTTATGACTCTTGAAATAAGTAAAGAAAAGTTTTTAATTGGAGTGAAACAGCAAAAAATTAAATTAATAAATTATTAAATTAAGTTAATAAATTATTAATTTAAGTTAATTATTAAATAAATCCAAAATAAATAAACGAAATGAGTCTAACCGGTCTCACCTTCAGGAGGATGGCTACCACCTGCGGAAACATCCCCTGGCCATTTATAACCGGGTCTACTCTTCCTCCTTCCCAGGCGCCCTGTCTACCTCGACCTTCCGCTCCAACTCGACCCCGGAGGTCAAGGGTCGAGGTCGAGGTACGTTCGAGGGCGCCAAGTGATTCCAAAAGGTCGTCCTTCGATCGAGATTACGCCCGAGAGCCTGCGATCCATGGCTCGAGCTGGAGTCTTATTTTTTGATTTTTCAACTTTATTTTTGCATGAAATTTTTTGATCGGTTTTATTTTTTTTTTCATTTTGCGTGCATGTCTTCAAACTTGCAATTTGCGGGTCAATTCCTTCGCCTCGGATCGTCTTTTGGTGATTTCTCTGATTCGTAGCTGAGGTTTTCGAGTCCCTTTTGGAACTTAGGTTCTGTCGGACGTACCGTTTAGCGCTTGTTGTTAAGATTATTTTGTAGTTGTTGACCAGATTTATATTATCACCATTATTGCTTTTTATGCCAAAAATTAGTGGATTTTAAATCACGGACCGGACCTAAGGACCCTGAAGAGAATTCTTTGATGTGATTCGTTAGATGTTATTGGTTAATTTGTTTGTGAGTTCAAACGACGTGCAATTTGATTGGTCAGAAGGCGAATGTTTCGTCGCGACCGGAGTTCAGATTCTCGAACCTTTTTGACGGAAAAGGACGCTTCGGGAGACTCCTCCCTCGACTTTTGATGACCTTCATTCCACCTCGAACTCTCGCAACTTGTCGATGGTTTTTGTATCGTTTCGTATCTTTGACTTCGTTGGTTCGCATTGTTTGCATTTTTGGCCGTTTGCAGTCGTCTGCAGTTTATGACTTGTTGTTAATGGCAAACTGTTTCACAAAGTCAGTTTTATTTATTAAAACGTATATTGTTGTTTATATTATATATTACTGCTGATTATTTTTTATGAAATTAGAAAACTTAATTAAAGTTGATAAATGTTTGAATTGAATTATATTTTAAATGTTAATTTAAAAATAAATAAATAAATGTTGTTTTTAGAATTTTAAAATGGAGATTCATAATAAATAAATATAGTAAATATATTATTATTATTATGGTGAATATATAATATTATTATCTAATATAATTTTTGCTACTTCCTGATGATTTTGCTGGGAAGTGAAGGTTTAAATTTTCAATGTTTTTGTTCGTTCAAATGGATTACGGGTTGTAATTGTTTTGGATTCGTGATTACAATTGTATTAATATTCATGCTTCTATTATTATTATTATTATTATTATTATTGTTATTATTATTATTACTATTATTATTATTGTTGTTGTTGTTATTATTATTATTGTTATTATTATAACTATTGTTATTGTTGTTATTATAATAATTATTATTATCATTGTTATTATTATTATTGTTATTATTATTGTTATTGTTATTATTATTATTATTATTTTTATTATTATTATTATACATGATGGATCATTGGACCAGTTGACCAATGGAGTTTTTTTGTACTTTGTACCTTCAAGTGCTGCATTTTGTAGTTTTCCAAGGATTTAATAAATTCCAAGCATCGTGATTGGTTAAATGTTTAAAATAAAATTGATTTATTCGGGGTTTTTTTTAGGAATTATTATCTTATTCCTGAAATTTCCACTTCATGAGGCTGAGGATCCAATGTAGTCTTCAATGCAAACCTGTGGATGCTTTGGTGAGTGATTGTTTTAAAAATGATTTTGTAATGAATTTAAAGTTAGCATCTGCCTTTGTCAATTTAACAGATTGTGTTGACTGTTCGCCAGAAAGGAAGGCATGTGGCCGCGGGATGGACCGCAGGTTCGAGGCTATCAAATATTTATTTTTAATTCGCTAGGTGGCGAGGTAATTTTCAATTTTTGACGATTTGGATGATTAAAATAGACGATATTTTATTTATAAAATTAAAAATAATTTATTCCAACTTATCGTGTAGTACACGACTTGTAGATGTACAAAGACACACAAAGACGTACGTACGTACACAAAAAGGTGAACTCGAAGGGAAGGACAGACATACAAACGTTTGCAGGTATTCATGGAAACACCGCTTCTTCCGGTTTGTTTAAAATTGTAGATTTAAATTTCTAATAATTTATTTTAATTTCAATTAATCTCTTAAATTCTTTCAAAATTCGCTCCATTTTTTTTTTTTTTTGGAACCGGTGTTGGTCAAAGACCTTGTAAGTGTGGTGATGATAGGTAGTTCGTTGGAGTCTTTGTTATCAGATGATGATGATGACGATGACGACGACGACGATCATGATGGTGGTGGTGGTGATGATGATGATGATGATGCACATACAATAACTTGAAACACCTCCTCAAAGTGAAAAATGGAAATTTAAAAGGACGACGTTAATCGTTACAGGAACTTTAGTTGATTGTTACTTTTTGTGTCCATTACTAGAACATGGACCAAGGGCTTATTAGCATATGCATGTGAATATCAGGAGGCGTGGTCATATATTTTAAAGTTATTTAGTTAGTGTTCATTACTAGAACATGGACCAAGGGCTTATTAACATATGCATGTGAATATCAGGAGGCGTGGTCATATATTTTAAAGTTATTTAGTTAGTGTCCAATACTAGAACATGGACCGAGAGCTTATTAGCATATGCATGTGAATATCAGGAGGCGTGGTCATATATTTGAAAGTTATTTAGTTAGTGTTCATTACTAGAACATGGACCGAGAGCTTATTAGCATATGCATGTGAATATCAGGAGGCGTGGTCATATATTTGAAAGATTTACAAGTAGTTCAAAGGTTAGAATAGTTGTTTTGGATTTGAGACGGTGACTTGGTTTTTTTTGTGGGATAAGGGTGTGGTTTTGGATGCCAATGGTTTGCTTGCTTTCTCCTTTTGGAGACCACCCCTTTGTTTTTTAGGCATGAGTGTCTGGGGTTTTAAGAGTGCGTCGTGTTGCTTCACATACACTCCTGTGTGTGCGTGTGTGAGTGTGAATGTTTTTTTCCCCTGGGTTTTCTCAAAACGTCTAAAGAAAAAAGGCTATCTCTACGGATGGGACTCTGACACCTGGATTGAAGGCTGAAGGACAGGTGTGGATCGAGTCGTGGAAATTAAAATCTTTTTTTTTTCCTCTCGCTAAATTAGAAACGCCCCCTTTTTTAACGGATTTTCTTTTAATTTCGTTTGGAATTTAAGTAAATGTTTTAACAGCTGGAAAACAAATATTTTTTTCGGGTGACATTTTTGAAACATTTTATCGGATTATAAAAACAATGTCAAGAATAATTACAGGCGAATTTTCCAATAGAAGTGCTGATGTATTTTAAGACCAACGTGGAATAAGTTCACTCCATAAAGATTCTTCAGAAGTTTGTTATTATGCCAGCTCTGCAGTCTTGCGTGCGTCGGGCGGGCGATATAAGGGAAACGGAGTATGATGGCGCGTCAGATGCAAAGATAGGAAAATCGAATGAGATAGGTTCGAAGGTTCTTTGTTTTTCTACTTCAGGTGAGTTTCAGTTTTGTTTGTTTGTTTGTTTTTTTGATTTTTTTTATAATTTAATGTTTTGTTCGGATGACGTCATTAATGAGGAATGGTTGAACGATAATTAGGAAACCAATCGGTTGGAATTTGGTTGAAATGATGAGGAATATTACGATTATATCGCTGTTCTTGGTATTGTTAATGATATTATTAAATCAATATTAATAATTAAATTTAAAAAATTAAATTTCTTAGTCAGCACAGGGATGAGTGGCTCTCGTAGAACGGCTGGACAAGATAGGGGGGACCATCCCGCGGTCACTTACGAGTGTCTCTCACCGACCAGGGACGACCCCAACCCCCAGAAGAAACAGGCGGCGGGCACCTGCCGCTGCTGCAGCCAGTGCCGATTCAATTCGATGCACATAAAGTTCATCTACCTGTGTCTATTGGTCATCGCCTGCTCCATTTTCGCGCTCTTCCATTGGTTCAAGATCCGCTGCTTAGACGTCACTGTCCGCGACCAATCGGACGGCTCCAAGATCCACAGCCTTCCTCTCGATTGGTCGGTCAAGGATGACGTAACCGATGCCCCGATGATTGGAAACGATGAGGTCAGCGAGGAGTGGGTGTGGCTGGAGGTCAGCACACCCTCCTACGAAAGTATCATGAAAGTGCAAGACGGCGAAGATGTGGTTGCGATGACGACGACGAAGATGGATAAACTTGGCAACCTCTCCTCTGATTGGCTCTTGGACGGCTTGGCTCCACCCCTCAAGAGGGTGAAGAGAAATACGAAGAGGAGCAGTCTGGAGAGCAATATGCAGAATTACCATGGAGAATCCAGGAAGAGGAGAAACGCCGAGTCGGATAGACAGACGGACGAGACGGAGGAGGAGACCGGCGAAGCGGGCACTGGAAAGCAGGAGGAAGAGGACAAAAGGTCGAAGTTCATCAGGGGTCGAGGGCACAGAAAGGGCAACGAAAGTCACCCGGAACAGAGGCATCGTCGACAGAGGCAGAGCAAAAAACAAGAGCGCAAACAGGCCGTTGGACCGGAAGTGTACGAGGAGGAGGAGGAGGACGAAGACGACGATGGAGACGGCGGCGACGACATCCACGATGACGGCGACGATGACGATGCCGAGGGGATATGGCTGACGTCCTACTTCCGAGTTCCGGTTGGTTGATTGGATGATTGTTGACCTGGATGAGGGGATGGTGTGAGATGATGACGACGACGATGATGGTAGTAATGATGACGATGACGACGATGATGGTGGTGGCAATGATGATGATGACGATGATTCAGCATTAGGACGGTTGCGTGATAGCCTCGGGCTCCCCATAAAGCCTTTCCGGTGCCAAGAAAAATGAAAAATTGTTCGTCTGGAAATAGAATATTTGATTCAATTTAATTTTATATTTATCTTAATATTCAATTTAATTTAACTTTTATTTTAATATTCAATTTTATCACAATGTTTTTTTTTTTAAATTTTATCTCGAATTCCAAAAATAAAATAAAATTATTCCAGCAATTTTTAATTGCTATCATCATCAGCATCAACCTAGGAATATATTCTTCCTTACTTTCCCGTCATCATCATCATCATCGTCGTCGTCATCATCATCATCAGCATCATAATCATCATTATCGGGGACCGCCATGGTAGTCATTTGAAATATTAAAAATATATTTATTGTCGATTTATTGAAACATTTGCAAACAAATAATTTAATTTAATTATTTCCTGCTTTTATGTTAATAAAAAAAACAATATTTTTATTTCGATATTTGAATGTGGTCTGCAATATTAATTACAAACACCATGAAAAGGACGGGCACACGGATGGATGGATGGATGGATGGATGGATGGATGGATGGATGGATGGATGGATGGATGGATGGATGGATGGATGGATGGATGGGTGGATGGATGGATGGATGGATGGACGGATGGATGGATAGATGGATAAATATTTAAACGTAACTTAAAATAACGAATTGACCATCAATATTGTAATAATAATCATTATCGTAATATAATATAAATAATAATAATATTATTATTAATAATAAAACCGAAGTTTAAATAATTCTTATTATAATTATGATTTCATTTTATCTGCCATTTCGTCCATCACTCCCAAAGATCCGGTCTGCATAATGCGGCTCTCCACCAAATCCCACGTGATCACCGGAAGTGATCGTTAAAATGCACTTAACAACCTTTTCCAACCAACCAATGAAAACATTCCATCGTTGTGCCATTTATTAATAATTAACTAGTTCTTAATGGAGAGGGGTCGGGGCGAGGAATAGGTTTGGGTGAGGGTAATCGAGTGATGTAATAATAATAATAATAATAATAATAATAATAATAATAATAATAATAATAATAATAATAATAATAATAATAATAATAATAATAATAATGATAATAATAATAATAATAATGATAATAATAATAATATTAATAATGATAATGATAATAATAACAATAATAATAATAATAATAATATAACGAATTCAAGTATACGTGTGATTGCCAACAGTGATTATAAAAATGATGAAGCTATTGTTGAGATTATTTTGTTATTATTATTATTATTAGAATTATTATTATTATTATTATTATTATTATTATTATTAAATTGTTGTTGTTGTTGTTGTTTACAAATATTATTTTTGTTTATTTATGTCATTTTCTTTTTCAATCACTCCTTCCAAAGGAATCGAATCGAGATTCGTTCAAACGAGCAATCACGTGACCGTTAAGTGGAGAATGAAATTACAAATCTGTTCCACGATCATCATCATCATCGTCGTCATCACCATCATCATCATCATCGTCATCATCATCATCATCATCACCACCGTCATCACCATCGTCGTCGTCATCATCATCACCGTCATCATCATCATCGTCATCATCATCGTCATCGTCGTCGTCGTGCAATTGTAAATAAAGCAATTGCTTTGTAATGATATTGTGATAAAAATTACTAAATGACTTTAGAGAAATTATATATAAAAAAAATGTATAAAGTTAAATTATTATGATAATCATAATTTAATGTTACGAAGGTAATTGTTTCATTTGGATTATCTCGACTCCATCTTAAGAATTCTCTGGATTTTCTCTCCTGGAACAAAGGACTTCATTAGGGTTTTCCAGGAATACGATGTCGGCGATGATGGTAATGATGACGATGACGACGATGATGATGATGACGATGATGATGATGATGACGATGACGACGACGACGATGATGACGATGGTAAATAATGAGATGACACTGGATATGCAAATAAGGTCTCCTTGTTCGTTTCACACACGAGTGGAAGTCAGCGAAGCGTGTCGGAAACAAAGGACAAAGTTTGTATCTCAGGTCGACTGCAAAAGGCAGTTTTAAAAAAAACACGATTAAAAGATTATTTAGGAAATAATATTTTTCGAGAGAATTATTTCATATTTATTACATTTATCTCAATTTTCTCACCATTTAAGTCCCAATTATCAATAAATGAATTAATCAATTATTTATAAAATAGTCAAAATAATAATAATAATAATTGTTACAAGCATTCAAACAAATAATAATAATAATAATAATAATAATAATAATAACACCAATAATAATAATAATATTTACTTTGAATAATTTATTTATAAATCGTAATTAATTAAAAATGTTTGTTTACACGTAGGTTCGGGCCTTGAACAAGTTCTGCCAAAAATCAATTGGACACTGTCAGCAAGGTGGCATTTAAAATGCTGTAAAATTATTATTGTTATTATTATTATTATTATTATTATTATTATTGTTGTTGTTTTTATTTTTTATTTTTTTTATTAACTCACATTAGGAGTCAAAGCTGAAGAGGATCCGTACAGAAGTGAGTCATTAACCGTTCAAACGAAATGGAATTTATAACCATAATAATTTATTTATAATAATTTATTATCATAATTATTTGGAAATAATTAAATTATTCTACAATAATAATAATAATAATAATAATAATAATAATAATAATAATAATAATAATAATAACAATAATAATAATAACAATAATAATAATAATAATAACATTTTAACAAATTTTATGATCACTTTAAGAAAGACATCACCACGTACGTAAGTTATTATTATCGTTAATTGTTGTTATTGTTGACGACGTGCAACAATAAACCAAACGCAGTCCATAGAGTTGTGGTCGTCATGGAATTTATGACGTTGCCATGGCAACGTTTTCTGCCGAGGAAAGTCTGCCCCACTCACCACCCACATTCTCCCCCCTCTCTCCCCACTTCCCCCACTCTCTCCCCCTCGCTCCCCCTCTCTCCCCACTCCCCCCACTCTCTCCCCCTCTCTCCCCCTCTCCCCCCTCTCTCCCCCACTCTCTCCCCACTCCCCCCACTCCCTCCCCACTCTCTCCCCTCATTCCCCGAATCCGACCTTATGAATCTTTGATGACAACTAAAAACAATGACGACGATAATAATAACGACCACGGCGACCGTGGTTACCATGGCAACGTGTGACCGCAACGTAACCATGGAAGCCGCAATAATAATAAAAAGAATTGAGGCACATAAATTATTATAATCAGTTTATAAAGTCAGCAATAAGAGGCTCAGAAATATTATTATTTAGAAAGAGATATTAGAAAGAGATATTATTATTATTATTGTTAATATTATTATTGTTATTATTATTATTATTACCATTATTATTGTTATTGTTGTTGTTATTATTAATATCAGTTTGCACTTAAAAAGCAATCTACGGGCAAAATTCCCCAGTGACTCAATTGCCTCCAATTGACATTTCATTCGTTCCAAGTACAATTCAATTCTAAGTTATTATTATTATTATTATTATTATTATTATTATGCAAGATTGCATAATATTAAGTTTAAGCCATTAAGAAACATTGATTCCATTAGACCGTAACACCTACCTTACAAGACGAGGTATAAGAACATAAATTACTTGTAAAACGTAACAAAGTGCTGGAAGGTAACAAAGATACTGAATATTTCATGATCCCGTGGAAGTCTTGACTGGGAATGTTTATTATGGGCGGTGGTGTCAGCGTTTTTCAAGTGTTATTATATTATTGATTATTATTATTATTGCTTATTTTTTATTATATTATTGATTATTATTATTATTGCTTATTTTTTATTATATTATTGATTATTATTATCATTGCTTATTTTTTATTATATTATTTATTATTATTATTATTGATTATTTTTATAATATTATTGATTATTATTATTGCTTATTTTTATAATATTATTGATTATTATAATTGCTTATGTTTTATTATTTTCATTACAAATGGCTCGGGAATGTTTTTAAATATCCTTTTAGGATGTTATTATTAGCACCAACAACAACAATAATAATAATAATAATAGTAATAATAATAACAATAATTATAATAATATTAACAATGATGATGATATAATAATAATAATATTATTATTAAATATTAACAGATGAACTTGACAAGACAGTTGCTGTGAGGAAGGAATGCTTCCAATGTGAGTCACGATGCTGTTATTATCATTATTATTATTATTATTATTATTATTATTATTATTATTATTATTATTATTATTATTATTATTATTATTATTATTATTTAATTTCGTTCTAAGGTCCAGAAGGCCCACCAGGCCCCCCTGGCAGAGATGGATCCCCAGGACCACCTGGTAAGAATTTTTATACCACCGGATTTTCTGATGGAGCCAATTTGAATTCAGGCCATCTTTTGCTTTTCTGTGCGTTATAATTATGCTCTGAGATTATTATTATTGTTATTATTATTATTATTATTATTGTAACAATAATAAATTATTTATTATTATTATAATAATTATTTTTTTTGTTAATATCAATTAATAATTTTTAATATTTTAATAATTATAATAATAATTTGTATTTAAATTATTTTTATATTTGTTCATTAGCTTGTTTATCAGAAACAAAGGGAAATTTTAAGGGATTTATTTTTAGAAAAACAACCTCCTCAAAAGTTGAGCTTCATTTTTATTCTTTAAATTCATTTTTATCATTAAATTCATATTTATTATTTAATTATTTTTATCATTTAATTCTTTTTATCATTTAATTCATTTTTATTATTTAATTCTCTTTTATTATTTCTTTCACACTTTACTTCTTCCTTCTCAGGAGAGAAAGGTGAAGCAGGTGCCAAAGGAAAGCGCGGGAAACCAGGACCAGCGGGTGGATTGAAGGGAGACAATGGAGGAACAGAAGGTCAAGGAGGTGGAGGAGTGGGGTATGGAGTGAACTGGAGAGGAGGAAACTGCACCTGTGAGTCTTGGCTATGACGACGACGACGACGGTGATGATGGTGATGATGATGACGACGACGGTGATGATTGTGATGACGATTATGATGGTGATGATGACGACGATGATGGTGATGGTGATGATGACGACGATGATGGTGATGGTGATGATGGTGATGATGACGACGATGATGGTGATGTTAATCACGGCTATAACAGTCGTTCAAATGGAAAGCGTGATGAATATTTCCTTCGATTTAATTTATTTTTCTCGATTTTCACGACTAATCCCCGTAAAATGTGTTCCGTGAAGAAGAGAAATAATAATAATAATAACAATAATAATAACAACAACAACAATAATAATAATAATAATAAAAACTTCACAAAACTTATTATTCCTGAGCGAAGGTGAAATGTTTCCGGGCATTCGTTTTTCTTATTTTGCAAATTCATTCGCAACAACAACAACAACAACGTCGTCGTCGTCGTCGTCGTCATTCATGCATGCTGGTCAGGAACCTATGCTCAACAACAACAACAATAGCAGCAACAACAACGACAACAACAAACATCACCAAAACAAAACATCAAAATGGATGGAAGAAACGAGAAAACTAGTGTTTTTGTTCAAGAGTTTTTATGAAAAAAACTAAAGAAGGATGCTGATGATGATGGTGATGATGATGATGATGGTGGTGGTGGTGGTGGTAGTAGTGGTGGTGGTGGTGGTAGTGGTGGTGGTGATGACGAAGACGACGATCACTAGAATGATGATGGTGACGATGATGTTGCTGATGATAGTGGTGATGATGATGATGATGACGAAGACGCTGATGATGATTATTTGTGACGATGATTACGTGGATTATGGAACGGCTCTTAATAACGTTGATCTTACTTTAAAGACACGTTATTTTCATTTTCAGATTAACATTTAAAGTCTAAGTGATATCGATACCTCCTTCACTTACTATAATCGTTATCATCATCATCGTCATCATCATCTTCATCATCATCATCGTCACCATCATCACCACCATCATCATCGTCATCATCACCATCATCATCAGAACTAGCATCATGACCGTTTGGGTGAGAGGAAAAAATAAAGCTTTTCACCTGTTTTTTCAGGATGAAAATCTAGAAATATATTTTTAATAATTTTCCACGAAAAATATTTTAATTTCTGAAATTATTTTCTTTTTTTTTTCTTTTTTGTTTCTAAATTTGAATCGAAAAGAAAAGGTGAATGTTTCTCATCTGTTGTATTTTGTCGCCTGTTGTTGCCTGTCACGTTTTTTGTTGTTGTTGTTGCTGATGATGCTGATGATGATGATGGTGATGCTGCTGCTGATGATGATGATGATAACGATGACGACGACGACGACCACGATGATGATGATGACGACGACCACGATGATGATGATGATGATGATGATGATTGTTGGATATTGTTGCTCAATTGCTTTCATTTCTGCCCTTTCTATTAGTGATGTTTGCTCTGCGTTTGTTTGAAATGTTTGTATTACATGATTGTTTGTTTGAAATGTTTTTTCCATGTTTATTTTTTTAAAAAAAATATATCCAGTTTTCAATTTCTAGGGTCGCGTGACTCTGCTTTGAGTTCTTTGTGTTTCCTTTGCATTACAATTGAATCTGAAGCAGCTTTTTGAGCCTTGCTCTTTGTTTGTTGTTGTTGTTGTTGTTTGTTGTTGAGTTTGTTTTTGTTTTGCTTTGTTTTGACGAAAAGATTGATGGAATAATAACAATAAGAGTAAGGAGATGAAGTTGTTGCTGTTGTTGTTAATGATGACGATGGTGATGATGTAACGGTAACGGTGATGATAATGACGCCCATGATGATGATGATGATGATGATGATGATGATGATGGTGGTGGTGGTGGTGGTGGTGGTGGTGATGATGATGATGATGATGAAGACCATGATTATGGTGATGACGTGGTGACGATGACGACGACGAGGATTTTCTCCAGCAATTACTCCCCTGGACGTGACGTAAAGTGTCATCCTTCTTTTGAAATGCGGTCAGGATTTTTTTTTCCTTTTACGAATTACCAATGACAGCAATTTATGATTGTTGTTTTTTGTAATTATTATCTTTCATATTATAGTTATTATTGAATATTATTATTATTATTATTATTATTATTATTATCATTAAAATATAATTTATTTATTATTGCTAAAATATGATAACAATGATTATTATTATATATTATTTTGTTGCTGCTGACTAACGTTTGCCCAAGATATATCAGGCATTGGCGTGACTTTAGGGCCAATCAGAGACTCCGAAAACGTGCCCTGAAACTTCAAAGGCCTAATTGCATGCTAATGAGATGCTAATTAGGCCTTAATTGGCTCATTATGCGGGTAAAAGTCCAGGGGAGAGTATTGGTTTGTCAATTAAGAAGAAAACACGCCCACATTTTCTTTGATCATCATCAACAACATCAGCAACAGAAGCAGCAACAAATCGTTCTGGTGCAACACGTCAAATTTGAAAATCTAGGAGGCAAATATCTTCCATTCCAATAATTCTCCCTAAGCTTCCCGCTTCCGGAGTCCTTACCTCCTCCTCCTCCTCCTCCTCCTCCTCTCATCTGGGTCATTAATCGACCGAGGAGGTCAAAGGTCACTCACGAGGAGTCCTCGGGGTCGTGCATATCACCCTTCGATCTCGAATGACCTTCATTCTTTCTCCACCTCTCTCTGTCTATATCTTACCCTCTCCAGGTGTGTGTGCGTGTGAATGTGCGTGTGGCGGTTGCACTTTGTGCCATCTTCATCTGGAGTGTTGACTGAACTGGTATCTGGAAAAGCTGACAGACAAAAAACCAATTCACAGGCGCAGGTTTTAACGGGCTTACAAAAGCAGTATGTACAAGTAGTAGTAACCTTAGGGGTTAGGGTTAAGCTTAGGGTTAAGGTTGGGGTTAAACTTAGGGTTAGAGATTAGGTTAGGGTTAGGATTAAGGCTAGGGTTAGGCTTAGGTCAGGGTTAGGTTAGTGTTAAGTTAGGGTTAAGGTAACTCATCTTTTTTTCTTCAGCGACCAGGGTTAGGGTTAAATTAGGGTTAAGGTCACTCACCCTTTATTCGTCAGCGACCCAGATCCAGAAGGGGGGATGCTACCCACTCACCCTCTCTCAGTTCCACAAGAAGAAAAAAATTTGTAGACAGTACAATAAAAAAAATCCTCATCGCATGGGCAGTTTGTGCGGTCATAAGACGTGCTTCACGGATTCATTCATCTCCAATTCCTATTACCCTCTCTTCTTCTTTCTTTCTTCCCTAAGTACGATCTCTCCATCTCCTCTTGTAGGTGTGTGTGTGCGTGCGTGCGTGCGTGTGTGTGTGTCTTTGTGTCTTTCAATGTGGCACCCCGTGGGTTCGTCTTAATGGAACAATTTGTGTACCATTACTGGTAAATAACTTCCCATTAATATCCAGCAATTACTCTCCCTGGAGATTGAATATTTGTGTTCGCTTTCGTTAAATATGGAATTTCAATCACATAATTTCAACAATTAAATATAAAATAATAAATTAAATATAAATAATTATTTAATTCAAATAAATAACGAATTAATGTTTTAATATTTTAATTAATATCTCGTTTAATTAAAATGCTGCATTCAAACATCATTGGCGTGTATTTTTAAGGCTTCAATCTCCTGTCGCCTATTGGTCGGTTTGAATTCGCGTCCAATCAGCGCCGGGGTTGCTGATTCGAAGCCCCTCCCATTTTTTTGTTTTTGTTTTCCAGTTTTGTAAAAATTTCTTCAAAACTTTTCGCGAGAAGTATTTTCTGCAAAAAAAAATAAAAATAACAAAAAATAAAACTTAAAACTTAAAAAAAGTAAAACTTGAAAATTGAAATTTAAACATTCTTTTAACAACTCTTAGGATTCTACTTTTGTTCTGTTGAAAAACTACCTCTTCAATGTCCTTCCCTTCGTATGCTCCTGGCAACCTTTCTGCACTGGTCTGTTTCACTTCTTACGTTCGTCTGTCTGTCTGTTTGTTTATCTGCCTTGATGCTCTCCTATTTATCCTTACGTGTACTTGAGTGTCCTTCTGAGATTAGTTTTGCTTTTCATCTATGGAGATGTCGACCTTACGAGATACTTGGCATGCAGCCTCATGCGGTATGAAACGAAATCTCAGACGACCAGCCAGACAGACAGACGGACAAATAAACCTTATAATGCAAGGCCGGATAAAGAAAACAAAGGGACATACAAACAAAGACAGGCAGACAGAGAGACAGACAAAGAATGAAAAAGTAAAAGACAAAATGTCGTGGAATAAAATATGGGGAGACCACAGACCACCACATAGAACAGCAACAACAACAACAACACCAACAACAACAAGAGATGCGGCAAAGATCAATCAAACGCTCACATCAACATTCATCTTCGAGGTTGTAATCTCGTACCTCGTGCCTCGTTCGGACGACCGGGTTTTTTTCCAAATTATCATTTACATGAGTCACCTTGGACGACTACGATGACGATGACTACGAAGATGACAATGACTTTGAAGATGACGATGACTATGAAGATGACAATGAATTTGAAGATGACAATGAATTTGAAGATGACGATGACTACGAAGATGACAATGACTTTGAAGATGACAATGACTTTGAAGATGACGATGACTATGAAGATGACGATGACTATGAAGATGACGATGACTACGAAGATGACAATGACTTTGAAGATGACGATGACCGGAAATTATGTTTTCTTCACAATTCAGAAAAAAACTTTAAAGTTAAAAAGTCATTTATAAATGAAAAGGAAGGAATCGTGCCACGACCAGGAAATGCCGCCATCTTGGAAAAGTTTTTAAACCCGATTTAGCAATTATTATTATTATTATTATTATTATTATTATTATTATTATTATTATTATTATTATTATTATTATTATTATTATTATTATTATTCTGTTTTTTTCCTTCTCCTCTCGACGTAATTCAGGCCTCATTTCTCTGCCGTGAAGATTAGCGCCAATATCAGCAGACGACATTCGCACTTGAAATAAAATGAATTAAAATAATATAAAAGAAAAATAAATTTTATTCTGCGTTTAAGTGAACGTAGGGTGTTCCTGAAAATGAACGGCTTCTGGAAATGGTGAAATTATTCGATCAATCCTGACGAGGAAAATAAAAAAAAAATATAAACAAGAATAAATAAATAAAAGATAAACAAGAATAAATAAAAAGATAAACAAGAATAAATAAAAAATTAAACAAGAATAAATAAAAAGATAAACAAGAATAAAAGATGGACGAGAATGAAAAGAGAAACAAGAATTTAAAAGAAGAGAAACCGTCTTAAGGTATTACCCGATATCACGTTGATTAAAACGGACAGGTGGGAATAAGAGAAGGTCATCATCATCATCGTCATCATCGTCATCGTCGTCGTCTTCATCACCATCATCAGAATCATCATCATCATTATCATCATCGGTTCATCTCCCAGTAATCACGGCGGAGCATGGTTATTGAAGTCTTATGTAATTAGGAGCCATTCACCATCGTTAGGAGGCCTGAGAAGCGGTCATAAACAACGATGGGACAGGTCCACCTACCCACAACCCGCCCAACCGTCACCCCACTTCTAAAAAAAAGCACTACACCCCTCCTTAAAAACACCGCACATTCCTAACCATTATCCACCAAGTGGACCCAGACAGCCTCGTTTAAACTCAGGGAATGGGTGTCTGGAATGATTTATCTGGCACACGATATGGGACCACGGTCCATACTGGACCTTCGGACAAACAATTTTTTTTTGGAATTGTCACCCTCTTTCCATTGTTACCCACGGATTAAATAACCCCATCCCCATTTGGCCCGGCCGTACCACGTACCCTGTACGGAGCGATTCATAAATCTGGACCAGATTCAAGAATCGAGCTCTTTCTATGAAAACCTTTGAAAATTGCTCTTTAATTTCCGTCAAAATGGACGTCTTTTTTAGCATTCAATGCGGCAATAAGTCATTAATTGATTATGCATTATTCTAATGAGTGTAATAAATTTTGCTTAATAAAAATAATAATAATAATATATTAAGCATATACTGTTTACGTTCCACGGGGTACATGGCCGGATCCATTGATATCCCCGACCCAACCGTAAATCCGGGTGATGCCTGATGCATCCTAACCCCAATCCTTCCAGCCCGAACCACAGTAACACAAGGGGGCAGCATAAATTTTCCGGATGCCATCCTTCCACCAGCCCATCCATCCAACCATCCATCCAACCAACCATCCATCCAACCATCCATCCAACCATCCATCCATCCATCCATCCAACCATCCATCCATCCATCCATCCATCCTTCCACCAGCCCATCCATCCGTCTTTTCCATCACACGGCCTGTCTCTTTTCATTGTCCCACGAATTGTCCACGGCGTTCTAGAAATTATTTCCATACGTCAATCCCGGATCTCCGATATTATTTTTTCAGATTGCTATTATTAACAATAATAATATTAATAATAATATTAATAATAATGATAACATTAATAATAATGATAACATTATTATTAATATTATAAGGTTTATTATTACAGGATTATTATTATGATATTGATATCTTTATTATAATTTATTATTTTTTAATATATTTCTTATTTAATATCTTTCTAATTTTTATTGTTTTTGCTCACGATATTGCTGGTATGCTATTACGCAATATTTAGATTAAGTATGCCTATGATTATCATTATTATTATTATTATTATTATTATTATTATTATTATTATTATTATTATTATTATTATTATTCCATGTCCTAATTCGGTGATTTTTAAGATAGGACAGCATCGCACCTGCTCATCAATGACGTTGCCAAGCAACGCACTGTCACCTGAACTACATCTTTATTGTTCCTTTAGATTTATGTAAACATATTTATTATCATCCGTTATTATTAAGTTATTATTATTAAGTTATTATTACTATTATTACTATTATTACTATTATTATTATTATTATTAATTATTATTATTATTGTTATTATAACCTTGACAAGATTTACTTATGGCATTGTCAGGTAGGGTCACCGGGGCCATGACCTTTAGGGGTCGGGTCAAAAGGCAGCAACACGCCCGAAATAAAAGCGGACGCATTTATCACGTGACGTCAGGATTAAAATAAAGGGAGGGGATTATAAATTATCCTTCGAAATATTGTGTTTTTTTATTCTTTTATTTTAATAATAACATTAATAATAATTATTAATAATAAGTTAATGATAATAATAATACCAATACCAAATATTACAATACATTATTACCAAAGATACTATATTAAATGCAAAACGATCATATTAACAAATTATATAATAATAATTGTTACTATAATTATTTCTTCAATTTTCAACGCATATTTATTCGCTGACGCTTGTTAGAGAAATAAATAATAAATAATCAAATATAAAGAAATAATTAATAAATAATCAAATAAAATGAAATAAAAGGAAATAAATTAAATAATCAAATGAGAAGAAATTGACGATGAACGTCGTGGAATTACTGGCATCATCGATCATACACAAAAAAATGCTACAAGTTTCCATGGAGATGGAGTTTCCATGACGATGACGACGATGATGGTGATGATGATGATGATAACGACGTCGGTTGTCATGGAAACGATGGATGACGGCACGTGATCCAATTCCGAGAGAAGCGGACAGGTTTATAAGAGACACCACGTGACCATCGGTTCGGCATGACAACGGTGTGGTGGCCATAAGTTTTATTGCTGTTATTATTATTATTATTATTATTATTATTATTATTATTATTATTATTATTATTATTATTATTATTATTATTATTATTATTATTATTATTATTATTATTATTATTGCTATTATTATTATTATTATTTTCAATCAGGTGAAAAGGGACAAAAAGGAGAGCCCGGGGAGAAAGGCATCAGAGGGATGATTGGCTTCATCGGATACAAAGGAGATCCAGGTTGATGAAGACGATAACGACGATGATGATGATGATGATGATGATGATGATGATGATGGTGATGATAATGATGATGGTGATGATAATGATGATGGTGAAGATGATGGTGATGACGGTGATGGCGATAGAATTAACTTGACAATCAATTGATAATAATTGGATTTAATTGGTTTATTAATTATTACCAAAAAACAAGTAAAAAATATTAAAAATTTAAAAAAAAACATTTCATAATATGTTTTTTCGAAATTATTATTTATTTTTTATAAAATTATTATTTATTTTTCATGAATTCATTTATTTATTTTATTTTATTTTATTTTTTTAAAAAAGGCGAACCAGGTCCTCCGGGTCCACCAGGTAAGTGTATAGAAATAATTATAACAATTACGTAATAATTATAACAAAACATTTATTAATATTGTTACGTAATCACATAAATTATAATAATTATTATTATGTTAATTACCTAATTATTATTTCAGATTAAATATTATATATTCGTACTTCCAATATTCAAAAGCACTTATTATTATTATTATTATTATTATTATTATTACCATATTATGAATATTATTATATTATTATGACCATATTTATTGTTATTTTTGGGAGAAATAATTAAAAATTATTTACGATACGAAATAATTATTTCGTTCGGCCACAAATCACTTCGTTCGTGTCTCTTTGCCATAAATAAGAAAGGCAAAACTCAGTTACTGCGGATGGAAAATATAATTATAGGGCATAATTTATATTTATATCTCAATGTATTATTATTATTATTATTGTTATCATTATTATTGTTGTTGTTAATATCATTTGGTTATTATCAATTAATTAATTAATTAACCACTGACCTCATTCAGGCCAACACGCCGAGGGCATGCAGGGGCCCGCCGGTCCCCCTGGTGTGCCAGGGGTCAAAGGTCAAAAGGGAGAGCCGGGAGGTCAGCGGATGATTGAAATTGGTGACAATAACATGCGATGACCACGACGATAACACTTATGGCTATCTTATTATTATTATTATTATTATTATTATTGTTAATGTTATTATTATTATTATTATTATTATCATTATTATCATTATTATTATTATTATTATTGTTGTTATTATTATTATTATTATCATTATTATAATTATTATTATTATTATTATTATTATTATTATTCCATTTAATCAATTATTCCAGCTCCATTTCCTTCGAACATCATCAGGAATTCCCACCAGGATGGCAGACACGTCAAAATTCACGATGGTTGGCTTTCGCCTTGTTATTATTATTATTATTAAATATTAATAATATGATATTTTATTGCTTAAATTTAATTAATATTAAATAAAAATAATAATAATAATAATAATAATAATAATAAATGAGCAGACGACGAGTCCATGTATTGAAGATTGGCGGGAAGAAGAATGTTACATGAACTTTTGGGTTCCAGATACTATCTGATTTGGACTGATGTGCTGACTGTAATATCCCCCGATTGTAATAATAATTATGACCATAATTATGACTATAATTATGACCATAATTATGACTATAATTATGACCATAATTATGACTATAATTATGACCATAATTATGACTATAATTATAAACCTGGCGATCCCAGCGCCCTACCCTGCCCTAATGACGTCACGACATTTTTGGTAATGTTTTTAAATTTATTGTTTATGTTAGTCGTCGTTGTTGTTGTTATTGTTGTTGTGTTATGGGTGTTGTATCATTTAGGTCGTTGTATGCGTTTGTTGTTGAAATAAGTTAACATTGACACGTCAATAAACAATACAATAAACAATACAATAAACAATGTCATATCATCATCATCATCATCATCACCGTCGTCGTCATCGTCATCATCATCATAACCAGTGATAATGGCTGATCATTCAATTACAAATGTTCGACGAAAATAGAAATAAATGCACCATCCGGTTTCTCCAAAGTCCGATGACTCAGTATGAGATGGAGATACAAATGAAGATACAAACGCAGACACACATAAACATGCAAAGACACAAGCACACAGACGTACAGGGACGAAGAGGTGGAGACACAAATAACAAAGCACGACTAAGAAGCTTTTATCCTCTCGAAAATATTCTTAAAGACCAAAAAAATTGAAATTTAAAATTCAAAAAAAAAAATAACAAAATTCAAGAAAATCAAGAATCACATTCCCCTTTCAGTCTCCATAAGAGACTGACTTGACTTGACCTGAAGGTCAATCAGAGGGCGAGAAGGTCAAGGGTCACGAGGTCACCCTTCAAAGCGGACCGGTGTCAAATAGTTGGAAGCAACGTTTCTTGATTCTTCGTCAATTTCTTCGTAAAAGCCTGGGGTCATCGGTGGATTCAATTTGTCCTTTTCTTGGCAATTGATTAATATCAATAATTTAAAATAATAATATTAATAATAATTTAAAATAATAATAATATTAATAATAATTTAAAATAATAATAATATTAATAATAATTAAAAATAATAATAATATTAATAATAACAATTTATTAATTAATCTCAACGTCTGTAATATTTAAACGCAACAACAAGGACAGCCACATACTCCTGTTGAAGGTGAAGGTCAATTGAGGTCCCATTTTCTTCAGGCTCAAGAATATCCTCCCAGCAACTTATTACAATAATGATTCAATTGTATTGTATAATACAAGTAAGTTGTTATTATTATTATTATTATTATTATTATTATTATTATTATTATTATTATTATATTAAATAAAAGTTATAAGAAATTTAGTTATTGCGTAATAATAGTAATATGATATTAATGACTTTCACTTTACTTTCATCTGCACCCAAAATTGCCATTAGTTCCAAGAAACAAAGTTTACACAAGATACAATGTGAAACGATACAATTACGTAATACAATTAAATAATACAATTATTTCGATACAATTACACATTACAAACAAGTTAATAGCAAACCTTATTACTTAATGGAAATACCATCTCCTTAAAGGTTTTAGTGACCAATTTTTATCTTAATATAGCCATGTTCAGATCAATAATAGCAATCTGCCTCTATTGGTATACTAATTAGGGCGGTGGTTTTAGGTAACACGTTCGTCAAGCATGCACCAATTAACCTCTGGACGTCATTAACATCATGGGGTCAAGGTCAATAAAATCCACCCTTCTATCTTTCCCTAACACTTGGGCGAGCCCTTTGCGATAAAGTCAAACGGACTTACAGAACAGGTTGACCAGGAGGAAGAGGATGACGACGACGTTGAGACTGACCACGACGATTGGAATGATGAGATTAGGAGCAAGTGGAGCTTTAAGTTGAGGTTTTTTTATAAAATAAAGCAATTTAACGAAAAACTACAAAAAATAGTTTTAAATAAGATTAAAAATAATAAACTGGTCAAATGGAATTAAATTCAATTATTTGGGAAAATGCTTTTAAAAAAAAATCTAAACATCCACGCATGATTCAAAGTTGGACATCATCACCATCGTCGTCATCATCACCATCATCATCATCGTCGTCATCATCACCATCATCGTCATTATCACCATCATCGTCATCACCATCGTCGTCATCATCATCGTCATCATCACCATCATCATCATCACCATCATCATCATCACCATCATCGTCATTATCACCATCATCGTCGTCGTCATCAACATCATCATCATCATCATCGTCATCATCACCATCATCGTCATTATCACCATCATCGTCGTCGTCATCATCAACATCATCATCATCATCGTCGTCGTCATCATCAGAGTAGCACACGAAAGGAGGCGCTTGATAAACAAATTTCATTTCAGAAATTCGGCTTTTTATGGGACCTAGGAAAATGGGCTCGACTAATCTAATTGGAAACAAAAGCGAAATAAATGAATGAAATCGATATATTAAAAAAAAAACGTTTTAAAATAAAATATTAATAATAAAAATAATATTAATAAAAATTTTATTAATAAAATGTTTAAAAACATGTTTTATTAAACAAAAACTTACGACCTATCGAGTCAAGAAGCAGAAAGTTAGGTTTTGGATGATCTCTCGAGCGGCCAGAGTATCTCGTCTTTGGCCAAATCCTGACAGTGGTGTTGAAGCATCTCATGTAAAAGATGCAGTCCTGCTCCACTCCACCCACGATGACCTCGTGAGAGACCACGGCCCTGCCTGTGGGTCTACTGAGTGGCTCACACAGTTGAAATATTTCCAGGTTTGTGTCTCCGCATTTGTAACTTTCCCCGAATTTTGCGGTCCGAGGTTGCGAGTTGACCTGGTTTAAGAGGAGCCCTGAAATGTTTAGCACGTCACGAGGCACAAGTTTCTCAAGTTGTTTGGATGATTTTGTTCTTCTACGTCAGGGATTCCGAATTTCTTTAAATTTATTTACTTTTCTCTAATAAAAAGGATTAACGAAAAAAAAAATCTTGAATCATTTCACCTTGATGGAGGCAAAACAGAAAGACGAGCAACATTATCGTTGATTTTCCGTTCAAACTTTCAAAAACTGAGTAAACCAAATCTCTAGGTAAACTAAATAGCATTTAGTTCCAAGGATGAATTTTATTTGTCATCATCTCTGAGAGTCAGAAACGTTTTAGAAGGATTCTTTCTAGCTTGTTCTATCAATTATGGAGTTTCATGTGAGCTACAAAGTTTCACTTTGAAACTAATTGCTTCCATCACTAAACCCCGATGAGATAACGAAACAGACACATCACTGAATTGAAATAAAGTTGTTACGAGTTGAAATTGGAGTTGATTTTAAATATTAATATTAAATTTTAAGATACACCAACTTGAAAAAAAGTTCCAGAAATAGGAACTCCGAAGCTCCCATTTTAGGGCGTGTATTCCAAATGAGACGAATATAAACGCCTTCTTATATTACACTCATTCCAATTTTATGATTATGTTAAATATTCTTTTTGATACTTAATTTAAAATTCATAAATTAATTTTTAATACTGTCAGTTATCGTTCAAATATTACGTTTGTCATTAAAGTTTGTAAAATCTTTGTCTCGGTCAACATTAAAAGAGAAAGCTGCTCTAAAATGCATTACAATAAAAATCAATTTAATTAAAATTAAATAAATCCTAAAGTTAAAATAAATTATGTTTTTATTATGTTTCTAAATTGGATTTAATCACTCGACGCCCATTCTTGCACTAAAAGTTAACTGGAGCGACGGCCTGACTTGGCTTAGCAATAAAAACTGTAAACTCGTAACAACCTGAGTTTTTTCAATCGAGAATCTAGATTTCTAAAATGTCCATCGCAGGTTTTAAAAAACAAGTTAACAAGGCCAATCAGGTTGTTCGTCCGATACCGTCTCTCTCAACACCTGCATCTATCTTGTTGAACAGAAAACGCAAATTGCTGTCAATTAATTAACTTATCATTTTATAGTTCCGCCGTGGGCCAAATACGATCGATCGGATTATTTTAGATTTCACGACGCTCTATCATTTCTATTAGATCATCGGAATGTTTTTAAATTTTAGTTCGTCGTCGAAAAAATTGCTGGAGCCAAGGCGACAGAATTGGATGATGTGTTCCTCGACATGGAAAAGGTTTGAAGTCTTGAATGTTAAAATATATGATTGCCTACCATTTTTGTGGCTTACAACGAAAGTACATTTGCCTACAAAATGGATAAGTAAAGAAACAACTGTATTTAGATCATTACCTGGTCAGACAGCATTCAACATTGAAGTCTGACCAGTTGTTATTTTGTTTACATAATTTACCTACTAATTTGTTACCATTTAAGAGCATTTTAAATATTAATCAGATTTAAACAATTGTCCCCATTTTGATGATGCTCATAATGATTCTCACCAAGTACTGGAATTATGACTCTTGTTTTGGTTGTGGCTCCATATTTTTTCAAGATTTCTCAAATAATCACATTGTTTTATTTATTTGATTCAAGAAAGCAGATAAGCTTTCTTAGAGAATGATGTTGTGAGTTTTGCCTATTTACAGGAGAAATATTATCTGTTAAAAGGACCCTTTGATGGATTCTAGATGTTAGAGCTGGTGATTGATTGGGTTGTTTTGTTGGCAAAACATTTGAAGTCTTAAAAACTACGATCATGTTTTCAAATCATAATCATAATCCCTTGTGATCGCCAGTAGTCCAATAAATGAGCCAATTTTCCAATAAAAATTACTTATCAGCTTTTCAACAAGCCGTCGCCTGCGAATTTTTAATTCTTTTTAATTTTAATTTTGCCGATAAACTTAATTAAATATTAAAATAAACTGCCGAGTAAATTATGATTTAATCGGATGATTAAAGAAATCTTTTTTGTTTTTTGTGTAAAATTCCAGAAAACCGAGTCATTCGAGAAGTTGATGCACGAGTTGTCAAACAAGGTCACCGAACTCCTCCAACCAAACCCTGGTCAAAGAAACGTTTTATTTTGTATTATTCTGGATTTATTAAATCTTAATTAATCTTAATTAACGTTAATATAAACATCATTGTTATTTACATTAAGTTAATAGATGTGAATCGGAGGTTTCTAAGCTTAAAAGTAATTTCAAACTTAAATTTTCGATAACTGTTTCACAAATTGATCCGACCAGCCAATAACAACAGCTGTTAAAACATAACATTGAAATTATTATTGTTACAATTATTTATTATTATTAATATTATTATTATTGTTGTTATTATTTATTGGCATTGCATCACTCCAGCCTCGAGGGTGAAGATGGCAGCCTCGAAGGGCATCTCAAAGATCAAGGGGCATTCGGGCAACACCGCGTACCCCCAGCCCGAGGGCAACTTGGCGGAGGTGATGCTGAGGTTCGGCCCAGAATTTGGGCCTCAGTCGGCTTACGGTAGGACATAAGTTTCCATTTCCATTAAGTTGCCTATAGTATCTGACAATTATTGATCTTTGATTGGGGATTCTCCAATAATACTTCAATAAAATATTTAATTATGGACAATTGTTTTGTTTAACTTTCATGTGTACCGATGATTTGTTTGTTATTATTTTTTAATATTATTTCTGTGATTATTATTATTACTGTTATTATTATTATCATTATTATTATTACTATTATTATTATAATTGTTTGCATTCTCCGAAAGATTTGAAATACGAGTCGAAATTTTTCCCCAAAACTTCTAAATTTGAGGCGAATGTTTGAAATAATTCCATCTGCTGAGGAAGTAAACAACCATCATATGAATATATGAATATTTGATTATTATTATCATTATTATTATTATTATTATTATTATTATTATTATTATTACTATTGTTATTGTTGTGCCTATATTATATATTTCTGTTTGTTGGTATTGTTGGAGTCGTGCTCTTTTGTGAATGATGTGACGTGTTAACATTTTTTGTCCTTCAGTCCCACAATTGTTATGGGTGTTCATCATCATCATATCATCGTCTCATCATCATCATCACCGTCATCATCACCATCATCGTCATCATCATAATTGCCATCGAGATGGATATGTTGTTTTCAAGCTGCTCTCCACACGTTTCCAATGAAGTTCAATTAATAAGACTCCTTGTTGTTGCTGTTGTTGGATGTTGTTGTTGTTGCATTTGTTAATGGCATGTTGTTGTTGTTGTTGTTGTTGCCATTCCAACACAGTGATTTCTCTTGACGAGTGTCGCTTCATCTCAAGATGGAATCGAGCCATTTGTGACCCATGTTCTTTTTTATAAATGCCACTATATTATACAATAATAACAATAATGATTATAATAATGACATAATAATAACAAAGACGATGATAATAATAATAATAATAATAATAATAATAATAATAACAACAATAATGATTATAATAGTGACATAATAATAATAATAACAACAATAAAGGTTATAACAGTGAGATAATAATGATAATAATAATAATAAGTTGTTTAATCATTGCAACCAGGCAATAATAATAATAATGATTATAATAGTGACATAATAATAATAATAACGAGTTGTTTAATCATTGCAACCAGACAATAACAATAATAATAATGATTATAATAGTGACATAATAATAATAATAACAATAATAATAATAATAAGAAGATCTCCTTACTGGGCACTGCCCACATTCTTCGGGAAGTACTTGGATGAATCGCTGAGAGCACTGGTAGTGCTCAGCATTCATTCATCACCGGCTGTGAGACCGAGAAGAAGAAGGAAAAATGTATATAATAATAATAATAATAATAATGACATAATAATAATAATGACATAATAATAATAATAATAACGAGTTGTTTAATCATTGCAACCAGGCAGGGCATTGGTGGAGGCAGGCGAATGTTTTCGTGAAATGTCGGACGAGAAATACAAACTCGAGGACGTCGTCAAACAAAACTTCATCGAACCGATACAACAGATCGAGAACAAGGAGCTTCGAGAAGTCAATGTTGGTTGTTATTATTATTATTATTATTATTATTATTATTATTATTATTATTATTATTATTATCATCATTACTATTATTATTATTATTATTATTGCTGATATTATTATTTTTAATGTTATTATTATCATCACAACAACCAATTATATTATTGCTTATATTAATTAACAATAATATTAATTATTATATTATATTATTATTTTTTGTCATTCTCCTTGGCCCACTCTGGAGAACATGAAGTACTTTCCTTTTGACCTCTGAACCCTCCACTCATCCTCTTGTCCTTCCTTCCTTCCTTCTTCCTCTTCTTCTTCCTCTTATCTCTCCACTTCAGTGACATCAGATGACGAATTTAAATTTGCAATCAATTCAACTTTCAACTTGAAATGGGACTTTTTCAAATGCTTGACATTGTAAATGCATGTTAATGTTTGTTTATTATTATTATCATTGTTGTTATTATTATTATTAGTAGTAGTAGTAGTATTATTATTATTAATGTTATTATTATTATTATTATTATTGTTATTATTATTATTATTACTATTATTATTATTATTATTGTTATTATTATTATTATTACTATTATTATCATTGTTGTTGTTATTATTATTATTATTGTTGTTATTATTATTATTATTGTTGTTGTTATTGTTATCATTATTATCATTGTTATTATTATTATTATTATTGTTATTATTATTATTGTTATTATTATTATTATTATTGTTGTTATTGATGATGATGATGATGATATTAATGCTTCCGTTCAAGCACCATCGCAAGAAACTGGTTGGCAGAAGATTGGATTACGACTGTAAGAAGAGGAAGCACTCAAAAGGTATGACTGGTCATTCATCATTATTATTATTATTATTATTATTATTATTACTATTATTATTACCGGTAATTATTATTATTATTATTATTACCGGTAATTATTACTATTATTATTATTACCGGTAATTATTCTGACTAATTATTCACGTCAGGCAGTATTTTTAGGCACAAGCATGAATTAAAACGATTGGTTAATAGACCTAGTAATTATTCGTCAGTCCTTTTTTTCCTTTTCTGTTCGTTCCTTTAATCTCTCGTCCCGTGAGATCCTGAGGTTTAACGATTTATCCCAGTTTTTTTTTATGTCATTAAAAGTGCTTTTATCCAAGAATTATTTTTAATTATTTCAATTATGTCATCCCGGGTTGCTTCGGTGCGGCTTACGGTTTTGTTTACGTGTCGTGCCGGGCGACGGACGGACAAATGTGCAATTATTTTTTTAAATACAAAACTTTTGTTTGTCTTTCAGAGGGTGAGTTTCCTGGCCATCATCATCATCGTCGTCGTCGTCTTCGTTTTATTTTTATTTGCGTTTTAAATTTGTTTTCTTAAAAAAAAAACCGAACGCTTCGTCTGCTTTTCCTGTTTTTCATTCGACATGGACTTTTTAATACAAATTTTCGAGGCAAATTTAATCGACCAAAAATGAGAAAATTCTTGCTTAGAAATTAAGGAGATTGGCTTGCTTTTAAAGGCTTGCTTTTAAGGCTTAGAGATTTTGCTTCTGACATTTTAACAGCCTGTTTTGCAATTTGTTTGCTGATGAAAGTCGTCTTTCGTCTGTACCGTCATCATGACTCGTTGTCATGCTTCAGTCATTGCTCTAGAAATATAAATTCCTTAGACATTTTTAGCCTGATCGATTGCTGTCACGATTGGTTGATCCTTGATTGATTGATTGATTGATTGATTGTCTCTCTCTCTTGATTGATCATCTCAATGATTGACAGCTATCAATCAGCCGTTTCATTTTCCTTGCCAAATCTTGAATAACGTGATTAATAATTCATGAAGTGGTATTTTTGTTTTCTTCGTTCATTTGCATATCATTTACATTCAGCCAGCTAGCTAGCTAATTAATATTAATCGTGTCATGAATATTTAACGACGCCAGGAAGCAACATCAGTCAGGACGAGCTGAACATGGCCAGGGATAAATTCGAGGAGAGCAAGCACTTGGCAGAAACTGCCATGTCCAATCTCCTGGACAACGACGTGAGTTCCGTCAGGATCATTATCATTACCACTGCTACGTTGGTGATCATTATCATTACCACTGCTACGTTGGTGATCATTATCATTACCACTGTCGTCAGTCACTTGCTGATGCTCTTGATGCTTATTTGCATAATTTGAGCCCGCGACATCGTGGGTGGTTCCTGCGTTGAACTGGACACCTTATTAATTGCATTTTGATAATCATCATCATCATCCACGCCCGATGGCACTTATCGCAGATCGCAAGATCACGAAGAAGATCGTCAGTTGATATTCTGCAAGGCTGTAAGCTCCCGACTCTTTGCGTTGGCAGGCATTTTAAATAATAATAATAAATCACGATCGCTAATTTATTACACGAACAGGCAGAGCAAATCTCCCAACTGTTGTCTTTTGTCGAAGCACAGTTGAACTACCACAAGAAATGTTCCTTCCTCTTGGAAAATCTTGAACAATCCCTCAAGGAGAAGTAACTGTTGCGACGACGTGCTCGATGTTTATTCTGATAAGTCATAATAATTAACTTATTAGTTTTAAATATTCATTAAGTCCCGTAATTTACGTTCAGTAAATTATTAAAGCGACTTAATTCGAAACAGGCAGTCTTTAGCGTCATCTGCTCCAAGGCGGGAACCCAGAGGACCCAGGATCCACCCAAGCGGGGGTTCGGGCAACAACAGGGTCAGCAGGGACGGGGGGAGTTTCAGTGCCTCGGACTTCATCACCCCCAGGAATGTCTCGCCACAACTCATAAATTTCAACAGCGGTACGATCGTCTTTGTTGTTGCGGTTCTTGTCTTTGGTATTGTTGTTGTTGTTGTAGTTGTTGATGTTATCATTGTTGTTGTTTCATTCCTTTAAATCTTTTTAGTTTGAGTCTCATAAATCTCATTCGTTTAAATTCGGAATCTATACGCGACCTAAAGTTTAAAGCAAATCATGTTTTCAAATTCATTCCAAACATTCACTCCTCCTTCTCCGATTCTTCCTTCGTTCCAGAATCGAGCGAGGTGAAAGCTGAGGCCCTCTTCGACTTCGAGGCAGAGAACAACAACGAACTGGACTTCAAGACGGGGTCGATCATCCGGAACGTGAAGCGCATCGACGAGAACTGGCTCGAGGGCACCTTCATGGGGAAGACGGGGTACTTTCCGACCGCCTACGTGAGGATCATCTCGGGGTATTTATGAGGGCACCTTCACTCTACGAGCTCATCCTCTTCCTCCTCCTCCTCTTCTCCTTCCAGCAATACGAGCTAAGATTTTGTCCGGAGGTCGTCCGACCGAGCTGCAGAATTTCCAAGATGAAAGATTTCTTTCCGCGCTTGTTTTTTGAAATAATTTATTTACAAATCGTACAAATCGTCAATTTTGGTCTCCAAAGGACTCGGAAATCGTTCGTGGGGTTTTTCGGTCGGGGAATTTTGTCGCTCGGTTTCATCCTCCGCTACTTCGAAGCGTCCTCCGATGTTCCTCCATTTTTTTTTTCTTAGTTTTGCAGTGCCTTCGAAAAGAACTTTGAGTTTTGGGATCAGAAACTTTGACATTCTGTGCGGGTGCCTTTCTTCAATTCGTGTCTTTTTGGTGGTTTTGTTGGGCAGTTCAAAGACAACTTCCTTTCTGGTGATGTTTCCAAAGCGTTTAATTTTATCGTCCGGAGTTTTGCCTTCTGAGTTCTTGGAACCTTAAGGCATTCAGCATCAGAGCTTTTGATTTTTTGCCGTGCCTTTGGAGGTTGTGACGTTCTGCTTCTGCATTTTTTCCATTTTTCAATTTCTTGTCGTGTTCGTCCGTACCACTTGAAAGCTTGCCCTTCACATAAAAAATCTCACTTTTTATTTTTTTATTTTGCTTCTACCATTTTTTTTTCATTGCTTTCTGTCCACCATCTTTGCTCAAAACTGTGGCTTTCTCACCAAGAGCACAGTTTGCTACTTAATACCAGGGCAACTTTTTGCAATCTCTTTGGTAATGCTTGGATTTTTTTTTATTATTCTGTCATTTCGATGCCTTGCGGTCTGCCTCTAAGATTCATATCAGCAGGTCGATTTGAGACGATGCGATTTTAAACTCTATTTTTGATGTTAAAGGACAGTTAACAATTTCACTTTTTCTTGTAACACTTTTACCTTTGCATAGAATTTTCTAACAAAGACAAAAAATTTGTACTAAAGTTCAAAGTTGCTATCATAAATAAATGAATTTGTACATGTTTGGCCGAGTGGATTTCCACATTTGCATTTTTGGAAAAGTTAATTTTACATAGACCAGCTATGGGTTGGGTGAGCCAGAATTTATCAAAGCTGGCCTGCTTCTTTGGAGCCGCGGGCCCCTGACAGAGTGTTGTGGATAGTCCGTGGCCTGGCTGGTAGTTGATTTTTTGGGATGACCGACATTCGTTGAATGGTCTTCAAACAAAAAAAGTGAATCTTTTGTCATTCCCTGGTTAATTGCGAAAACTACTTTAAGTAGTTAAATAATCGGAGCTTTGTAACCTTATTAGAACAGCCCTTTTGCCATAAAATTTTCTTAGTCACCGCAGTTTAAAATAGCTTCTTGAAATAACACATTAGATTTAGTCATAGAAACATGATTTGGAAATCGGTATCTCATCTAGTTTTTATAAATAGGAAAATATTATTAATAAAAATTAGTTATAATCGTGAATTGGCGAAGTACAAAGGGGTACATTTCTCGAAAACAATATGATTGGAATGTAAACATTCGTAGGCCTATCTTTCGAAGGTTTAAGCAGGTGTTAAGGCGATACTAATATTTGTCGGCAGAATTATTTTTAATAAGAATTAACGACGGTTAACGAGTAAAGTGAGCGACCAGATTTTATTTTAATTTTTTAATGTTTTTTTAATTTTTGCTGTAAAAATGTATCTGACCACGACTAAACCATCAGCTTGTAAAGTGTGGTGACTATGTGAAAATTTATTTAATTCTTACTTCCGTGGTTGCTGCATTATTTGTATATTTCACTTATTACAGCTTGTTTTGCTATCTTCACTGGTTTGTTCTTCCAGAGATCAAGAATGGCTCTGAATTTTGTCCAGTTGGCATATGATGTGGCCAAGGATCAGTGGGACCTTCCAGACATCAACTACTTGAAGTCTCTTGATGGTTCTGAAATGTCAAAGAAGGTCCTGGAAGACGTGGCCAAAGAAGCGGCTCAGAAACTTCTTTCGCATTTTGCTACCGTGGCTTCCAACAAACTTCTCGAAATCCTTCTACAAAGGCTGGAGACTCTCACTTTACCAGACTGCAGTGGTAAATCTCAGGTAATTAAAGGTCTTTATAAAATATGATATTAGCGAGTGAATTATGGTTTACGTGAAGATTAAACATGTTCGGATTTCAAACTTTAATAGTTTTGCAAGCTATAAATTGGCCATCTCGGCTGTGTTAGTAAAGGAATGTTTACTCTTGGAATATTAAAATGATACATAGGATATTATAGGTCATTAAATGATATCTTTCAAATGGTATAGTGTAGTTAAAACAATTTTCAATTCTACATTAGCATATTTTTATAACTGTATCCTATTGAGTAATCAGGTCATTCAAATTATCCTATTATTCATATAATTACTTGACAGTATGTCATTGATTTAATCTTTCTCCCTGCAGGCCCTGATTGCAGACGTCGACTACGAAGCGACAAACGGCAGGGTGTGTCGGGCTTCTCGGCCGCTGTCCAACGTCACCATCGACGGCCCGAACGTCACATGGAGCGTCAGCGACGTCGCGGTTCAAAGCGTCGGGGACTGGAAGTACAAGCTGGCAGGAGGGCTGTTCAGCGACAAGGGGACCTACGACTTTTCCATGAACGGAATATCTTTCCAATTCGCCGCCAACATCGAAAAGATGGCCGGAGGAGGTTTGGTGGTTTTTTCGTTTATTCTATGGAATAGCAGAAATTTTTAAAATGACCTTTTGTCTCCAGCCTATGATCTCCAGCTGGGTCAGTGCCACTTCAGTCCGGGAAGCCCCGACCTTCAGTTCGGCGGCAGTCCCGGCTGCATGCTCCTCCAGTGCCTCTTCCAGTCGAACGTGAAGCCCGGATTGGACGAAGCCATTCCACAGCAGGTGGTCGAAGGGGTGAAGGAACTCGCCATGCAGGTCGCACCCTTTCTCAAACAGTACCACGCCTATTGGCCTATAGCCATGGGGGTCATTCAGGTGACCTCTGACCTTTTGAACACCCTGATGAAGGGCTGACGGTTCATTTTTCTTTTTTATTTCTTCAGTTTTTTTTTTTTTAAATAAATAAATTTCTTTTATGATTATTAAAATTAATTACCAAAGCTATTAGATATTATTAGAACTTTATATAGTATTATAAAACTGTTTTTGAGATTTTTTTTATAATAATATTGTAAGTGTTGGCGAAGTTTATCATGATCATCTACTCGAAGTAGATGGATGTACTTGAAATGAAGGATTTGTAAATATACTTAATTACTTTTGTTATTATATTTAATTTTCATAGTTACCACATATTATTTATTATTATTTATCAATTATGCTTGAAAATCTTGAGTTAATTTGGTGCTTACATCTACTTAATAACATCCTATTCTGAGGCAATTATTGGCATTTATTATTAAAATGTCACGATTTACAAAATCTAATTAGCATTAACGTTGATTAGACAATTATTAGACCAAGAAAGTTTCATCCCACGTAAAACGGTCGTAGGGTGCTAACGAAAAGTCGTGATTACGTACTATTTAAACTTTATTTAACATTAAAAATCTTTATTTCTTTTAAAATCTCACTGGAAAAGCACTTATAAATATAAGTAAGATATGAATCGAAAGCGAGACTCAAAAGTCTATTCACAGCAATCCCTGTCTCCTGAGATCCTCGTACGTCCTCCTATTGACCATGTTTCCCTGCCTGTCTTCGCATTCCTCCTCCATGTCCGGCCTCCACCTTTCCACGTCCTTGGCGGCCTTCAGCTTCTGCCAGAGGGCAAAGGCGTCTTCGATGAGCGTTATGTTGGCAAAATGGGCCGTGTTCGGTATCCCGAGGCACCTCATGCCATGGGCGTGTCTCCACTCGGAGAAGTGTTTCTGGAACTCCTTCGGTCCCTTGTAGGTCTGATTGCCGCAGATCTCGCAGTTATAGCTGATGTTCAGGCCGTGCAGCTTGTACAGCCAGTAGGGGATCGGTTTCCCGTCCCAGCCCAGAGGGACGTTCTTAGGGTTGTAAATGATGTCATTACTCTCGTCGTCGGATTCGTCGTCTTGGACTTCTTCGTCGTCGGACTCTTCTCTCTCGCCAACCGTCATGGCCTGCTTCCTCTCAATGTTTTCCTTCGTGGCAGCCCTCTCTTCTTCTAAAAGCTCGACCATTGCGCAGATCTTCGCCTCGAGGAGCGCCATCTCTCTATATACTTCTGACTTCGTATCGTCCGACTTCTGCTTGACGAAGAGGGACGGATGGATGTCTTTCGGGTCTTTTCCCTTGACCGAAAACAGCCTCTGAGCTCTCTCGTTCAATGTGCCACCTTGTTTGAGGCCGAGTGCCATCAGAGCAGATTTGAGTCGATCCAATCCCAAGGAGGCCAATTCCTCACAGGAATTGAAAGTAGAGAGATCCAGATGAGCTCCCGTATGTGCCAGAGCACTGGCTGCTTCTTTAGGCCAGCCAGGACACTTTCCTTCCGTCCAGTTCTTATCGAATGTCCTGGTCACTTTATCGTCGTGCGCGGTCGAGTCGAAGAGTGGCCTGACACGTGCCATGTAGCCGGCGAGGTAGGAGTAGAGACTGGCCAAGTAATTTTTGTAATTCTGTTTCTTATCGTTCTTCGGTATATCAGAGAACAAGTCTATCCTCGACAGGTATGACAAGTAGCCAATCTTGTCGGACCCTTTGAGGTTTATAAAGAGATCGTATTGCTCGTGAAGGTCCAGATACTTGCCGTAACCCTCCTCGTCTGTGAAGGCGACCATTTCCTTTTCATCCTCCGGGTTTTCGCGGGCCGCTGCCATTTCCTCGAACTCCATGGACATCGGAACGCAAATCTCCCCAGGATGGCCCTTGTGGTAGGTCTTTATGGCCTTTAGTCGGTCATAGAACTCCGTGAACTCCTTCGACATGTCGAGAATCTCGGCTTTCCTCAACCCGTCCTTGTCGTCATAGGCGTCCTTGAGGGAGCTGTGGTTCTTCTGTGCCCTGTCTACGAGGGTTTTGAGCCTGTGATCCGAGTTGATCTGTTCTCTCTTAGTCTTCTTCTGGTGCAGCATTTCCTGGACTGCCGCCCTAGTCAGGAGCTCGGCCAACTCGTGGCTCGACCTTTGAACTTCGATTATGCTGTTCTCGGCCATGTATGCTTGTCAGTGTTCTTGGTCGTAAGATTGTTAAAGATGTTGCAATTGAAAACGATATTGTTCGATCTCTCTTGAGCTGCGTTAGACTTTATTGCAAAAGATTCTGAATATTGAATATCGTCATTTAAAATAATTATTTTAAATATTTTTAAATCTAATCAATTTTTTTTTGAGAAATTTATTGACTTTCGGGATTCGATTATTTAAAAAAAATATAGAAAACAAATATCATTAGCTTTAATTTTATTTATAACGACGTTTATCTGCCAACACTTGAATAACCGGACTTTTAGTGCGATGCGTCCAGTGGTCTGTTGAATCCTCCGGCTCTGTTCATATACTGCCTGTAGGTTCTCTTGACGGCTATCCTCGAAGCCCCCTTGGCATTTCCATCTACATGCTTGCCCTTCGTGGTATCGAAGCCTGTGAATCCCATCAGCTTCATCATCGCTTCACTATCCATTTCTTCGTCGCCTGCATTGACCGCTGATTTCCCGTGGTCTCCGTTGGGCTTAGTCAGGTCCACCAAATCTCTGCCCTTCTCGGATGACGACTGGGGCTTTTGCTCACCCACGAAGACGACGTCGTCGTTGTCCGCCGAGCGAGATCTCGATCTCCTGGACCTATGGTCTCTTTTCGACCTTCGATCTTTCGAGTCGTCTCTCGGTGACCTTCTCCTGTGCCTCGACCTTGATCTATCTAGGCGTCTTCTTTTCCTGTCTTGGTCCCTGTCCCTACCTCTTTCTCTATCCCTATCAGTGTCTCTATCTCTACCCTTTTCTCTGTCAGTTTCTCTATCTCTACGCCTGTCCCTGTCCACGTCCCTATACCTATCTTTGTCTCTTCCTTTACACGTGTCTCTGTCTCTCGACGTGGATCTTGATCTGTGGCGTTTTCTCGTTTCCCTCTGGGGTGACGGGCTCCTGTCTCTGGGCATATTGGAATACTTTTGATAAATGTGGACGAGTTTGTCTGCCGAAAATTAGTTCTGATATAAGCTTCCTGTCTTAGATTTAGTTATGCTTTTTTTTTAATTTATATTTTTATGTTTTTTTTTTATCCCTGTCGTCGCTTGCGAAAAAATCCGTACTTTTTGCTCTGCCTTGTGAGACCGAAGATTGTGAATATTCCGATTTAATTATTTTTAATTAAATTTTTAAATTTTCAAAGTAAGCCCACGTTTATTAATTTTTAAATTAAATAATTATGAAACCAGTTCAAACGAAGTCTTAAATTTTAGATTTTGCGATTGGATGATTTTTTTTTGTCTTTAATGGCCGATCGACAGTCGACGTCAATGAACGAAATTAATTTACAACTTTGTATCGTCTGATTGCCATGGAAACTGCCTCAGATATCGTATTTCACCTTTTTTTGGATAGATTGTCCTTCCGTCTTTTATACTTGGCTGAGCTCATGTTACAATTTGTTACCTTAGTCTTTTAATCGCAAATATGCAGGGTTAAGGGAGTAAAAATAGTGATCTTTACAGTGATAATGATATTTTGTTAATAACTTTTCCACAATAACCTTCTTATATGAAATTTTAAAGTTTTTCTCATGTCTTCCAACTGCTTGCCTAGCCTCCTGTAGTTACATTCATATGGATATATGGAGCAACCATAGAATTGCAATCGGTTTTTCTTATTATCATTATTAGTGTTTAAGTGATAATTAACCCAGAAACGTTTGGTTAGTCGAGAGATTTCGTGTTGTGATTAAGATTTTTTTTTGCTATTTTGCTTCGAATTTTTCAAGAATCATGCTTTTTTTTCTGCGAGATAAGAGTATTCGATCTCTTGGTTTGGCTTCATTCTCTAGAAACTTCTCAGCGGAATTTATCATGATTTTTTTTTTAATTTTAAATATACGGCTTATGAAAATAAACAAAAAATTTCTATAGTGAAACTGAATTATTCTAGTAATGCCTTTACCAGTATATCCATAACCTGACAGTCGTCGAGCGAATGGATGTTTACATGGTTCCCTAGCGACATAAAACCTCCTGCTTGCTGCCTCAAATTTGTGGAAAGAGCTTATTTGCACAGCCCAAGGCTGAATAATAGGACGATCTTGTCAAATTACCTTAATAGAACTAGTTACGCTTTCAAATTGGCTCGGAATAACCCCGTATCAAGTCAGTCTCGATTGGACAAACACAGCTATCGAGAGCCAATAGAATTTATCAGCGTAATTTTTGCCATTTACTAAGGCTTGACAGCACGGACGGCCTTGGGTTAATTTCACGTTAAGTGCGCAAATTGTTTACTCTTCGTTCTCAGAGATAAGAAGCATTTTATCGACGAAATGGAGGGTTCCGATTACGTTGAAGTTGGCTTTGCGCCTGCTCACGACAATTTGGGCTACGCCGGAAACGAAATTAACGAAACGCCGAAGGAAAGTGCTAAAGAAGAAATGGAATCGATTGATGGAGAATTGCGGCGCGATCGACCTTATAGTTCCTCGATGATGAGTAGAAACAGTACAGTCAGTAACAAGAGTAAGGTGTCGCTGAGTCCAACTTTGTTTACGTCGGAGTATTCTGTCAAAAAGCTTTGTTCGTATCAGGTTAGTTAGTTTCAATTGTTACAGGTTTCTCTCAAAATATGTAAGTTTATGATTAGTTTTATGTAAATTCATATGCTTAGATTTGAGTTGACTCTTCAATGTGACTTAGTAGGATCTTTATTCTTTTTAAGGAAGGAAGTTTTGCCAGAGCTGTGGAAATATGCAAGAAGTCAGCCTTAAATGAGAGCGACGGAGAGTACAAAGGAAGTTGGCTCCTGACTGAGTAAGCATGCCAATTGAATCGATAATTCATATCTAATTAACG
The DNA here is from genome assembly GCA_034509925.1 of Hirudinaria manillensis. Taxonomy (NCBI): domain Eukaryota; kingdom Metazoa; phylum Annelida; class Clitellata; order Hirudinida; family Hirudinidae; genus Hirudinaria; species Hirudinaria manillensis. Next base: position 801,764 of record CM067526.1, on the reverse strand, counting down.
ATAGAACTTTCAAATTCTAAATTACAGCCAATTAGACGATAAAATACTTTTATAAAAGTAAGTAAACGCTCCACGTTCAGGCGAGATTCTCGTTTCATTTCGTGAGACTAGGAAACCCTTCCTTTCCATCAATCCAGGCTCAGCCAGTGGAACTTTGAGCTGGAGAGAGTCGTGTTGCTGACCTCGGAAACCGTCATCATAGTCAAGTTCGACTTCGTGTCCTTCACTCCAAAGTTGATCAAGAAGCTGCTCATCAAAGGAATCGTTAAACTCCAAGTGGCAGACCTGGCCCTGCCCTCTACGTCCTTCATGCCGTAATATTCTGCCTTTTGCTCTCCCGACCGGAATCGCAACAAATGCTAATACCGTATAATACCGCAATAGTCTAATTTGCCACGGTTGTATTTATATCTAATCGGTAAAAACTAGCACACCATTTCATAAAACGTTCATCTTTTGCTCCCCGAATCCAGTCCGATGGACCAAGGGGGGATCAGGATCCACATGGGGATGCTGTCTTTCTTCCAGCGCTGGAATCCGCTCATCGAGAATCTCCCCGTCGTGACGTTGACTCACCACCCCGCCATCTACAACAAGCAGGAGACGGAGACCGTCATCTACAACGCAGACGACTTTGCAGAGTCGTTGGTCGCAGAGGCAGAGAGGGTTCTCAGGAGAGAAGGTCAGAACTTTTACCGAGGTCATTTGGGCTTGCCCCGAACGAACCCGGTTTGCCTCTGAGCGTTAAATTTTGATTTCTTGAGAGTGCCAATACGATGTTATGTCCTCTCAATTACCTCATTTTATTGTAAGAGGAGAAAATGTAAAGAAAGCCCTTCTTATATCTGTAAATATATTTTTATAACCACAACCTTTACTAAGTGCATATAATAGGAAGGTATGTGTAATCTTACCTAAGATGTTATTTGATTGATTAAACCCGTTAACCTGCTGACGAGAACAACCACCATCCCGACAGGAAAGGAGCTCGTACTGGACGAGTCCCCGATTCTGATCGAGTCCTATGCGGGCATATTGTCGGTCATCCACAACCAGAGCAGACTCGGCTTCAATCTCGACCGAGGGGGCTTCAAGTACTGAATCGCCGGAGAGGTTTCGGAACGGGGTATCGGGAATCGCCCCCCGCCTCGGAGGCCGGACTCTTCCGTGACCATCCTCGCTGCGAGAACATCTGCTCTTTCGTCGTCGGACGCGTCTTCGTTTGCCAATTCCGAACAAAATCGAAAGTTTAATTGTGGCTACGATTCGCAGATCGTCGTGTTTGCATTTTGCTTGTCACGGTGTCTTAGATTGCAAAGTCCCTGAGGTGCTCCTAAGTTTTGTTTTGACCTCATCCCAAGCATCACCACTAGTTTCCTGGCATTTTATCCAACTTATCAAGCATTATCAACCCAATATCATCGCCATCCTTACCATGTATCCATGTTGCTTTCTTGATTGATTCCATGTTTTTATGTCTTGTTGAGAGCTCATGGATTTTGACCGCAACGTTTCAAACATTCCCTAGGATGCAAAACTCGTCTGTTCCTATCGCCTACTTTGGCGACCTCGGCACCGGACGAGGATTTAATTTTCTGAGGTTCCAGACCTGGTTTTAGAAAATTCTAAATCGACTAAATTCATTCGTTTAACTATTGATTAACTCGACAACACGGGGGAGAAAATATCTTCGTCTGCTCGTTTACTCGAACGAAGGGTGAGAAGAGGTCGCAAAAATAAATCCGGCGCGAGGATGCGTTTTGAGGTCGTAAAGGTAAAGAATAAGAGAAACGGAATTATTCGATTAAGGAATCTAAAAAAAACAAAACAACTATATTTGAATTACATAATTTTAAGCAGATAAAAAAAAGAAACAATCGTAGACGTTACGTTTGCCGACGTGCAGCGCGGTCCGCCGCCGACGTCGTTAGGAGCAGTTGGTAGCTAATTCAATCAGCAGAAGCCAAAGTGATGGCGATTATGATGATGATGATGATGATGATATCTGTGATGATTATGATGGTGATGATGATGTCTATAATGATGACGACCAGCCACCCTGATGTAGGCTTAGTAGATTTCGAGTCATCCTACGTTACCAGAAGTCAACTTCGTGAAACAACGAGTCACAAGTCACGACAACGATTCGAGCGTCAAACAGCCAAAACAACGAGGGTGTTGACCGGATGTTTGGAACAACAGACCTGAGTGGGCAGGTGGTAATTAAAATGTAAAACGTAAACAGTGATAATAAAAATGATAATAACAATAACAATGATGTTTACTAATCAAGTACCTAATTATCATATTTATTCAATTGATTAGCGAATATAAATTAAATATGTAAATATCAACTCCAAAAGGAAATGTGCCGTTATGATTCCAATGTAGAAGGATTTTCCAAAACTTACCGGCGAATGAACCGATCGAACCCTCTACAACTGATGATGATGATGACGATGACGAAATCCGCAATCAGTACTTCACAGATCAAGAAAACAGACACACAAGGAGACCATAACAACAACAACATATCATCAACAAAGGTGCCGCCAAAGCCCGAAACTCAAAATGGCGGAAATGCCGGTTACCATCGAGACGATACGATTGGTCGGTTGAGTGATAAACACAATCACCATTTTGGAACAAAATCGCAGGAAATCGAGGCAGAAAGTCGGAAAAAAAACTCAGAAAATCACGTAAAAGAGTGCACAAAAACGTTCTTTGAAGTATGATACTTAACTAATAAAAACATTCATATCATCACCAGCAGCACAATCACATCAGATCAGATATCACATCATCATCATCATACGCTGATTTCGAAAGAGGAGAGGTTGACCTGCGAATTAAAATCCTCTTCGGATAGGGAGGCCATCGGCGCCCTGACGTCCGAGGTGGGTTTCGGATCGGCAGCCCCGTCGCAGCCCTTGGGGCCGATGTTCGGCAGAGAGCCGAGCGAGGTAGAATGGTTCCTGTGAAATCTCTGATCCGTCCGAGCCGCCGGACCCTGCGGGGTGTAGAAATTCTTGCCGGCCAGGGGAGGGAGATGATCGTACTCTTTGACGGCCTCGAGGAAGGAGGTGGGGCGTCTGACTGCCCCCTCTCGGGGTCCTTCCGGAAGTTTGAGGGCGGAGACCCGACCCGGTCTGAAGTCCGGGTTCCTGTGGACGTTGTCGAAGTTTCTGTCAGGATCGACGCCTTCGTCCGACTCTGGTGGAGCAGGAGAAGGTTCCGGTCGGAGAGAGTCGGACTTGTAGTAGCCGGAGGTCAGAATGATTGGGTCGCGCCCAGGAAGTTTGGCGGGGTCATTGCCACCTCTAGGCACACCCCCCGAAGGCAGAGGGGGCGTCGGGTCGACCGGCGACCGACCGAAGGCAACGGAGGTGGGCCTGAATGCGTAAGAGGGATTGACCTTGTAGAAGGGCTTTATCCTGCTGTAGCTGCTGCCTTGGTTGCTCGATGACTTGAAGATGCTGTTGAGGAGAGAGTGTTGTTGTTGTTGTTGTGGTTTTTTCGTCTGCTGGCTGCGACAGGCACGGCTCCGACTTTCGGAGCTCGGATCTTCCGACGGACCTCCCGCTTGCGAGAGGTCGTGAAACTCCCTCGTCCTTTCTTCCGTCGAGACGTCGTCGTCTTCTGCCTCGACGCCGAGATGGTTCGAGTCGAAGTCGAGGTTGTCGTAGCCCCCGAGGGCCGAGTCGGGGGGCCTGTCGCCCACGACGTCTCCTTTGAAGAGAGAGAGAATGAAGGACCTCCTCTTCGCACTCCCGGAATCGGGCGTCGCCGAGTCGCCCGGTTCTTCCACGAGGAGGGACTTGAGGCAGCTCTCGTCCTCCGGTCTGTTGACGATCCGTGACTGCCTGCAGATCATATTGGACAGGGACGTCCGGCCCTTCCTGTTCTGGGGCAGCTGTCTGCCCTCCGAGGTTTCCTTACAGGATTCCAGGTTGAGTATGTTCGTGACGGACGAGTTCTTGTGCCTCGAAGGAGCGTTTCGACTCCTTTCTGTCTCTTCTTCCTCCTCCTCTTCATCTTCTTCTTCTTCTACTGCTGCTGCCACGGTCCGTCTGTCCGGCGCCTCGCGAGGGCTCCCTGGCTCTCCGGCGCTGCTGTCCGTGGCGCTCGCCTCCGACACGGGGGACGAAGCGGCGGCAGGTCCGGAAGGAACGGACTCGTACGTCTCTGGACCGAACTTCTTGCCTGGCGACACGACGCCCGCTCGGAGGTCGGAAGTCGTTCGACCTCGAACTACGTTCGTGACGGCCACGAGCCGTCGAGCGGAGGGTCGCACGAGCACGACCTTCCTGCCGCAGAAGGTAGGCAAGCGACGGGGAAGCAGACCCGACGCGCCCCGACACGACTCGGAGTCCGGCCGATAGGACGTCTCCACCTCCGACTGGAAAGCGGGAATGACTGAAAACTCGTCGCCAGTAGAAGTCGTCCCGGGCATCAGAGGTTTTGCGGGCTGAACTTGCATCTGATTTAATTAAAATGATTATCAATTTATTAATTAAAACAATCAATTAATCAGAACGATTATCAACTGATTATTTCAAAACCGTCCGAAAAAACACCCGAACGCACCTTCGAGCGGATGCGTTCTTTCGGGCTGCACCGACCGGCGCCGTCGGTCGTTGCGCGCACGTTCCTGTTGGCCTTGTAACGAACCACGGCGGCCTCTCGGATGGACTTCGGAAACCCCTCGACGCTGACGATGGTCGTGCCTACCCTGTCCACGAGTCTGGGGAGGAAAGAAGAAGGGGGGGGTTGAGGGGTTTGGATAAAGTTTGGGTGGGGAGAGGTAGTTGAGCGTTTTATTGACTCGTTGGTCGTTGGCATGCGGAGATGTATCGCCATTGCTCTCGTCGTCGTCATCGTCATCATCATCATCGTCATCATCATCGTCGTCGTCGTGAGTCGTCGTTGATTAAGTCAGTGTTAGGAACAGTTTATTAATGTTAATATTTGGAAAAGATTAATATTACCTGATTATTATTATTATTATTATTATTATTATTATTATTATTATTATTATCACAACTATTATTAATGTTGTTGTATTTAATATTATATATTATATTCCATATATAGCCTTATTATATGCCATAATAATGGAGGCTTTTATTTGTGTAGGGACAGCATTTATCTCGGAGAAGTTCTGAGAAATAATTGAAATTTATACCCCAACACAACACAAGTCGTTTGTAAACACAGACACGCACACACACACACACGCACACGCATACACACATCCACGCATACACACACACACACACGCAAGCACACACACAACGACAACAACAACAACAACAGAGACAAGGAATCTCTCCTCTTCTCTTTCCTGAGCAAACGAAAAAACAATGCATGGTTGCATTTTTTTATTTTCTAAGCTTTCCTAATGTTTATTATAATAAATATTTATTATTATTAATTATTATTATTATTATTAATATTATTATTATTATCATTATTATTATTATCATTATTATTATTATTATTATTTTCATGGCTCCTTTTGAAATTCTGATTTATGAAATTAATTTCGACGACTACCCTTGAAATAACAACCCATTCCTTCATTCTCCTCTGAACCTGTTGTCGTTGTTATGAATTGTTGCTGTTGTTGTTGGCGCCATTGTTGTTGGTGTCAACATTTTAAGGACCAATCAAAAGCTGTAACAACATCCTCGTCGTCGTCGTCATCACCACCATCATCATCAACGTCGTCATCATCATCACCACCATCATCATCAACGTCGTCATCATCATCACCATCATCCTCGTCGTCGTCATCATCACCATCATCATCAACGTCATCATCATCATCACCATCATCAACGTCGTCGCCAACAACTACATCAGCAGCAACACCAGCAACAACAACAGCAACAACGACCAACCTCGGCCACATCGGTCCGCAGAACGACTGCTTCCAGTTGTCACAACATCCCTGGTCGTAAACGTCACCCAAGGACTTGGCCTTTCCGGTCACCTGGCAGCAGGTGGGGATACAGGTGTGGAATAAAGGATGATGATGATGACGATGACGACAACTATGATGATGACGACGATGATGACGATGACTATGATGACGATGATGACTATGATGACGATGATGATGATGATGATGATGATGATGACGATGATGATGATGATGACGACGATGATGACGATGACGATGACGATGATGATGATGACGACGATGACGATGATGATGACAACTATGATGATGACGACGATGATGACGATGACGATGATGATGATGACGACTATGATGACGATGATGATGATGACGATGATGACGACGATGACGATGATGATGACGACGATGATGATGATAACGACAGTCAGCGGATTACGCTGATGATGGTGGCTGATAGTGGAAATGATTGATAACGATTGTTATGGTTCTGGTGATGATGACGATGCTGGTAAAGATGATGGTGATGATGATGATAATTATGCTGGTCATTTGTGGACAGACCACAAATGTTAGGCGCAAGGCAGGCTTTGAATGTCGAAAATGTCAATCCTAAAAATAATTCTATTTATTTATTTATTTATTTTATTTATTTATTTACTTTATTTTATTCAATTTCGCTTAAATTCAATGAAGATATTCTAAATATTTATAATAACGAGAGTAGAATCTCTTCTGGAAATTCTGACATTTAACCGACGAAATAAAGAATAATTGATCATAAATAATAAATAAATAATTAGAAGTTAATCACAAAAATGTAAAACAAAGAGCTGCTCCTGATGACGATCACGAGTTGCCTCGAGTCTATACTGGGACACTTCAAAGTGGATCCATGCAAAACGTCGTCGTCATCGTCATCATCATCATCATCGTCGTCGTCGTCATCGTCATCATCATCATCATCATCATCATCATCATCATCATCAGACCGGTTTTAAAGCGCGAAGATAAAGTTATTAAAGAGTTCCACAAGACAAAGAACATCACAAGAAGAGCAGTCCGTTTCATCCAACCATCCTCTAACTCGTTCATTCATTCATCCACCCATCCATCCATCCATCCACCCTCCAATCCACCCACCCATCCATCCACCCACCCATCCATCCACCCTCCAATCCATCCATCCACCCTCCAATCCATCCATCCATCCATCCATCAGCACCAGATTCCATCAGCAGCAACATAGGGTCTCCAAATAATTACAACAAAGACTTTCCTGTTTGCTTACAACGTTTGCCTTTGAATTTCCAACAATTTGTTGCTTCCACGAATAAAACTTCTCAACCATCCATCCATCCATCCACCCGACCATCCATCCATCCACCCATCTATTCATCCATCCACCTATCCATCCATCCATCCATCCACCCGCCCATCTATTCATCCATCCATCTAACCATCCAGTCATCCATCCAATTATCCATCCATCCATCCATCCATCCCCTGTTTTCTTCTCCTTATTTAAAAAGTTAAAAGACACAAGAAAAATATCCTGAGGAAGGAATTGAACGACAGATGGACTCGGAAAAAGAAGAAGAGGAGGAATTTGTGCATCCGTGCGTGACGCATTTCCGTGCGTGAAGAGGATTCACGTGGTCGCACAACAGCACATCACAACAACAACAACAACAACAACAAAATCAGCGGTGCTTGGAAGGACCTGGAAAAGTTGTTTGTTCTTCTTCTTCTTGACTTGACTGTGATGACGTCACCTGGAATGTCGAATGGTTGAAGAGAAGCAGGAGGAGTTCCGCGATGGAAACGGTCGCCATGGAAACGTGTGGAATAATGTCAACAAGAACATGAATATATTAATCGATGGACAGACAGACGTATGGATGGATGGATGGATGGATGGATGGATGGATGGATGGATGGATGGATGGATGGATGGATGGATGGATGGATGGATGGATGGATGGATGGATGGATGGATGGATGGATGGATGGATGGATGGATGGATGGATGGATGGATGGATGGATGGATGGATGGATGGATGGATGGATGAAAGAGCGCATGCATGGACGGGAAGAGAAGAAACGAGCTGGATTTCATAACTGGGTCAGACGAAATATGATATGGACGCCACTCACCTACGTCATGAATGAGATCGTTCTATGTAGGAAACAGGTGATGATAGTGATGAAGACGACGATGATCATGATGATGATGACGGTGGTGGTGATGATGACGATGATGATGATGATGATGATGACGGCGGGACAAACAGCTTCAACGCAAACAGCTCATCTATTTCACGTTTTTTTAAAAATTAAATAAATAAATAAATGAATGAATGAATAAATGAATGAATGAATGAATAAATGAATGAATGAATGAATAAATGAATGAATGAATGAATGAATGAATGAATGAATGAATGAATGAATGAATGAATGAATGAATAAATGAAAAAGAAAATCACCAAAAGTCGTCTGCTCGTTTTATTCAATTCTCCCGGCACTGCTGAATTAATTGGCCTAATTCACCGGTGCATTAATTAGCATATTTTACAGGAGAGCCAATAACAGGTCGGGCGTGTTTACCGACGCGACCTATTTACGAGGCTAATAATAACAATAATAATAATAATAATAATAATAATAGTAATAATAATAACAATAATAACAATAATAATATTAATAATAATAATAATAATAGTAATAATAATAAAAAAGTCTCACCTGTTCATTGGTCGTCCTACCCCTACTGACGAGCATGACGTGGAAAACTGCCAGTCCTGAGATTGGCCAGCAGAGCAGACCAATGACGACCGAAACGCACAACCTGGTTTTGCATAATTAATGTCAAGGACAACAAGGGGGAGGTCACGTGGTTGACCAGAGAGAGAGATGGAGAGAGAGAGAGAGAGAGAGAGAGAGAGAGAGAGTTGGAGAGGAATGAAGGAAGAGGTATAGGTAATCATTCATGCATTAAGGTGGAAGGGTGTCGTCGATATGATGTGATGATGACTTTTGATGATGATGATGACGATGATGCTGATGATGATGATGATGACCGAGGTGGTAGTGATGATGACGACGATGGTGAATAGAGACACGAAAATGATGCTGCAGTGAATTAGTAATAGGAACCATTGTAGGGCTGACAGAAAAAAATTGTTTTTTTAACTTTGGACGTTAAAGATGAAGAAATTAAGTTCATGAGATTTTGAATATTAAGTTAGATTGGAGTGACGTCTGAAATCCATCCATCCATCCGCCCATCCATCCATCCACCCACCCATCCATCCATCCATCCATCCATCCATCCACCAGTCCGTCCGTCCGTCCACAAAAGGATACGAAACGACGTTCTCCCTGGAGCCGATGCTTTGCCTGTGCTGCCAGACGAAGACGACGATGACGACGAAGAGGAACAACATGTGCACGATGAGCAGCCACAGGAACTGGAAGAAGTAGCGGTAGTTGCGACGACCGATGCAGTTGTTCACCCACGGACAGTGGTGGTCGAAGACCTGCAGGGGGTAAGGTGGAGGGAATGTCGATGATGATGATGAGGATGATGATGATGATGATGACGACGACGATGACGATGATGATGATGATGACGACGACAGCGAAGATGAAGATCGAAGGCGAGAGAACCTTCCTCGGTTCTGATGGAATCGAAATCAATGTCTCCACCGTCTCACAGCGAGTGTTCGAACAACAGCAACTACCGCCACGATGACAACGACCACATCGGCGACAACGACCACAGTGGCTGCAACGACATCAGCGACAACAACCACAGTAGCTGCAACGACTGCAGCCGCGACAACTACCAAAAACCGCGATTGATTCGACTACTAAAGCGACGGCTTAGCGACCGAACCACGCACTTAATTCATCCGCGCTTGGCCGGATGTTCGGCGCAAGGATACATACCAGTCGAGGCGAGAAAAAGCGCCAACAAGTTGCAGATAAGCGCCAACACGCGCTTGGAGCGTTCGTCTACGGAGGGATTTTCCTGGAGCACCAGGAGGCATATAGTATCGATGATGATGATGACGGTGGTGCTGATGATGATGGTGGTGGTGACGACGACGGTGATGATGATGATGATGATGTTTATTGATGTTACCATAAAATATACTTATATTTATATTCCTTGGTACGAAGTGGAATCTGCTTTTTGAACGATTTTTTTTCGGTTTTTAGAATTTAATTAATATTTAATTTCAGGAAAAACAGAATTATCATCATCATCACCACCATCATCACCACCGTCGTCATCATCATCATCGTCGTCGTCCTCATCATCACCGGCACCACCACAACCTCAATGAGTGTGATTCTCAATTAAGAGAGAGTCATCAGTCCGTACTTTTCCATCTTTCCAGACGTGCACCGCTTCAATCTCCAGTCCTTAAAGCCACCCATGGGGGACATAACTCGACAAACCTCCCCAACTCTTCTCCCCCCACCTCGGTCCACACCACGCTCCCACAGCCCTCAAAATCCCTATGGATGGACGGATGGATGGATGGAGCGAGGTAACTCAAAGCCGCAAAGTGACAGGATAATGACATTAAGGAGATGACAAGTGGAAGGTAAGCCTGACGAATCCTGGCGTTGGGAAAGACGGATGGATGGATGGATAGATGGATGAATGGATAGGTGGATGGATAGGTGGATGAATGGATGGACGGATGGATGGATGGATGGACGGATGGATGGATGGGAGGATGGTGGCTGTTTAAATTATTCAATTTTTGACTTTTTCATTCAAAATTTTAAATTGAATTATTCGAATCTAATTATTTCCAACAAATGTTTTAGCGTAAACATAACACACAACACATAACAACCTTTACACACCCCACGCTTCTGCTACGATTAACTCACCAATACTCAGCAACACCAACAATCATCATCATCATCACCGTCATCATCATCACCACCACCATCTTCATCATCGTCATCATCATCACCACCACCACCATCATCATCACCATCATCATCGTCGTCGTCATCGTCAGCCATGGATCAATAGAAGAAAATGTCCACAAACTATCGGCACGGTGACGTCACTCTCCTCAGAGTCACGTGGTCTGTTTGTTCCGAGTTATTAATAGCAACCGGGCTGGAAGAGGTTGTTTATCCAACAACATCAACACCAACAATAATACCAACAACAACACCAACAACAACATCAACAACAACAGCAACACCAACAACAACAACAGCAACAACAACACCAATAGTTTCACGGAACTTCCGGCATTTCCAAAGATTGGTTTCGGATTCAGTTTTAAGTTTATTTATTTATTTGTTTATTTATTTATTTATTTGTTTATTTATTTGTTCATTTTTAAACTTTAAGATTTTATTTACATTTTTTATTTTCAAATGTTTTTAAATATAAATTTAGAAAAAAAAAATTAAATAAATATTCTTAAATTCCGCTGTTGCATCGCGGCGACATTTTCAAATAATTCCCTGGAATGCCAAACGAATATTTTATTAATTTTTTTTTTAAATAAAATATTTTTAAACTTTTAAATTTTTTTTTATTTCTGTTTTTTGTTTGTTCATGCATTCATTCATTAAACGTGACGGAACAAGCCAAAGGCATATTCCAGAGATAAGCATTCATCACAGCGGAGGCCATCATCATCATCCTCATCACCACCACCATCATCATCATCATCACCACCACCATCATCATCATCATCACCACCACCATCATCATCACCACCATCATCATCATCATCATCACCACCACCACCACCATCATCATCATCACCACTACCACCATCGTCATCGTCATC
>CM067526.1:762500-785000 GCA_034509925.1 Hirudinaria manillensis | reverse complement strand
TTCCAAGACGACATTTTCGGGGCTTAGGAATTGCATGCGAGCAGACGCATGTCGGATAAGTGACGGGCAAAAGAAGAATCGCAAGCAAGGATACTTAGAGGGCACCTAACCCACTCAGACCTTACCCTAACCCTACCCTATTTACTGACTCTAAAAATCCATGGGTAATAAAATAATAATAATAATAAAATAACTTAAAAATAAAACTCCTGCCCGTGAATCGTCTTCTGCCCGTCACTTGTCCGAGCAGACGCCCAAAGCAGCGGCATTTAGAAACGTTTCGAATCCCGGTCGACGTGGAGACAAAATTCAACGGGAGATTTTTCCATAACAGATTTCATGAACTGAGATTTATCAATTATTATTGTTATTATTATATCATTATTATTATTATTACTATTATTACCATTATTACTATCATTATTATTACTATTATTATTATTATATAATTAAAATAAAGGAAAATATGTACAAGAAAAGCAGGAGCTGAAACTACAAAATGCTTTCAACCGAAGACCCGCAAGAAACTTCTTTCAGGAATTAAAATATTTTTTTCATAAATTCCCCGAAATGACTTCAAATTATATTTTAGAAAAAGAAAATATAGAGACTAAAATTCCAGTCTCGTCATTTTAACTCATAATTTGTTTTAATTTATTAAATTAAATTTATTAAAAAAAATTTTTTTTTGTCATTTTGAAATGACGACACTCGTTCGAATCAATTTTTTTTTTAAATTTATGAGTTTATTAAGGTATCAAAGCAACTAAAGGAACAAATAGCAAATTGAAACATGTACAATATTAAACAAACAATTATGTACATAACACAATGAAACAAATGAACTTAAAATACAAAATAAACTCATAGGGTCAGTCTTAAGGAAGCGCAAGCTTCCTCTAGACAGACTGGCCCTGGAAATCATAAGATATATAATGCAACCATGTAAACTCAAACAACTGAGGCATCTCTCACCTAGATGTGACTTATACAATTTTTTAAACAACAAGAACAATAACTCAAACGGACATCAATGTAAACAAGTTAACTCCCTAATTGAATCTGGTATTGAGGTATATAATCTGGGACCATAACACTGTATAGAAAATAATTTCAAAGTAGATTTAGCAAAAGTAGGACTGTATTCGTGAGTGTTACGTAAGAAATAAGAAGGATTGTTATAATTATTGCTTGTTATAAAAAAGTCAGAAAATATTTTAGGAATAGAATTGAAGTGATAAGCAAACATAAAAAGGGCAGTTTGTAATTCAAGAATTTGCATTACACCTAGTAGATTATTGTTTGTAAAGGCAGAAACAGTTGACCTAACCCTAACACTGACCCTAACCCTAACTTTAACCCTAACCCTAACCCTAAATCAACGATCATCCTTCGTAGTAATGTATACAGAAAAGTACCAGGTGAAAAATGGTGAAAATATGGTGATGGTGGAAAATGGTGAAAAATATGGTGGTGGTGAGAAATGGTGGAAAATGGTGAAAATATGGTGATGGTGGAAAATGGTGAAAATATGGTGATGGTGAAAAATGGTGAAAAATGGTGAAAATATGGTAATGGTGAAAAATGGTGTAAAATGGTGAAAATGTGGTGATGGTGGAAAATGGTGAAAATATGGTGATGGTGGAAAATGGTGAAAATATGGTAATGGTGAAAAATGGTGTAAAATGGTGAAAATGTGGTGATGGTGGAAAATGGTGAAAATATGGTGATGGTGAGAAATGGTGGAAAATGGTGAAAATATGGTGATGGTGGAAAATGGTGAAAATATGGTAATGGTGAAAAATGGTGTAAAATGGTGAAAATGTGGTGATGGTGGAAAATGGTGAAAATATGGTGATGGTGAGAAATGGTGGAAAATGGTGAAAATATGGTGATGGTGGAAAATGGTGAAAATATGGTGGTGGTGAGAAATGGTGGAAAATGTTGAAAATATGGTGGTGGTGAAAAATGGTGAAAATATGGTGGTGGTGAGAAATGGTGGAAAATGGTGAAAATATAGTGATGGTTAAAACCCCCAACCCTAATCCTAACCCTAACAGTGAACTAATGCTAACCCTAATCCTAACCCTAACCCTGACACTAACCCTAACTTTAACCCTAACTCTAACCCTAACAGTGACCCTAACCCTAACCCTGACACTAACCATAACCCTGACATTAACCCTAACTCTAACCCTAACACTAACCCTAACCCTAACACTGACCCTAACCCTGACACTAACCCTAACTTTAACCCTAACTCTAACCCTGACCCTAACCCTAATTTTAACCCTAACCCTGACACTAACCCTAACTTTAACCCTAACTCTAACCCTAACACTAACCCTAACCCTAACACTGACCCTAACCCTGACACTAACCCTAACTTTAACCCTAACTCTAACCCTAACACTGACCCTAACCCTAATTTTAACCCTAACCCTGACACTAACCCTAACTTTAACCCTAACACTAACCCTAACTTTAACCCTAACCCTAACACTGACCCTAACCCTAACTTTAACCCTAACCTTAAATCAAGGATCATCCTTCGTGGTTAGGGTTAGGGTTAGGTTTACCTCAGAGACTGAAGAACCAAAAGTCCTTGTGAGGAAATAAAATATATTTTTAAATAAAATAAACATAAATTCCTTGATAAATCAAAATAAAATATATATTTAAACAAAATAAACATAAATTCCAAAGATAAATCGAAGAGAGATTTTCGGACCTCCTCGGTCATAATTCACGGCGATTCGCATCAATTCGCGAACGCCCAAGGTGAATTTCGACGGAGTTTGCACTTCTTTAAAAAAATACTTTTAATTAATTACAAAACATTTTCAGGATTTACATGATTAATTAATTAAAAATATATTTTCAAATTCCAATTTAAAAAAAAAACAAAAACATTCAGAATCTGAAAATATATTTTTAATTTCCATAGTCTCGACTGCCACTCTCCACTACGAATGACCGGAGTTTGGCTTCGAGCGAAAATTCATTTAATTCAATAAATAGGTAATAAATTTAAAATAAATAATTAAAAACTTAAGTTTAATCAACTCGGGATAAAATTAGATTTTAATTTTAAATGTCGCCGGTCGTTGGCTTGGCCCCCGTCGGCCCCCGGGGGTAGTTCGAAGTTCTTCGGACGATGAGGATTTTTTTGGTTTTTACTTTTTATTGACAAAAATCAAAGGAAAAAAAGTTGAAGGATTTCAATCGTCGGAGGTGATTTGCCTTTTCGAAGATAATTTCTCGTGACATCGAAAGGCAAATTCGACGTCCGTCGGGGTCGAGTTAACCTCGGGATTAGAACCGTCGCATCATCACAACTGTCACATTGTCATCGTTGTTGTCATCATCTTCATCATCTTCATCGTTGTCTCCACCATCACTCTTTTTTTATCTCGCAAGAAAATATTTTACAATTTCCTGTGCGAAAATAAAGCACACGAGCAGTTTCTGTTTCAAAAGTAGTTGTTCTGCTGCAATTTTTTGTTGTTGTTGTTTTTTTGGGAGGACTGAGTTGATTTCATGGGGACGTGTTTTGATTGGGGAGAATGATTATAATGTGGATGGTGTGGTCATGATAGTGATGATGATGAGGAGGAGGAGGAGATGAGGACGATGATTTCATTTGCGTTCGTGGTCAAACGCAGAAATGGCACAGAAACTTTACAGAGAAATTAAAAACAAATGTTGCAAGCAAATCCTGGCAGTTCTGCATTTTGCAGGCATCAGAGAATGACTGAATTTAAACATTCTAAATTGAAAAATACAATCATTTTCCTCGAAAATAAGTCCCAGAACCACAACGAAAACAACAACATCAATAGCAACAAAACGATGAAAAACAAGACGAATAAATTGAAAAACGAAAAGTAAAATTAAATTTCTTTTTATAAATAAAAAGTTTAATGAAATAAATTCACCTCGATGCAGGAATTGCACTCGTTGCAGTGGGTACACCTGGGCGGACGATACATTTTGCAGGTCCGACACCACTTTAGGGAGACTGAGACGCTGTCGATTTCGACGTTCTTATACATCGGGGCGTTGCTGTCCTTCACCTCGTTGGCTTCGAGTCGAGAAAGATGTCGTCGGTTTAATTATTAATTAATTATTTTATATTATTAATATATTATTTTATTAATTAATTATTTTATTTAATTAATGTAATTAATTAAGGACTCATTCTTTTCAATCATTTGCCAAAAAATATGTTAAAAATGTCAGGTGGAAATTATGAAAAAGTGCAAACAATGGTTCTTAAAATTTAAGTATCACTCTGAAAGTCTAATAAACAGCCATGTACGACTCATTTCAGAGGCAGTTTGGCAAAAGCAAAAGCAATTTCAGACGTTACCTTTCGGGTAACGACCGGGGTCCATGAAGGTGGACAACATGAAATTGCAGACCACAAACACGAACAGTAGGCCCTCGCAGGCAAGAATCCAGTACCCGTACGTCCGAATTATGTAAGGCATTCTGAAACAGCAAATTGATTCTAATGAAATTAACCATAATTGATTGGCATTACTTGACAAATGATAAGGCCAGAGGCCACGTCTACCAGCCAATTGGCTGTGCATTTGGAACGAACCTAACACAAAACAAATAAAAAATAACAAATAAAAACAGAACCAAAATCCAAAAATGCAAATGTACTCACACAAATCCATAAACTAATCCCGTACAAGAGAGCAGTGTTAGCCAGGCAAACGTTACAGGTAAACTTTTGGCAATTTTCTTACAGATCTTAGACATCCTCGCGTCGCTCAACTAATAGTCTTCATTATTTCTTCTCCCGAGACCTCCACCGCCGGAGTCCAGACACACATGAACCTATTAGAGCGAATTTATGGCCGTCCGAATCATGGGCAAATTAATATTCGGTTGTCGTTTTGAATTATTTAAAATCAAATTCTGAGCAGCGGCTCAGCACCAGCTCGGAACACGAACCTCTCAGTCGTGCGGTCCCCACTAAAATGTTGTTCCCCTCCATTTCTATCATCATCTCAAACGATTTCTTAGTCTCCCGGCTTGATCTGATACGTTTCATTGCAAAATATTCTTTGTTGTTATTCTTCAACAAGCAAAATATCGCAATTCGTCCAAGGCGATATAAAATTTCGTCAGTGTCTTTGTTTAAAATTATCCGGGCGACTTTAGCAGACTAAATGTTACCATAATTTACCGCCGCAAATCTTACCTTAAACCTGATTTATTGCATAATCCTTAATTTCTATGAGCATTAGATTATTTTAGAAAATGTTTATGGTTTAACGTTAAATCGCCCATAAATTAAAGATAATATTTTTCTTAATCCCTCCAAAAAGCTTAATCTGAATAGTCAGCACGATAATTTCTATTTTTATAGTTAATCTGTAATGCTATATGGGAACGGCCCTTGGAGTTATCTCAATAAAACATATATCACTAAATTTACTGTCGTTGAGAGTTTAAAATATCCAAATACAATTACATTTCGCGGTTTAATTAATCACTAACTCTCAATAAAGCCATAAGTAAAATGGCATAACATTCAATATGAACTAATTCTGATTTCGTTTGATTTAAATTCAATATTTGCTATGTTTTTCTTCACAAGCCATTTATTATTTCAAGGTATTGATAATTCTTTGGAATAGCATGTTCCGGAAGAGACATTGTCACAGTCGGCGAGGTATAATATATCGTTTCTTAATAAAAAAAAAATAATAATTTACATGTATCTTTTGCTTTAAATTATTTTCTGTAATAGAAACGTAACAGAAATGGTTATGATCGTATAAGCGAAGCACAAATTCATATTATTCCAGGAAAACACGGTGGTGTTACACGATTCGGAGCCGTGTTGATTAAAAGAGATTTTCCAAAGTTCACCTTCAAAACACATTTCCACACGCTACCAGCTGGCAACTTCCAGTCGAATGGTTCTTTGACGACCTCTTCGCTAATCTCATTCCGTTTGCTCCTGCCAAGACGAGTCATTTTCAGCTCCCTGGCAAAGAATTATTTCAAGAATTAACGACTTTTTCGGCCTCCTTTATGCGCCATTATCCGGCATTTTCAAGATCATTTAATCTCAAAATTATCCTTTATCCTTGCAGTTAATGGTAGCAACAATTTATTTATTAGCGGTCCGCCCCTGTCCGGACCAGCTTTTTTTGAATATATTTCTTTGTTATCTGATCATAATTTCGAATCGTCCGAAATAAAAATCTAAAGTTTGTTGGTTATTTTTTGTGTCCAACGACGCTTTTATTCGGACAGAAGCACTCGGAACTAGGATGGCAAGTCGCCATTGGCAACGCGTGCCCGACATTGACAACAGCGAGGCCGACTCCCTCCTCTACTCCGCTACTCTAAAAAGAGAATCCGTGGGTGCGTTTTTAATCGAGAAGAAAATTATCAACAACGGAGGAGGAAATTCATCGGAATGAAAGAATAAAACAGAATTCATGGTGAAAAGGAGGAGAGAAGTTCAATCAATCAATCAATCAACCAATCAATCAATCGATCGACCAATCGCTCCCAAGTGCAAGTTGATTCGAACGCTGCACGACGCAGTCGCGTAGGTTAACTTTTAGATCTTCGGAGTCCTGGTGATGTTGTTGTTGTTTCTGCTCTTCATCGAGGTCCGCAAAGATTTTTAGAAATTCGGACACGCGAACGACACGACAGATAGAAAGCGGAAAGTGGGAAAGAAGAAACCGCCACAACCAGCCTGCCGACGACTGCAACAACAGCAGCGGCGGCACCGGCGACGTCGCATTCATCATCTCGAGGGGAGAGGGCGTCCAAAGGGCAGAAACCCAAATAAAGCTGAGATCACTGATCCTTTCCTGATTTCCAAAGTTTGACATGACCAGTGCCGGCACGTCGCCATCTTGACATGGCGGACGACTTTCCAGACGTACAGAATGGCACTTCCGCCGGCTCCACCAATTATATTTCTCCACGTCCTTCTCGCACTGAACCCAGCAAAAAGACTAAAAGTAACGTGGGCCAAATTTACTAATCGGAAATCTCCTGGAGTCGAGGTCATCCGAGTGCAAAAGCTTCGAGAGTGGAATGAAAAATGTTTTGATTTCAAAGTTAAAATGACAACAACAACAAAAAAACTGCTCTGCAAAGAAATCTAAACAAATGCCTCTAAAAAAATAAAATAGAGGGAAAAAATCGTTGGGGTTAAGGTTGGGTGGATGGGTTGGTGGGTGGAACATCGTTCGCGACAGGAAGAGGGGATCGGGAGCCAAGCGAATCCTAGGGGGGCTGGACCAGACCGTGGAATGGGACCGATCCTGGAGAACCGTTTGAAACTGACGTGGCTTAAAAAATATATAAACGATGACAGCATCG
Organism: Hirudinaria manillensis; assembly: GCA_034509925.1. Lineage (NCBI taxonomy): Eukaryota > Metazoa > Annelida > Clitellata > Hirudinida > Hirudinidae > Hirudinaria > Hirudinaria manillensis. The sequence continues at coordinate 777,629 of CM067526.1, read as the reverse complement.
CCATCTTTGCTTGCAAATGCTGACCTAAAACTGCCACGAAGGAGACTTGGGGTGGACTTCTAGTCGTAGTGTGGCAAGCGTGTCACGATAGATTGTCAAGTTCCGACGACGACGACGACGATGATGATGATGATGAAGACGACGACGATGATGATTCAAAGCATCTGCATTGTGTCTACGGAGAAAGAAATCCATTCGAATGACACCGACACGACACAATGGATAAAGTCAGACGATGATGATGATGATGATGTTAGTGATGATGTTGATGATGATGACGACGACAACGACGATGAACACCTTAAGACACACTAACTAAACTGGTTATACTCTACCAGTATGGTTGTCATCACAATCATAATGTCACGATGATGATACTGATGATGATCGCCTTCGTCATCTTAATCATCATCATCATCACCATTATCATCATCGTCATCATCACCATCATTATCATCACAATAACCTCTCCCCAATAAGGGCAAGAGGGTGGTTCTAAGTCAATCTACTCTGAAGAATCGATCAACGAGGGGGGTCTCTGTAGCTCCGCCCACTTCTATTAATAGCTGAGGGTGGAGTCATCCCATTCGAGTTCACCCTTCTTCATCTTGCCCTGAACTTCCTCCTCTTCGTCGTCGTCGTCGTCATCGACGCAGGAGCTGTCGTGGCAGCTGGCTTCGTCGTCGTCGTCGCTGTCGTCGTCCTCGTGATGATGATGATGGTGGTGGCGATGATGATGATGGCGATGATGGTGGTGGTGATGATGATGATGCTGGGGGAGCACGTTGGCAACTTCCGAACCTCCGATGTCGTCGTCGTCGTTGTTGTTGTTGTTGAGTACGCTCACGAGCGACGTCTCGTCGTCATAGAGACCCTGGAGAGAGGGAAATTATAATTTAATTATCATAATTATCGGGTAATTATCATAATTTATTATCGCCCTAATTATCAATTATAAATTTATTAATCACCTCTTGATCCATGGGATTGACGGTGATGGTGAGGGCGGAGTTGTCCCACTCCATCTCCTGCTTGTCGTCCACTCCGGCATCCCTGCTGTGACGCTGGGCATTCCTGATCCTCGAGACTCCCACGGCGGCCAGGAGGGCGATGAACCCGATGCAGACGACGCAGACGATGACGACGCCGGTTGCTATGGAAACGAAGGTTGAACGTGGGTGTCGATGACGTAGCTTTATGATAATACGTCGTCATAATATTGTGTTCTGTTTAATTAGAACAGCATGTTCATTTCATGAATAAACTTGTAATGTTCAATAAATTCAAAATTACCGAATGACCCATTCTCAAATGCTATAAGTTATCAATCAATCAATCAGTCAATCAATTTCGACCAACCAGAGCCACTCGATTGATCTCCACCAATCGACTTCATCCGGGGTCGGATCATCGAATCCTCGTTCCCCGGGACGATGGAACCCACGGGTCTCGACATCCTGTGCACCACGGCTGCCTGGGGTTCGATCTTTTGCTCCACTTTGTGTATGACTCCCATCTAAATGAGGAGGCGGAGATTTTATTTATTTTATTTTTTTGTTAATTTGGATTAATTAATTAATTAATTTTAATTAATTTTAATCGACTTAAATCCGTCGACGATTTCATTGGCTTGCAAGACTTTGCTTTGAGGATAAGGATTTTGAAAAACGAACAGATTTCGATGTGCGGATGAATATCAACAGATTTTATGACTAAACGAAATAAACCCACGAGGAATATTACTTAAAATACAATAAAAATTAAAATCTTTTAAGTAATTAATAAAATAATAATGATAAATAAAATAAAATAAATGTCAAAACATCGAAAACAACTCGTGACGACTGTCAGCAACGACAAGCCATCCTGAGAGTTCCATAAGAAACTCCAGAGACTCACGGAAACTTCCAAGCGGTTGCTGGAATATCTTCCGTTGAGTTCCGAGCAGACGAGTGAGAAACTCCTGCGATTCAAGTCGGAAGGTCTGCCATTGAAGTACTGGATCGAGGAGAGCAGCCTCTCGTAGTTTTCCAGCTTGTCCACTCCTTCGACGGATTCGATGGAATGAACGTTCACGGGAGGAATTTACGAACATAAATGTTTTCGTACGATTAAATTCCTTGTAAATGCCTTTTTACGATTTCAAAATATTTGATGGCAGGTTGCATAAACTTAGGGCGAGACTAAACTCCAAACAAGAGGGGATGTAATTCTTGATATTCATTATGATTCAAAGAGGTTTGTAGCCAGTTTATCACTACTATCGGTCCATCGCAGGGTCAAAAACTATTGGCCAGCAATTCATCACAAATGCCAAGCGAGAAAAAAGTCGCAACCAACCAGAGACGTTGATTCCAGTTGCCGAACTGACGACCTTGACCTTGAACCTGCCCGAGACCTCCTCGGGGATTTCCAGGCGTTCGATGTGAGGTGCCAGGGGAATTCCGAGTTCGATGGTGCACGAGTCCAGGTGGTACTTGTTCATGAACTGGGGCTTCTGCAAAGAAGAGAAGGGGAGGAGCTATTTTATGTTAATTAGATGTTAGCACGTCAAAGCTATTAACTGTAACGCGTTCAATTTGTCTAGTAATTATAAAATTGAGAAAAACATTTTTTTTTTAAAGTTATTAATAAAGTTTATTAATGTTTGTCTTTAATTTATTTTCCATCATTCCATCTATCGTGACCATCACGTTCCCAAACCTTTCCATCGACTCCCTGATAAACTTCATCAGCTTGACTCTTGGAATGAGTGGAAATGTCCAGATCCCTGAAGATGGCCACGCCCTCTTTCAGTAGCTCCTCCTCTTCCTGGAAATGGGTGGAGCCTTTCAAGACGATGAGAGGCTTCTCGATGCGACTGACCAATAGGAGGGACTTGACCACCTCGACGTCGACTTGTTTTCCATTGTCGCATCTGATGTCGATTAATTAATAAATTTAATTTAATTCTGGAAAATGAAATAAATAATGTACAATATTGTTTTAATATTTGATTATTATTTATTAATAATTATTTATTAATAATCTAAAAAAATGTGAATGCACGTCCGATGCTAACACGGCTCTCGTGTCGAAGGTGATCGGACGAAGACCCGGGGTCGGGAAGTTCCTGGAGTTGACGTACACGACCTTCCTCAGGAGGGTCTCCACGGGGCTGAGCCCTGGGCCGCCGATGGTCACCAGGGTCTTGTCGTTGTTCAAGGAGAGGGTCTACAAACGGCACGTCATGAGCAACTAGTGTTTGCTTAATGAAATCATAATAATAATAATAATAATAATAAGTCATTTATATAGCGCCGAACGCGTGAGCGACAGAGGCGCTGTACCGGTCAAATTCATGCGAGCCAGTGCAACAATTACAAGAATCAAAACGCCTAAAAAGAGAGTCTTTTTTGCCTAATTACGCATGTGTAATTAATCATCTCGATTATTGATTGATTGATTGATTGATTGATTGATTGATTGATTGATTAAACTCCTCCTACCGTTCCCTTTTCCATTTCTCCTAGGTCAGCAACATCCAGCCTTTCCTGGCACCTCGTCAGGCATTCCACGACCACTCCAGGTTCGTTCTGGTCGTTGAGAAGGAAGAGTCCTGCCAGGTAACCCTTGAAGTAGTTTCTGATCCTGTTCATGCCACCTGTACAGCAACAAGTAGTAAATAAATAAATAAATAAATAAAATTAGTTAATTAGTTCTTGTCATTGCCACAACATGTTCAGTAACCATGAAATTAATAACAACAACAACAACAACAAGAGTCCACCCACCCATCCAACAACCTCCGACGACCATCTTGGTGGTTCGAACCCTCGAGCGATGGAGAGGAAAGTCGTTGACCATGTTCGGGTTCTTGGCAGTCGAAACGAATTCCTTTCCATCGACGTGCAGCCTCACTTTGGGCAGGGGAGCCGCGGGTTTGTCGGAGTCCGTCGAAGACTTTTCGTCTCTCGCTCCGTCGTAGACGTCGACGGCGTAGTGGTGCCAGGCTCCGTCGCAGACTTCGGGGAGCGTCCACCTCCACTCGGCCGGCGCGTAGGCGTCGCGTTCCAGGCCGGCTCCGGGTTCCTGGCGCAGTAGGAGGACGAGGTGGCAGCGGTGCAAGAACAGGGCCATGTGCTGACGATTCATTTCTGAAATAAATTATTATAATTACAGAACTTTGTCAGCTTTTAAAACTTAAAAGTGAAAAAAAGTTGGAAAAATAAACTAGACTGGCTGAATCGATTGGAACGGTATTTCCAATAGAAATTGAAACCTATCGTTGGAAATCCCTGCATCTGAGCAGATGACGAAAGATTGAGAAAAAATAAATAAACTGCCAACCCTGTGAATCTGAGACGCAGAGAATGTTTTCCTTCCTGGCGACGCTTCCGTCGTTCAACTCCTCCTCCTTCTCGTGCTTCATCCACGTCGAGATGGTAAACTGGCGTCCCAGGTGCAGCTGGAGAGCAGTATCAAAACATAAACAAAACAAACTTTTTTCTTAAATTTAAATTAAAATCAATATTAAATGAAAATATTTAATTAATGATTTTAAAAAACGATGAACACAAGCAACGACAGAAGGTTTATTTCACCTTCATTTTTCTAATTAATTTAGAATTTTTTATAAAACATGAAAAAAACAAACAATAAAAAACAACAACAAAACTTATTCATTAAATAAAGGCACAAACAAACACATGACGATTCCAAACGCCCACCTGGTTCAACTCCTGTGAAACCTCGATCGCATCCTTTTTCCCGTCGAATGCGAATACTTCGTCGCTTTCCTTTCCGTCGTCGGTTTTCAAATCCTTGGTCCAGGAATTCGGGGCTGTGGGGCTGGGAAGCAGGTCGATGGCATCGAGGGATGCACCTGGAATCGGGTCGGGTCGAATTTTTCGGGGTCGAGTCGTCATGGATTCGGTCGGGAACCGTTTGAAAACTTTCCGAACGCAATCGATGCGGAGAGAAACGATGCAATCGTTACGCAATACAAGGTAATGCAATAACGATTGCAATACAAATGCAACATGATTTTATACAAAACAATACGATCGTAGCTTAAAACAATACAATCATAATACAATACGACACAGAGCCAAGCAACAAGAGAAGCATTCCTAACAGTTTGCATTCCTAACAAACCTACGCGTCCGTCCGACCGTGACAAAATCCGATCACGCGAAACTCACCGCAGAGCTTCCTCTGGGAGTCGAGCGAATACGTGTCCCTGTCGCAGCCTTTGCCGATGTGAGTCGTCGACAACTTGACGGAGACGAAGGCGGAGCTGACGTTGCAGGTGCCCTCGCAGAGGCTCAGTTCGGCTTCGGGGGCCAAAAGCTTGCGGCCGTCGTGGGGAGAGAATTCTATCTTTTCGGGTACGCCTTTGGAGAGTATGAAGGTGTGTCATCACGTAAGACGATGAAGATGATGATGATGATGGTGGTGGTGATGATTGTGGTTGTGATTGGATTAGATACTGATGGTGTAACATGATTTAATACAAAAAGATGATGGTGATGATAAGATTGAATGCTGATAAGACAGTGATGATGATGATGATGATTGGAACAAAATAGATAAGCTTGCCTTTAGTGTGCTCAAGCAATAGAAATTCATAGACCAAATTGTTTTGTATGTGAATGTTTTAAATGCAATACATGTATTTGTATGTGTGTATGTATTATATGTTTGTATACCAAGTATGTGTTTAATGGTATTGATTTAACCATACAAAAATAGGTCGAAAGTATACTGTCCAATTACAAGACATTTTAATAGTTACATCAGTCAGCCAAAATAAATTATCCCTTGTGGTAATAAATATATCTATAATTTTTCGAATCACAATTATTATTATTATTATTATTATTATTATTATTATTATTATTATTATTATTATTATTATTATCATTATTATTATTATTATCTTCATCATCATCATTGTTACTGGTACTGATGCTCATAAATTACATTCCACCACCTCCTCCTTCTTCTTTCATTCACGTCTTCCTCCATTGTGAAAATTTTATTCCCAATAAAAATATTTAATATTTTTTACATTTAAAATCCCAACAATTCCCATAAATCTTGGTTAGAAAACCCTGCAAATCATTCTCTCCTCCTAATGCAAGGCATGATAGCAGTAGTAGTGGTAGTGGTAGTGGTAGTGGTGGTAGTGGTGGTGGTGGTGGTTGTGGTGTTGGTGGTGGTAATAGTAGTAGTAGTAAGAGGTTTTTTTAATGTTCTATTTTTATGCATTTTCCGTAAATTAAAAATATTTTCCCTTCAAAATAAAAAAAATCAATTCAAAGGAATGCAGAGAATTAATGTCAATTCCTGACTAATGGTCATTCGCATGCTAACAATTAAATGAAATATAATCAATAAAATATGAATAACTTATGAAATAAACATAAATATAAATAATTAAATTGCAATAATTCAAAAAGCCAAACGCTCCGCCCACCTATCCACTCGGGCTGGCACGAGGGCTTGACCCAGACGGTGACCTTGAGGGGTTCAGAAGGTCGACCTTCGCAGGACTCTGCGACCACTTCGATCGACCATTTGTCCTTCTTCGAGACGTCAAGGGGCTCAGAATTTATTATGGAACCTTTGGATTCAAACGAACATAATAACATTATGATATTATTATTACATTCACATAATAATAATTATTATAATTATAATTATTATTAATTATAATAATAAATAAATAATAATAAATAAATATAATTAATTATAATAATTATAATAATTATTATTATTATTCTAATTACAATTATTATTATTATGGTTAATTCCACATAATATTACAGTGATAACGACACCAAACAAGGCTAATTTTTTTGTTCGCCATTTTTTTTTTGTCAACATTTTCTATTTTCTTCCATCTCAAAGTCCAATCCTAAAATCAGTGCAGAGTAATAACAGTGACGATGATGATGATGATGATGATGGCAATAATAATAATAATAATAATAATAACAATAATAATAATAATAACAATAATAATAATAATAACAATAATAATAACAATAATAATAATAATAAAAACAAGAATAAAAGCATCTAAACTGCTTCCCAAGTGAACACTCTCGACGTGCCTGAATAATTAAAACCTCACGGAACGAGTCATCTCATTAGTATTCGTTCATTAATTATTCACGACCCGAAATGCTAGTGCAATGATTGCCCCTCGAGTGGCTTCGTTTAAAAATTAAGACGATGATGACGACGATGATGATGATGATGATGACGATGATGATGATGATGATGACGATGATTTCATTGATATCCATTTTATGATTAAATACCTGGGGTAAGTTTGGAGCATAAGGAAGGTATCAAAAAATGAATAAAACTGTATTTTTTGCCTCACCATTTTCATCGACCTCGAATGGCACGTCCTTCGTGACGACCTTGAACCCGCAGACCTTCCCGTGACCTCTGAACTCCCCGGCCTCGAGTTCGCCCTTCACTTCGACCTTGAGCAGGGGACTGTAGAACTTTCCCTCCACGGCGTTCACGGAGTACGACCTCTCCTTCCATTCGGGCTGCCACTTGTAAGGACTGATGACCTGGATGAGGATCCTGATTCTGCAAGGATTGGTTGAGATTTGCATTATTAATGGTCACAATTATAATATTATATATAATATATTATATTATATATTACATTACATTATATATTATATTACATTATATATTACATTACATTATATATTATATTACATTATATATTATATTACATTATATATTACATTACATTATATATTATATTACACTATATATTATATATATACATATCATATATTATAATCAAGTAAACAAGTACAAGTCTAATAAACACATGGAAACGACCAATCGAGCAATCGTTCATTCATTCATCCATCCATTCCATCCATCCGACCGTCTATTCATCCATCAATCCATCCATCAATTCATCCATCAATTCATCCACCAATCCATCCTTTCATCCTTTCTTTGTCTCCACATCCAGAAGATGTTCTCATCATCCTTAATGCATTCAAAGAAAAGTGCAAGTACAGGTACAAGGATGGAAAGATTTTAAGAAAATGAAAGAGAACTAATTATAACTCGTTAGTCATCCTGAGTGGGTGGGGAGGGGGAATTTCCACTCATTTGTTTTTCATTTCCTAAACATGACTCGCCGTCACTCGTGACTTGTTTATTTTCCCAGCGGCAGTTGTAAACAAAAAACATTTTTGTTTTGCACGACGTCCGAGAAAACTTTAATTAAGATTTTAAACAAAATTTATTAAATTATTCATTCACACAATGTTACACATAAGATGTTATTAATATAATGTTATATTTTTAAATTTATTTATTTATTATTATTTATTTCTTTATTATTTATTTATTATTTAATTAACTTTATATAAAGAAAAAACATAAAACACACACATATATATACAAACAAGCTGCAAATTCTGAGGCTTAGAATTTACTTCCACCATTGTCATCATGTATCCATCTGATAGTGATCATGATAGTGATGATAACCAAACAACCCTTCCAACAAGTATCCATCAGTGTATCACTCAGGGTATCACTATCATCATCATCATCATCACCATCATCATCATCATCATCAGCACTGCAGAACAGCACCGTGAATTATTAACAACTCCTTTTTAGGACTTTCCCATGTGATCCTGAAGAGACATGGTGGAATGAAATTTAGATGCAGCTAGGAATGACTCGAATAATGAAAACAGACAGCTCTTTCCATCCACCTGTCCAAAGCACCCCCGTGAATCAGCCCGGGACGGCCTCGACTAAGCCTCAATGACCCCATTCCAAATGACATCTCAACGTCACGTAACCATGGTAACGGTGGCTGGAAACGCTACGATACAACAACAACAACAACAACGACATCCGAAACAGCAACAACAACAACAACAACAGCAGCAACACAACAACGATGGCACAAAAAGAACCTGAAATTCCGAAATAAACAAACGAGTCCCGTGCTAAATCGACTCCGACCGGAACTCATTTCGCACGTCTGAATGCATCGTCGGTCACGGATCTGGAAGGAGAAGACGAAGAGGAAGAAGAGGAGGAGGAGGAGGAGGAGTAGCTCCTTAACCAGACCGGAAAAAGCCAAGACGGGCGGGCGGACGGACGAACACTTCCCGGGGTTGTTTACAGTCTAAAAACAGACCGAGGACAAACTGCGGCTCTCGGTTAAAAGTGAAATCGACGTTAAATCGTCTGCTGCCATTCCTCTCCTTTTTTTTTTTTTTAAATTTATTTTAAATTTTATTTTGAGTTTTCATTTTCCCCATTTTTCGGAAATTAAGGACGTGTAGCCCTAACCCTACCACACGGTAGGTGGTGTACGTACACCCTCCACCGTACGTGGGTCAAGGCCGAAGGTCCAAGAATTAAGAAGTCTAGGATTTGAAATTTTGCTTCTTGCAAAGCATTGCATTGTGACGCGTCGCGTCATGTTGCCATGGTAATAGTCGCCTGACTTTGGTAAATGTCAAGCTAATATAATTCGATAAGACTGGCGTCAAAGTAGTTGTCGTCATCATCATCATCGTCGTCATCATCGTCGTCATCACCGTCGTAGTTGTCAAAACATAGAAAATCAATTTCAACGACAGCTGACATTGACCGACGCGGGCATTTATCTAGCGCCAGCAGTCGACTGGAAACCCATCCATCGATCCATCCGGCCTTCCATCGCCGGTCATCGGTCATTCGGCTTCGCGCCCTCTCCAGGGAGCAGACGTCACTGGACTCGGGACCAGACGAGACGCTGTCTCAGTTCCATCAGAAGTAGCGACAACATCGGTCTCATCCATCAACATCTGATCCCACGACGGACGGAGCTGGAAAACATTTTCCAGTTTTTAATCGATAGCTTTGTCGTCTCATTCGTTATCGGGACGTCAGCTCCTTCATCATAGTCACTGTCATCGTCATCATCGTCGTCATCGTCGTCGTCGTCATGGCATCTGTAGGAATAGGAATGGGCGGACGTATCAAGAGAAGAAATGATGGGTCCTCAAAATACTCGATTGGGTCCTCTAATACTCGGACGACAATAGTTACGACCTAAGATGACGATGATGACGATGACGATGATGACGATGACGATGATGACGATGACGACTCTCTGCACTCGAAAGTAATTCTTTCCAGAGCATTGTAACAATCCACAAATGAAACAATGAACAACTAATGATGCAAACATCGTCCACTCCTCTCTCCAGCACACCTGGAGTGTTTTAACACCTGCCCGACTACGAGGTCGATTCCGGTTCATTACACCTGTACAGGTAGACACCCGTACGAGATCATTGACTATAATCATCTTCGTCACCATAGGCGTCGTAACTACGTCGGAACATCGTCGTCGTCGTCGTCATCGCCATCTTTGTGGCGAGTACAGTTTATTTTTTAAGTAGGTAACATCGTATAATAACTCTGTGTTCATCTCTGGAGCCAACGGACGTCGAAGCGGTTGCGATCGCCATAGCCGCCATCATCGTCGTCGTCGTCATCATCACGTGATCACGTGATGACGAGATGATGATGATGACGTCCACCTCTCCTCCACTTCTTTCCACAACGTCAGACGTCCTTTTCCGGAATCAGAGGAAGTTTTAAAAAGCGGAGCATTTCGAGGGATGACGTCATCATCATCTTCATCTTCAACATCATCATCATCACCAACATCATCGTCGTCGACGTCATCATCATCTTCATCATCAACATCATCGTCGTCGTCGTCATCATCATCAACATCATCGTCGTCGTCATCGTCGTCGTCGTCGTGAGTCACGCGAACTTTCAAGCGTTTGACTGTTTGTCGAGTAATGACGACTTCAAAACTTGCTTCGGGTTTCGTGCAGGGGTTCGATTGCAATGACGACGACGACGTAGATGATGATGATGATCATGATGATGATGACGACGATGTAGATGATGATGACGACGACGACGTAGATGATGATGATGATGGCCTTGGTTCTGTTGACATTGATAACTGTCTGTCTATTGGGCCCATTTCGAAAATATTAGACATCTGTCATCATCATCATCACCATCAACATCATTATCATCATCATCATCATCATCACCGCCACAAGCGTTGGCATCATTATCAGCATCAAAAGTTCTCATCCATCATTCGCCAAAGTGCCCAGATAACGCACTGCAAGCCGGCGGTGATGATGACGACGGCGATGGCAGTTGATTATGATGATGATGATGGTGATGATGATGATGATGATGACGACGATGACGATGATGATGATGAATGTTGCAACATATCCGTACCATAAAACTCATTCTCAGGACAACAGCCGTTCAACTGTAAACCATCGTCGTCGTCGTCATCGTCACCATCATTATCGTCATCGTCATCATCACCATCATCATCATCATCGTCATCATCATCAGAATCATCATCATCATCACCATTACAACCATCAAGAGCACAGCCAATCCAATCGTTTATAGACCCTAACTTCGTATAGCGGAAGTTATTGAATGAAGAATTTATGTAGCGCCTCATTGAACAGGATCGAATCTTCGGATTCAGTGCAGCGTGAAAATTAGGCAGACGATCTTGAAAAAAAGGGCGCTTTGTCGACATTAGCACAACAGCGCAAGTGCACAAAGACATCCTGTTTACGAATTGAGGGTAATGAAAAGATAATCAAATCCAATCGTCGTCATCATCATCATCATCATCTTCGTCGTCGTCATCATCATCGTCGTACCAGATCGTGAATGAATGAATGAATGAACGAATGAACGAACTAACTACAGAACGAGTGAATGAATGAATGAATGAATGAAAGAATGTCTGTCGATCACGTGGTACGAAAGGTCGAGGTCACGTGACAGTTGAGAGGTTGATCAATCACAGGTTGATCTTCAACGTGTTGTGCGTTGGAGCTCAGGTGCAAAGCAATTGAAATTGAAAGGGTTGCATTGTGCCATTGTTGCACTGCCCTATTGAGGCCAGGGGTGGTGACGACGACGACGACGACGATGGTGGCGGTGATGATGATGATGATGATGACGACGAGGAATACAAAAGAGTGTTGTTGATGCAACGAAAAATGGCATGGCTATAACAATCATACGCAATCAGTCGTACAAACTGATACGGACCTATAAGAAGCCATGAAAGCAGATCGATACAAAGCCAGATACCAAAGATACAAAGCCAGATACAAAGATACAAAGCAGAGAGAATTGATACAAAGCAATGAAAGGACAGCAATTGGAGATGTTTTGTTTGCTTTCCAAGCACCAATAACGTGCAGACTCTGCTTGTGATTAAAAGCACGGAACCGGTGCGAAGCAGATGGAATCAATACGACGATAATGTCGACGATGATAACGATTACGATGACGATGATGACGACGACGATGATGACGACGACGACGATGATGATGATGATGATGGTGGCAGGGCCAATGGCGATTTCGAAACAAAGGGGTAGGGCATGGACGGACAACAGTTGAGATGGAGATCCCTATAAACTTATCTCATCTCCCTAATATCGACCGCTCAGGTGAGCTGATTGCATGTCCAGGTGGAACGTTCTCCATGCACATCCACACGCACACACACGCACACACACACACAGACACACAGACACACACACACAGAGACACACACACACACAGACACACAGACACAGACACACACACGTCTCTTTCCTTTTTTTTTAGAGCAACAATTTCCTTTGAACGCGGTTCTTCAGTCTGAGAATAATCTGAGAATTACTTTTTTGTCTTTTCATTGGATTAAATGCAATTAAATGAAAATTAATTGAAAATTAAATTTAAATTAAGTTTTAAATTCAATTTACATTCAATTTCAAGTCCGTAAATGCAAGTTTTTTTCCTTTTTTTTCAAAAAAAATTCCAAAATTTTTCGAGCGCCCTGAATCTTCAAGAATGTTCTAGAATGCTTAAAGCATCGGTTCTTGTCTTCGTCATCATTATCATCATCATCATCATCATCGTCATCGTAGCCACCTTAGTTATGATCATGATAGGGTGTACTCGAGGGGACTTCGGTCAGATACCTCAGCCCAAGGGGGTGTATCCCAAGGGGCATGGGTGTACGATTACCTATCCTTTGCAGCACCCACAAAGAGAGGGGGGAATAAAATATGGCGGAGGGAGTTGGAAGACTGCTGATCGCAGTGCTATGCGATCGATTGAAGAACTTTTTGTTGTTGTTTTTATTTTTATTTTTATTTTTGTTTTTATTTTTGTTTTTGTTTTTATTTTTGTGTTTTTTGTTTTTTGTTTGCAGTGGAGTGTTTGCATGCAAATGGAAGGCTCAAGATGGAGCAAAGATAATTATAATAATTATTATAAAATATAATAATAATAATAATAATAATATAATATATATATATATTAATAATAATATATATATCTAATATATATATCTAAGGATGGACATATATAAAATGTATCTTATTAATGTGTACGAGTCTGAAAAACAACAATGCCAAGTTTTTCCAGGAAAGTGGGGGGGTTGCTGTAGCAGCACCGGGTGGGGTAGGGAATGAGTTGGGGAGATGGGTTGGGGAGATGGGTTAGGGAGATGGGTTGGGGAGATGGGTTGGGGAGATGGGTTGGGGAGATGGGTTGGGGAGATATTACAGAGACAGAGACGGATAAAGAGATAAAGAGACGGATAGAGGAGGAGTAGAATGATAAACATCATCAGAAGCAGGACAAACAAGAGCCGATGACAGCGTTTTGTTGCTTCAGTCAACAAAACTGTCGATGCAACTGCATCCGTTCGTCTATCCGTCCGTCCATCCATCCATTCATCCATCCATCCATCCGTCTGTCCATCCATCCGTCCATCCGGAAGGACTGGAATTCGACCATGTTGGAGTAACAGTCATGGAGTCGCGGATCAAGAATAAGGAGACGAAGGTGACGTGACCTCTTCCCCCCACCCCGGTGACCTCTGAACTTTGACCCGCGGAAGAAAAATGACTTCCAGAGATTGCAGAATTCGGGCCCCAAGTATTGATAAATTTATGCCGACTTGTAATAACATATAATAATAATAATAATAATAATAATAATAATAATAATAATAACATTATTTACCGGTATTAATTAATATTAATAATAGAACAAAGAACAAGCACCATTTTGAGGAGACGGATAAAACTGAGACGTAATTTAATGACGTCATAGGCAGCAGCTGATCATCATCATCATCACCACCACCATCGCCTCCTCTTCCTCCTCCTCCTCCTCCTCCTCCTCCTCTTCGTCGTCGTCATCATCGTCAGCTGCTGGAGCCACCATGGAGACGAGCATACGCAACAAAATCAATAACCGCTGAGCTTCTACGCTGCCTGGAAAGGCTGGATTGACTGCAACGGCTTGCTCATTCACTTGTTCATTCATTCATTCATTCATTCATTCGTTCGTTCATTCGTTCATTCATCCATTAATTCATTCGTTCGTTCGTTCGATCTCTCATTCATAATTCATTCATTCATTGATTCATCCATTCATTCACTCATTAACTCGCCAGATGGCTCGCTCGATCACCCATTCATCCACCCGCTACTCACCCTCTCACCCATCCACCCGCTACTCACCCTCTCACCCATCCACCCACCCACCCATTCATCCACCCGCTACTCACCCTCTCACCCATCCACCCACCTACCCATTCATCCGAGTCCTATGCGCGGGAAAAAAAGAGACGTAACGACTTCAAAGTAGCTCACGTGACTGTTCATCTTAAGTCTTAAAATTGCATTTCATTACTTCCTGAATGGAAATTAACCCAACCATCGTCATCATCACCACCAGCACCACCATCATCGTCATCATCATCATCACCACAACCATCATCGTCATCATCATCACCACCATCATCATTATCATCGCCACTATCGTCGTCGTCGTCGTCGTCGTCAACATCCTTTAATGGTAATCGGCAGACACGTCTAAACTATATTTTTCCAAAACAAAGCCTAAAAGTGCCACAGGATAAGCCTTTATACTTTATAATCTTTGAAGGCTAATTTAGAGTCTTATATCTTTTCATATTTATATTCATATTTATATTTATAAAGATAA
>CM067526.1:682500-760000 GCA_034509925.1 Hirudinaria manillensis | reverse complement strand
TAATAATTAATAATAATAATAATAATAAATAATAATAAATTATTTTCTTTCCAATCCCTCCTGATGAAATAATCTGCTCTGAAAGAGATAAGAAACATGCCCATGGTTCGTACGTCAGCACCCAAACACCAAAAAACACCAAAAAACACCAGAAAAAACATCAAAAAACACTTTCAACTTTCCTCAATCGTCTGAGTTTTTCCTTATTTTTTTTTTTTAAATATTTGTTCCTATATATTATTATTATTATCAGAATATATTTGATATAATATGATATAATTTTACAGATTTTCGATATTATTTGACAACGTGTTCGATCCACCTATCCGTCCCCAAGCAATCCAACTTAAGACAGATCAATTGATTGAAATCACCATCCCATCGTCCTCGTCGTCATCACCGCCATCATTGTTATAATTTTATTTTTTATTTTATTTTGTATCTTTATTATTATTATTATTATTATTATTATTATTATTATTATTATTATTATTATTATTATTATTATTATTGTTGTTATTATTATTATTATTATTAATATTATTATTATTATTTCATTCCCTAATTAACAATTTTCCACAGATTTTAATTATCTGACCCTCCGTCACGACTCCATTCCACTTGAAGTCTCACTCGAATCCCCTTATCACTAAACCCTCTCTCTCCAGGTCCACCCAAGTACCCACCCAAGTACCCACCAGGTACCCACCCAGGTACCCACCTCTCGAGATGCCTTCCAGTGGAGCAGGTGTGGGGAGCGATTTCTATGGAAAAGTTCTTGTCCTTGACCTTCGTCTCCAGATCCTTGGCGAGCACCAGGCTGGCATCACCGCTTTCCTTCTTCACTCTGACGACCTTGAACTGCGATGAACCGTCATCGTAGACCGTGTAGCCACATAAGTCGGCTGAAGATGGGATTTGATTTTAATTGTAATAAAAAATTAATTTAGAACTTAATTTGACGAAAATGTCAATAATATCCATCCACTTATCCACCCATCCCTCGGTCCTAACTAGTTTTAATTTTAAACGCTAACTTAAAAACTCTTCCAAATCAGTTAATTAATGTTGGGGTCATTTTTAAAAGTGAATTCCATTCTTAACATGGAATATTCAAAAAAATAATCACCCTGAAACAAACAATAACAAGGATTTTTAAAAAAAAAATAATTTAAAAATAAATAAAATTAAATACCAGTTCCATTCTTTCCCTTCAGGATTCTCATGCCGTAAACCGATCCAATTGAGGATTGCAACTCCACTTCATCTCCCTTTTTTGATTCAGAATTGATGAAACCTCTGAGAAGGAATCCCCTCGACTTGACGTCTGCCATTAGGAAGGAATTTTCAGAAACGATTAAATAAATATTTAATATATTTCATTCCATTAAAAATGTTTCAAAAAATTAAAAAAAAAACAAACAAATAAACATAAATAACTTCATAAAATATTAAAATACGAACAGCCACGACAGAATAGAGAAACAAAAACAAAAAATAAAAAATAAAAAAAGCCATCGATCGAACGTAAACAAAATCACCTTCGATGCTCTCGGAGAATTGGATCGTCAGACTTAGAAGCAGAAGGATCGGACCCAGAATTCTGAGCCGGTAATTAAAGAATAAAATCATAACTAGTTAATTATTTTATTTAATTCGTAAATAATTAACTACTACGCAGCAAATTCAAGAGATTTCAGACGAGATCTGAGGAGCGCACAGGCAAGACCCGGGACAAATGCAGACGATTGCGACGACCCGAAGCTGTCTGACTCATCTTTTATTTGCCTGTAGATGGCGCAGCCATCGCAACGAATATTGCGTTGCTCTGCATGCTTTTTTCCTGTTTCTTTTTTTATATTTCTTTAATAAAAATTTATTTTCAATTAAATGAGTTCCTTTTGAATTGAAAATTAATTTTTAGATTGTCGTTCGAAGATTCCGTGAAGAAATTCTGCAGAATTTCTTCAGTCACTTGAAAGAGTGGGATTTTGTTTGGAATCTATCGATCGATATCGTCCATTCATTTTTAAGATTAAAATTTTAAAACCGTTAAAATCGACCAGCCTGAAATGTTGCTGCTAGCTTAAATACGAAGTAAGGTAAATAAAAGATTGCATAATTTTTACCTGTACGCCATTTCCTTAACGACGACAAATTTAACGAATATTTTATAAATCCTTTAATTTTAAAAGAAAAATCGAGCAAATTTATGATTTAAATAATGAATGCAATCCAAATTCAAGACAAATGGGATTGCTGAAGTTATGTAACTGAAGGAACTTTTATTTGTTAAGTGCCAAATCAACTGGTACCTGTACAATCACGGGACCAACGGAGGACGATAATATTCAATAGGATTTTCGTTTCATTGTTTCAGATTTCGGAATTGCTTGCCCTCTGGTTCTTTGAGCATAATAATTATAATTTTAAAAGAATTAAATTCCGAAATCGCGGCACATCGCTAATCGATAGTCGCCGGAACAGTTCGATTGAGCCAATTGTTGTTTTGGTTTCTTCTACGACATCGGTGGTTCGAGCCGTCGCTTCAGCTGGTTTTATTGTTCAACCCGTGTTTAGACATCGTACGAAACATGGGTCAAAGACTGTTAGAGGAAATAAATCAAGTTAAATTGAAAGTTTGTTATGCTAGGTAAGTGTAAACAAAAACAATGAACTTCATTAGGTACTTTCCCAATAAACTAACCCATATTTATTTAGAATTCATAACAACTGTTTATTTATAATTCATTCAGAAATATATTTGGACTTTTTTGTGTTTGCAGAGATGTTCTTGTGACATTCCTTGGGAACCACATATCCTATGACAATTTCTGTTCAGAAATAAGGGACATCTGCAAGTTTGATGACCATCAGCCATTCACTGTGAAATGGGTGGATGAAGAAGGTGGGTTGTGTGAGATTTCAAGCATTTTCATGCTGATTTGCTTAGCAGGCAATTTATATTTTTAATCTTTGTTTGGAACTGTTTCACTTGTCTGCCTACTAAATCCATCTCAGTGTGTTATTAATATGATTGTACATGAGTTTTTGTGTAACATAGATATTCAAATTTGATATTTGGAGAGGCTAAATGATACCAATCTTGACAAGGCTTTTGGCTCAGGCTAAACCATCACCAGACCACCATAATGAATGCTTTTTCTCACGTTTGCAATCCTTCCAGGTGACCCTTGCACGATCACCTCAGAGATGGAACTGGCAGAGGCCTTCAGGTTATACGAAGTCAATAAGGATTCAGAGATAGTGATACACGGTATGTGACTCACAGTACTTGGCACATGGTATTCTAATGGTAAAGGCACAGTGATGATGATGTTTTCTGCCACATTCAGTGATTTCCATATTTAATGCCAACCACAAATATCAATTCCTGAAGAAAACGCTCTCGATACTAGTTGCTAATGAATCAGTTTTTGCTTCCAGTGTTTCCGAATGTGCCAGCTGGTCCAGGACAGCCGTGCATTGGGGAAGACAGTGAGTCATTCGTTGCCATTTGGATATGTTAATGACGCTATAAATATTAATGAGCTCCAATTGCCTTCACTATGAATGTAAGAAATGATTAAGTTGGATTCATTGATATGCACCCATTTTTTTTGGCTCATTAGAAGTTCAGCCATGACTTTTTTGAGTGCAATTCAAGACTATGAATTTATTATTTGAGTGCATCTTATAAATATTTTGGGAATCATTAGTGATAACTTGGATCCATGGGATGCACTCAAAATCCCACGGGCTCGTTCGAAAATTTAAAGAGTTAAGTTTTTCGACATTACATGGTCACGGCAACACAAACTTCCCCGTCTTTCCAGGGAACATGTACAGGCGAGGAGCTCGAAGGTGGAGAAAGCTGTACAGGGTGAACGGACACACCTATCAGCCTAAGAGGTTCAGCAGGGTAGGCACTCTTCTTATGAAGAATTTTCAATTTTCTGAGGCCCTTTCATATCTAAGGGGTGCATCATAACAGCCCACCTGTTTGACTGACGCTGTCACCTCGAAATTCTTAATTAGCCTCATGAATCAATAATGGGCTGTTCAATTGATTAGTCTTTTAAAACACCAATCTTCTTTATTTTTTGTTTGTAGAAAGCCTCATGTGCTTTTTGTGGGGACAGGATCTGGGGCCTGGGGAGACAGGGATTCAAGTGCATCACGTGCAAACTGCTCGTGCACAAGAAGTGCCACAAACTCTTCAAACATCCGTGCGGATTCGTGCACGTGAGAACGAAGCCGTCGATTACTGCCGGCAATTACTCGATTAGCATACGTAATTTGTGTAATCAGATGATCATCAGAATAATGATCATTATGAACAATGGCTTAAGAATTCGATTTAATTAACATTCAGATATTCATAAATTATCATTATCAGTTAATTCGCATTTAATTAGTTAATTATTAATTCCAGGACCAAAGCTCCATTGTTGACAATGAAACTCTGAGAGGTTATTTGTTTTTTTGCCCTTCATCTTCATGATCAATTACGTCGTCATCACGACTTCCGCAGTATTTTTGTTTTAACAAAAAGCAAATCCATCGAAGCAAAATGTGAATCATGCAAGTTATCGCCATCTTGAATCTATTTATTTCTAATCTTGCCTGGTTTCAATTCATCCCATAGCTCAGACTTTGCACTGGGCCATTTATCTTTGCTGGAATTTTTTTGTTAATTTTGAGAGACCATTAATTTGCAATTTTTAAATGCATGTTCATGGAAGATAGATTGCATCTTCTTCCGTCTCATTTTGGGAATTAACATTGAATTCTAGAATTTATTATACGAGATCTTTTGTGTAACGGACGATGTTTTGATTCAGGTTCATCAAAGACAAGCTATGCAAGTTCTACACTTGAAAAGGTTTTTTTTTTGCCATTGATGCTTTATGTGTCGCCGTTGCCGTCGGTTTCCTGCATGTTTCATGATTGATTTGCCCGTTCGATTGAACCGATTGAAACTAACTCCTGCATTTTTTTCTTCGAATGTTTACTAACCACTTCTTCGTCTTGTCGTTCTTTCGTTCCTACGTCCAGAGCCGTAACGGAGGGAGCGTGCCGGGCAGCTTTTCGTCGAACAATCGGCCCCTGGCCTTGTCCGTCGAGCAGACCAATCACGGCTTCCACGATCAGGTTGGCTCCGACCTCCAGCAGGTTCGTGTCAAAGCAGAAGAGATTATGACTAACCGATCGACGACTGTTATGGCTAATTATCATAAATTATCGACGTGATTCGTGCCGGTCGCCAGTCGTCAAACTAGTTTCCGTATTATTCCTCTTTGCATGTTCAGACTCGTTTTGTTTGTATCGGTTCTCAGTACTAACCCAATGCTCCGACTTTAGCTAACTCTATTATCATTATCTTACCCCTGTCTGTCGAACGGCAATCCCATTACATTCCGATATCGAATCCTTTGTTCGTTACATTCTCGTCAGTCGTGCATCTGATAAAACTTTCATCTGCAGTTCGTTCAAGAATCCTGCGACTCCATCAGACTGAGAGACTTCGAACTCTTGCGCGTCATCGGTCGGGGAAGTTATGCCAAGGTGTTCGTAGTGGAACAGAAGAAGACCAAACGCCTCTATGCAATGAAAGTCATCAAGAAGGAGCTCGTCAATGACGACGAGGTGTGAAGTCGTTGCATTAATGTTTAGCACCGGACCGATGTTTTGGTGCCCGATGTTGTTTTTCTCATTTTATGTTGACTTTGATTGGACATTTGATGGTTTCACTTGGATTCGTTTAAGTGATTTCCTAATCTGCTTTGCAACTCTCCAGGATTTCTCTGAACATTGAAATAAATTTGTTTCAGGACATCGACTGGGTGCAAACCGAGAAACACGTCTTCGAGGTGGCATCCAACCATCCCTTCCTCGTGGGACTCCACTCGTGCTTCCAGACACCGAGCAGGTCCTCTTCTGCCTGCTTTTTCCTTCGCAGACAAAGCCTAATTATCAAATTATTGAACATCGTTAAAGTCAAATGTTGATTCTTTCAGGCTGTTCTTTGTCATCGAGTTTGTGAACGGCGGAGACCTCATGTACCACATGCAGAGGCAGAGGAAGCTGCCCGAGGACCACGCGAGATTCTACGGGGCCGAGATTTGCCTGGCCCTCAACTTCCTTCACGACAAAGGTCGGCATTAAGTTTGATTTCCTCGTTCGATAAGTCTGTCACCATGGTCACTGTTAGGAATTCTAACAGAATTATTTACAGATTTCTTGTGAAGTTCAATTAATTTTGGCAATTTATTTTAGCTAACTAGCTATGGATATGATAATTGTTGCAAACAATATAATTACTGCTAAAACCTGTCACTATTATCATTGCCATGACTTTCTTCAGGCATCATATACAGAGACCTGAAGCTCGACAACGTCCTTTTGGATGTCGAGGGTCACATCAAACTGACCGACTACGGAATGTGCAAGGTACATACGACGCATTTGTCATATAATCGTCTAAGTTGTGATGAATTTATTATTTGCGTGCTGCAATATTCATTCCATTTAATTAAATTTTATATGTTAACACGTCTTAATCATGCTAATGAAATTAGAAACAAAGGTAGGTATATTTTTATTGACATTAAAATAAATTGACTCGGACCAATGCATCAGGAGGGAATAAAGCCGGGAGACTCCACGGGCACGTTTTGCGGCACCCCGAATTACATTGCCCCCGAGATGTTGCGAGGGGAGGACTATGGTGGGTTGACCGGGTTCATTTCCGTCTAGGTGCAGTCAAAATCGATCGGTAGCAGATTGCTTGTCGTGATTTTCATTTTCCTGCTTTGTGGAGCACCCTTCTCCTTAATTTCACAGGGCCTTTCGGTTTTTACTTTCGCAAATCGTTTCGTTCTACGACTTTTAAATATTTCATCAGTCGTTTAATTTCCTCCTTGCGATCGTACGAATCAACATCTGGGTGGCAATAGGAGGCACCGAGCAAAACGACAGAGACCTTTGCCTGCGTCATTCGAGAATCCGTGCTCGCAATTAATCGAAAGCAAATTTTAACACGAACCACAGGAGGGTCTGAGGCCTGGCGAGATGACGGGGACCTTTTGCGGCACCCCCAACTACATCGCCCCGGAGATTCTGAGAGGAGAGGATTACGGTAATCGGAAGACGATGCACGTCATCTTTACTTTGTACTAACGGCGAGAGGCTTGTCATCCTGCACCGCTTGACTTAAGTATTCGGAAAGGTCGTACCGTGCCTCACGGGATGGTATTCATATTTTACTAAAGATTCCAGTCGTTAAGGATATAGGTTTTCACTAGTCAAGGTCTGTGGCTCTTAGAAGAGGCCAAGCATGATAAGAAGGCAATGCAGAAAACTCAGAAAGAACCTTAATGCTTCAATTGCTTTGAATAGTTCAGTGGTTTAGCTTTACTAATCACCTGAATCTTTTTTAACATCTTTTGCTTTCAATTGAATGCATGCTAGCTTTGACATATTTCTTGACTGTGCAATTCTTTTTTCTGTCTTGTTTCATGCTTCTACTAACACTTATTGTTTACTTTGTTTATCCTTCAAGTGTATTGGGAATTTATTTTTAATAACTTGTTTAATGTCCATGTGTGTTGTTTCCAAACTTCATTCTCTCTCATTCCATTATAATTCTTTAAAGCATAAGCTTTGTTGCATTTCCTAAACTTTTAGTTCTAATGAATTCTTTTTGCTTTGGTTGATAGTTTTTGATTATTTAATTAATTAAGTATGTCTAAAGAGTTTGATACTTATTATCACTTTGTTAACATCTCCAACTATAACATTTGTTATATGATTTGCCAAAACATTGGCACACTGAAGGTCAATCGTGATTAACATAAATTATTACCGTCGTAAGGATTCAGCGTGGATTGGTGGGCCCTGGGTGTATTGCTCTTTGAAATGATGGCCGGAAGATCTCCTTTCGATGTCGTGGGGCAGACCGACAACCCGGAACAGAACACCGAGGACTACCTTTTCCAAGGTTTGTGATTACTGGGTGCACGGTCCTTAGTCATAGCCGTTAGTCCAGTCCTTGTGGATTATTTATCCAGAATGAGGAAGTTTGGCTATGGGAATTAAATGTAGTTTAAATTTTACTTAACATCATTTCCAGTTATTTTGGAGAAGCCAATCAGATTTCCAAGATCAATAACATTCAGGTCATCACAGATTCTTAAAGGATTCCTAAACAAGGTGAGGCGAACAAACATTCTTCCTGAATCATGAACAGAAACAACAAGTAAATCTAAACAAATGCATTTTGAAACGCAGGAGCCTCGAGACAGACTCGGATGCAACCCCGAACTGGGCTTCATAGAAATAAAGACCCACCCTTTCTTCAAAACTTTGGATTGGGACCAGCTCTATTTGAAGCAGATCACTCCTCCCTACAAGCCCCAAGTCTCTTCGGAAATGGATCTGGAGCACTTCGACCCTCAATTCACCACCGAGCCGGTGCAACTGACGCCAGACGACTCGTTAGTTTCTCTACCTTTTCGGTGTTTCTTTTAATTTTGAAAGTTCTGGCTGAAAGTTAAAGTTAAATTCTACTGACACTTTAAAGTTATCAGTTTTATGATTTTTGATGAAAAATATTATCCAAATTAATTGTGCAATCTTTTAACTTTCAGGAAAGCCATCCTGAAGATTGACCAATCAGAGTTTGATGGCTTCGAATATATTAACCCACTACTGATGTCAAAAGAAGACTGTGTTTGAGTCTGCTTTTTCATCAAAAGAAGATGATTTCAATAAACTCTAATAGTTTACCATCAAAATATTCTTTGTCCAGTGTCATGCTGCCTTGAAGCCATTCTTGAATGATTATTTGCTGTTTTTATAAACATTCTTCCACAAGTTGAACCATGTGCATCATTGGAATCGTACCCGGACGGCTTTGTTCTGATCGTGGCTACGTAGATTTCTTTTTTCAAACTATAACTGCAAAAGTTAATTTATCATTTTCTACACATTTCTTGATTTTGAGTCCTAACTGAACACCTTTCACATTTTATTGTAGCAAAAACATAATTCAAATGACGCAATATGGACATAAGTGCATGCATCAAAATGGTTTGAATTTTACTTTTTGTCATCGCTTTGCAATTGCGTTGCTAGCTTGAGGTGGCAAATGGCATTTTTACTGGAACTTTTTGTTCATTCTGTACACGAGTGACAACATATTCTTTCAATTACCCGCGCGTTCATGGCTGCGTAGTCTGAAATGAGTTAGCGCCTTCCTGTGAGTTTAGAACTTCGTCCTTTATTGAATTCGTCCGAAAGAATTCGATTTCACTTTAATTAATTAGGTCCGACTCGCCACTTCGAATTCGAGGCGAGCTCGCTTGCTTTCGTCTGTCTAAATATTTATTCAGTTTGTCGTCTGCCTAGGGATGTGCGTTTTAATTTGAAGCGCGTTCTCCTATCGCTTTTATTTCTTTGCTCGTTATTCATATTATTCGATTGAGCCTTAATTTCCGCTGAAATGAATCCGTTCCATTTTTTCTAGCTTTTATTCTCAGACCAGATGATAGAGGTCCATGATTAGATTTTTTCCGTGAGTTGTGTTGTGGAGTCAGATTATTGAGCTACTTCTGGTCAAAAAACTTTCTGTACTTGAATTCAGTTTTTAAGCCAATCCGTCCTAGCACTTTCAGGGATTTGTCTATAGCCGTGGATTTGAGGCTCGTTTGGGATGCTTTGAAATGATTTTGTCTTAATTCTTTTACATTCTATTATTTCTTAAGGTACGTTTTACTCCTATGCGATAACATAAATAAACTTTTCATTTTATTGGCACGAGGTTGTTAAATTCTGCAGATGGATGTAGCAGTAGAAATAGTTGCGTCGATGTTGATGTGCTGATGGAGTTGAGTGAATGGAGAAATTCTTCTGGAATACCAGGCCATAGCATCGGATCTTATTAACAAGTTAAATTTATTAAAACCGCCATGACCACGTTTGTAAGGTTTCGCCTCGCAATGATTTTCCTTAAGAATAACAATTTGGGGAAGAATAACAATAGTTTGAATTTTTTTAACTGTTTCGGATCAACTGAAGACTCTGAATAAATGAGGGTCTTTATTCTGATCTTGTGCAACAAAACAAAGGAAAACTGATGCTTGCTAATATATGGTGACATCTTAGTAAACTTTCCGCAGATTAAAACGATTGTAGTCGCCATTGTGCCTGTAATGACCAGCTTAATCTGGTCAAATCGGGTTTACCGGTAAGTAGATAGGTCTAAGCAGCCCGGGGGAACTTAATTGTAATAATAACATTTATTTTAACAATATTTTTATTTATTAAAATGTTATTCTACATGTAAAGGTTAACGTCACTTGTTTGCGAAATGGAAAAACACCTGAATTTTTACTTATTAAGTATGCAAATTAGAGACAGATCAAACCTACCAGAAATCAAACAGAAAATTAAATCCTACAATATTAAAAGATCGAATATATGATAACTATTGCATAATTATTTATTAATCGTTTGCCAACAATTAATTGTTTGCTCGTACATTAATATTCAGCATTCATTGGCTGGCTAGGCATGGCTTCTGTGCACAACAGCTAGAGGCTTGCTCGGTTCTAGTATTGTGCAATCGCCTATCCGATTCTTCTTAGCTTTGTGTTCGGTCCTAGTTTGGCTCTATAAAGAGAGAGAATTCGATTGACATTGTGAAGGACGACATTTTGTGGTGATTTGCCGTGACTTGGTGCTGCCTTTGTCATCGCTAGTGTTTTGAATTTTGAATCCGAAGATAAAAATGAACAGCTTCATCGTTCTCGTCTCTGCTTTCCTGGTTTTCCTTGCCAGCAGTGTTTCGGCTCAAGAGAGTGAGTTTATCAAACTTTTTAAATGCTGCTTAAATGATTAATGTATTACCAGTGTAAATATCGATATGTCGATATCTCGGTACGGACAAGGTCATGCGAATTATTTAACTAGCTTTCGTGAACATTCGTGCAGTTATTAATTTACCCATACGATTAATTGTTTGAATCTAGGAATAATTGATTTCTGACAAGGTGTTTTTACCTTTTTTTTTATCTCGAAGGCGTGAACGCTCACGAAGGATTCGACGTGGGCAAACAGGTCGGCATTGCTCTGGCCATCTGCTACTCCATCCTGGCCGTCTTCACCTTGTCTGTGAATTGCATCAAGAAGAAATGCGTGAAGCCTGGCTCCTATTAAGCGGAGACCGCTCGAAGGCAGAAACCGTCTGCCGACGTCGTCGCAAGTTCGGATCGGATTAAAACAAAACATGTCTCGTGGTCGTTCGTAGACTCGGCCAATTTTAGATGGAATCTTGCACAAAACCGCAGTTTTTTTTTCTCCTCGAATTTGAAGCTGTCGTTAGGAACGAAGGTTCATGCCAAAAGTACGGACTTAATTGCGATTCTCGTTCCCTGGCACGTCGTTGATTTTCAGAAATTCACTTCCTGTTCACTTTTTCTGTAGATGATTTGGACTGATAGATGTCTTATGAGCAGATGTAATTGTTATGGGAATAGGATCATGGAGGGTCGTTGTTGGCTTTTTGCATACATTAAAACCTTGCATTCTGCCCGAACAACAACTTGCAACCCGATAACGATTATCATGCATACACTTTTCTCTGCAAATTATTAAGTAATTTTTTACTGCAAATAAACGTGTCAAAGGTCATCCGACTTTAAAAAGGTCGTACCGACTTTAAAAACCGCATCATATAAAATCAAAATGGTGAGATGAATGTTGGAGGCAGACCGCAAGGTATGAAAACGACAGTCGGGGCCTTTGCAGTCTTGCAACATTTTCAACATGTTGTTTTTTATCGGGGTCCTGATGATGCTTATTTGATCTATGGAGTTAAGGATATCTTCCTGGGAATTGATTAGGAGGCTTTACATTTTATGTTTAGGATTCCGACAGATTAATTCTTTCCTGGGACTGGTTGGTGTGTGTGGGGGATAATCGAGGAATGTGATGGAATGATCCATGAAATCTGATTGGATGCACAGGCAAGGTTGACTGTGAGTATAAGTGGGAGGGTGAGTGAATGTTGAGGGAGTCTTTGCGAGTTGGAGTGGAGATCTGCTGGTCCAAGGCTGGTAGTGTGCAAGTGAAGACTCTTGGAAAGTTTTAGAGTTTGAAAAGTGCCAGTGTGTTGTGGAGGGTTATATCCTAGGCTTCTGCCGAACAACCAGTCTAGAGAAAATCGGTACTCGAAACAGGGCTTGCAACTTAATTCGGTTATGGTTCACTTTGATCGCGTACCCATCGCATTCCCGTAATGATTATGAAGCACGTTTGTTTTAAGCTTTTTACAACTAAATCACGTTAAAAAGATCTCAAGTTCATTCAAAAATCTTAGTCGCGCCACCTTCCTGGCGAACAACTCTGCCTGCAAATTCTCAATCAAATCTGCAAGTCAAAGAAACAGCAAAACTCCAAAATAAAAAATGAAGTTTTAAGAACATCAAGACTCGCGCCCGGAAGGAGGCGAATGACCGGAGTTTATAAAAGTCGCGACGTGAATTCAAAAAAAATCGGCCGGTCATGGACGTCGACACTCAAAATCGAAAAAGTTAGTCGAGACACAAACAAGTCTGACGGCCGACTTTTAAAATGCCCTCTTATGCGCTTATCGACGCAGTGCTGAGAGCTTTCGTGCTGCGGTAAGCTGGGGCGGTCAAGATCATTACAAGAAAACAGGAGAAAGTCCCACAGTCCAAGATTTGCAGTTCTAGAAACAGTTTGTAAGTCTTCTCAATTTTTAACGACTACATAAATCAAAACACTTGTTTCACACCAGATGGTCACCTTTCAGGTCTCTTTTCGTGTCTCCTTTCTCGGCTTCTTTCTCGACTTCTTTCTCGACTTCTTTCTCGACTAGTTCTTTTGTGTCTTCTTTCTGGAATTTGTTCAGGTCTCTTTTCGTTTCTCGTTTCATGTCTTCCTTTGTGTCTTCTTTCTGGAATTTGTTCAGGTCTCTTTTCGTTTCTCGTTTCATGTCTTCCTTTGTGTCTTCTTTCTGGAATTCGTTCAGGTCTCTTTTCGTTTCTCGTTTCATGTCTTCCTTTGTGTCTTCCTTCTGGAATTTGTTCAGGTCTCTTTTCGTGTCTCTTTTCTTGACTCATTTCTAGATTTTCTTGCTCAGCATTTGCTTCTGCCCCTATGAAAGGGATTCCGTCATCTATCATTTCTAGATTTTCTTGCTCAGCATTTGCTTCTGCCCCTATAAAAGGGATTCCGTCATCTATCATTTCTAGATTTTCTTGCTCAGCATTTGCTTCTGCCCCTATGAAAGGGATTCCGTCATCTATCATTTCTAGATTTTCTTGCTCAGCATTTGCTTCTGCCCCTATGAAAGGGATTCCGTCATCTATCATTTCTAGATTTTCTTGCTCAGCATTTGCTTCTGCCCCTATGAAAGGGATTCCGTCATCTATCATTTCTAGATTTTCTTGCTCAGCATTTGCTTCTGCCCCTATGAAAGGGATTCCGTCATCTATCATTTCTAGATTTTCTTGCTCAGCATTTGCTTCTGCCCCTATGAAAGGGATTCCGTCATCTATCATTTCTAGATTTTCTTGCTCAGCATTTGCTTCTCCCCCTATGAAAGGATTTGCAGTGTTCCTTTCGTGAATTGGATCAGGAATACCTTGATGACCTGAAACAACTGCAAAACATATCTTCTCGTGCTTTTCCACGTTTGCAAGGGATCCAAAGTCTCCTTGACAGCTTTGACAATGGTATCTGTTGGTGTGGTCTAACCGAAAGTGGTTGTCACGGGCACAAGTACTTCTGAATCTGAAAACATTAGTAAACTATTAAAAATGAAAAAACTACTAGAGAAGCAACTGAGACCTTTTATCACATTTATGACATGGAACATCGAATTTGTGTAACTTTTCATGAGTCAAGGCAGATGCCTTATCCAAATCCACGTGAGGGCAGTACAAGTATATACATGCAAATTTGAAGTTGTGGATTTGTCTTAGGTGTTTATTTAGAGCTGCCTAAAAAAAAAAACATCAATTACTAAAACTTAAGCGATCACTGAGCTAATGCAATGCTTACACTTACTGCGCAATGAGCAGTCGCGGAACACAAATGGCATCGATGTATCATTACCGAATACATGTCAGCTATCACATTGTCAATTCGGTCCAATCTGACCGAAGACTTGTCGATGTGACCGTGGATATGCTCTGATAATTCTTTCAAAGAGTGGCCTTTAAAAATGAAACATAACATAATAGCAATTATATACACGCTAATCTAGTTAAATACATATTACAATAAACTTATAACACTAACAGAGCCTGTGACATTTGATGCACTTTAAATCCATATTCTTAAAGACAAACGAATTTAGTATAATGTTCACTTTAGTTTTTTTTGTTTACATTCAGACTCACTCAAACAGTCGATTGAGGGATGTAACCAAGCGACCTATAAAAATATTTATTACTTTTATTATTCCTAATTATGACTTTATGAATTTATAAAGGCTTTTTCCAGAAGCCCTCTGACTAGATGAGGTCTTTGTTACATATGATTTATTTAATTAAGTTTTTTTATAATATTCTTATTAATAATATTTTTTATATTTATATATGTTATATTATTTATTTATAAATAGTTTACAAATTAGCAATAGGTGGAGCTGTTATTAATGAATTGCTCCGACATTTTGAGGGAGAATAATAGGGTACAGTCGTCCGGGATTCCCACATGGTGAGTGGTAATTTACTTTTCCACTGCTCATCCAGCCAAGAGATTGTCGTGTAATCTTTCATGAGTCAAGACAGATTCCTGGTCCACATCAACATGTGGACAATGTACACAAATGTAGGAGAATTTGTACTTGTGAACTTGTTTTATATGTCTATTTAGATCTGCCTAAAAACATCCATAAAAAGGGCATTTTAAGAGCAAAGTTCTCGGGTCTTCAATAATTTAGCATACACCGAAACTGCCGACATTGCCTGTCATTGAGATATGCTTGGATGACTCTGTGACTCAGGTTGGAGTTTCTTGTTCGTTGTGTATCCTGATATACAGGATGGGATGATGTTGTATGCCTTAATAGTTGCCAGTTTATTATGTAACCCAATCTTAAGTTGTTATATTGATGTTTTAATTAGTTACATCACTCAAATCTTCAACTTTTTTGCTTTCAGCATGGATGTGGTCAGGAGAAGCCCAAATCGATGCCGCCCTTCCTGCTCAACAAAAGTTTTATGATCGTCGTCGTCGTCATCATCATCATCATCGTCGTCAGCATGTTTTTATGAGACGTCGTTGATATTAATTTAAGTTTTAATTAATATCTAATTTGCAATATCATACATTTGTAAGTTTTTATGAAAATTTAAACCGCATTTTTTTAAAATTTATTAAAATTGCAAGAGCAAAATTCTTCTATATATTTCTTTTATTCTGCCTTAAAATGTCTGCTCAAACACCTGATGCAATGCTTGCTAATAAATACTTTTACGTTACTTTTTACGTTACGTTACTCAGAGAAACATCTTAATAATGATTTTGAAGCCTCAAGATGGACTAAACCTCAAATGTCCAAAATGCCCAGAAATACGTAATTTTTTCTACTTCTAACTTCTTTTTATGTCAAAATTAATAATTAATTTGATGGTGAGATAATAAATTCTAATAATATTTAATATTACTTATTATTTTATTTATCAGTTTCCAATTACCCGGACTTTAGAACGCACCTTTTTCATCATTGTGATGACGACAACACCTGCAAACTCAACAAAATTGACGTAAATATGACTGACAGTTACATATTTCGATCTCAGGGTTGTCCTGATTGCAGCACGTACAGAGAGATCTTCGAAAATAGGGTAGGCTCATCAATTCCATTGCTGCAATCAATGATTTTATTAACAAGTGGGATTGCACTTCCTAAGGAAATAAAATAAATAAATTAATTAATTAACCCTGATTTTTATGTTCCTTTAGGCTCTTGTGCATCAACACAGGAAAGAAGCCCATGGATATAATTTTAAATGCTTGTATACTCACTGCCCTAACACGCAGAATAACAGAGACTTCCTTGCAGGTCACGAAAAAGACCATCATCCGGGTTTTTGGTGCACTGTTTGTTCTTGGGCGTATGTTTTTAGGATATTTCTCTTTTTTTTAAAAATTATTCTTAAAGCTAACTAAGTTATAACTATAATCTATTGTTTCAGCTTTGCTACTATGGAGGACAGAGACCAACACGTCCGAAGTATACATATGAAGAGATTCCAATGCGAAAAGTGTGGTCGGGACCACAAAGGACTGAGGCAAGTGAAAGCTCACGAGAAGGTGTGCAGAGCAGGAAAGATGCAAAAAGCTCAGGAAGGAGCCAGCAACCGCCTCTCTTCCAACAATCGATCGGGAAAAGTCCGAGCGGCAGAAGCAGAACCGGGAGACGTTCAGAGACCTTCAAAGCGTCCAAGGACGTCTGCCAAACAAATCGGAACGCGAAACAGCACTTCGAAGGCGTGAACTTATTAAATAGGATTCTCTGAAATTCGGTTCCAATTCACTTTTATCACGTCCTCCTGCCATTTGCATTCCAGTAATGATTTTCAAGCACGTTGTTTACACTTTTTATTTTACAAATAAATAATCACGTGACAAAGGTCATCTCAAGTTCGTTCAAAAAGCTTCGTCTCGCCATCTTCCTGGCGAACAACTCTGCTTGCAAATTCTCTTGAAAATCTGCGAGTCATAAAAAAAAAACGACGACGACTTCGAAATAACAGTAAAATTTTACGATCATCATCAAGATTCGCGCCCGACCGGAAGTCGACGAACGTCGTCCGTCCGAAGGTACGTCGGAGTTTGAAAAAGGGAATGTGAGCTTTTAATGGGTTCGTTTGCGTCTGTAACGTGGAATTCAAAAAACCCGGGCACTTTGAGACTGGATTTGCCACAAATATCTAATGACTGCGGTCAGGCGAAATGCCGATCGGTATTAATTTATGCGGATAGACGGATAGAGCCATGGACAGAGATAGTTAATAGTGAAGAGTTAGTTAACGCAGCAGAAAGGTGAACGTGAATCACAAAGCCAATCATAAATCAGATCAGAGCCAAAAGTATTTAAAAAAAAATCAAATCAAAATCAAGAGAGAGATATCGACAAAAATTTTGAACGGAACATCTTCTTGCGACCGGTGGTGAGAGTTCTTTCAGGGCAAGGAAAAGAAAGAAAAAAAAACCGTGCCGATGCAATGCCTAACGATCCCCTGTTTTGTTTTTACGTGGCCAACTTCACTCCTTTTGAGGGACTTCGCTCCTAACTCTCACGCCCCTTTCTCCCCTACTCGGACTTCTGCTTCGTGACCTTGAACAACGTCTCCGGCGACCTGTAGAGGAATATGAGCTGCGCAAACAGCTCCTCCTCGAGTCTGAACTCCCTGGACTCCCTGACCATGTAAATGTCCTGGCACAGAGTCAGCAGGGTCTGAGGGTCGGGCAGTTCCACGTACATGATCTTGTAGGACAATCCCTGGATGTACATACGCAAGAATCTGCTGATGACCAGCACGAAGGACAGGTAGAGGCCGTAAACGCCGTAGTTGTTGAGGACCGAAAGGACGCCCGACGGAGCGACCCTCTCGTTGAACGTGGTGAAGCCGAACGACTTTTCCGACCGCTCAGGAGAGGTCTCGTTGGTCCGGTACTCGGAGGCGGACCACCACTTTTCCGAGGTCTCGGAGTCGGACTTCAGCTCGAACTCCAAGTTTCCGCTCATGTAACCGCTGGCGTAGCTCTCGTCTCTGGCGGGGAAGTAGTTGTCGGCCGAGACGACACTGCCGGTGGCCGGGACGACGAGGTGTTTCGGGAACACGCCGGCGATGTCGACAGAGCGCGCGGAGTTGCTCCGTCGAAGGGCGGACGAATTCCCGGCTATCAGGTCCGCCAGCTTCGTCCGGACCGCCAGGTCGTGATCCTTGGAGAGCGATCGTTCGAATTGGGCGGACGCCACTTCGGACGAGATGATCGGGTTGCGTCTGAAGCTGACGACGAACTGGACGACGACGGAGTCGTCTTCGCGAAGGGATCGGACGACGTCGCGAGAGGCGGGGGGAGAGACGGACCACGTGCCCTCGGATTCTCCTTTGAGGGTGACGTTGAAGCAGTCGCTCTCCTGGTAGGAGCTCATGAAGGAACGAGTGATGGCGGGATAGTTGAAGTAGATGTGGTCGAAGTCGGACTTGGTGAGCTGCGCCAGTTGTCTTGTTGACATGGAGTAGATTTTCTGTGAGGGAAAAAAAGAGGGCGGTGGTCGGTTAAAAAGGCACTTTGATGGCAGTGGCACTGATGCAAGTGATGAATGAATTAATTAATTAATTAATCAGGGAGTGACTAACTAGATGCGGAAACGTGCACGCATGCGATACGATGCCATACAAAAGAAAACGAAGCCATGGAGACAAAAACGACTACGACGAGTTCAATCGCGAATCGTCACCTGATAACCAGCCAACTTGATGGTGACCGCCACCTCCGTCGGTTTGTTGGGTTCGAAGATGGTGTTGGACATACTGAAGAGCAGCAGAGGCAACCAGATGATGAAGACGAGTAGGAAGAGCATGGCACCTCCGAGTCCGTACTTGACGATGGCCGCCCTCTTGTTGCCACGGGGGGTTTTGTAGCGCTGGGTGGGGTGAAAGGAGAGGGTTAGAGCAGGGTGACTTTGATTGCATCATTGCAATCACCTCTTCATCATCATCATCATCACCACCATCATCGTCGTCGTCACCACAAAATCACCTTTTCGGCGCTCCTGTTGCACTTGACGCAGAAGACGTTACTGTAGATGTCCTCCATTTGCAACCAACTCGTCAAAGCCAACGTCGTGTCCGTGAACATCCAATCCATCAGGGATCTCAACTCGTGCAGGAAGGGAATGACCAAGAACCTTCGACGGAGGATTCATCGAATATTAATTAATTAATTTATTTATTTATTATGCTAATGATGTAACTGCTGCTGCTGTAATTATCATCAGCATTAATATTAATATTTGTGATTGTTGTACTGAAACTCACAGTTGGAAGCAGTAGAGGTTGATGTAGTTGTACTTCTTGGTCAGGAAATTCCCAAGTATACAGGTGGGATAACCGCACCTGACCTGGTAGGCGGAGAGTGCCAGGTAGATGCACTTGGTGAAGTACCACAGCTGGACTGTGGTGTTCTCGACAAACCTCCTGCGATGGTTGTTATGGCAATGAGTTTATTATCCATTTATTAGTGACTGATGATGATGATGATGATGATGTCGATGATGACAACGACGATGGTGATGATGATGACGATGATGACAACGATGAAGGGAAACACCGACTTCTGCGTGATGTACGGCAGTCCGAAGAAGACCCAGCCGTGGATGAGTAGGACGAGGAAGACTTGGAAGACGAGTTTGAAGATCACCTGCTTTCGCAGGTAGATGGCTCTGTCGATGATTATGAATAAGAACTGGACCAGCAGCATGCCCAGGAGCACCGAGGGAATCTGCATCAATGGTTTTCATCATCATCATCAACATCATCATCACCACCACCGTCATCATGATCATGATCATCATCATCATCATCACCATCAATCTACATTAAATTCTTTGAAGCTCAGATGTGCGTACCTTGTTTTTCTTTAGTACGGCAGTTACCATGACGCCGGATATGGAAGGATCCTGAGAAGTGAAAATGAACGTTTGTCATGACAACCACATCATCATCATCATCGTAATCATCATCATCATCATCATCGTAGTCATCATCATCATCATCATCATCGTAGTCATCATGATCATCATCATGATCATCATCATCATCATCATCGTAGTCATCATCATCATCGTAGTCATCATGATCATCATCATGATCATCATCATCATCATCATCGTAGTCATCATCATCATCATCGTCATCATCATCATCGTCATCACTAACGGCCGGGCCGAAGGAGGAGAATCCGAATATGGCGATGAGGAAGGTGACGATGTCCGCGAGGAACATGAAAACGTAAACATCGGTCGCGGCCCTGAACGTGTCGTCCTTCAACTGCCTGCAGTAACAAACTATGGACTCCACCACAGGATTTCCACAGCAGCTGCAAGATGATGATGGTGATGATGACGACGATGATGATGATGATGATGATGATGGAGGTGGTGATGACGATAATAATATTAATAATTATGTTTGTATCGTACGATGGTTAACAGAATATTTTACGTGATGTTGATATGATACACTAACTTATTATTATTATTATTAATATTATTATTATTATTAATTATCATTAAAATGGTTTTAATTGAAATATGAAAAATTCTGTTTTTATATGCTAACATCCTCGTCATTTCGGACTCAAAGTCATCGTTGTACTCCACTACTTCCTTTTCAGCTACTTCTTGACGTATGTCATCGTCCTCGTCGTCATCGTCGCGCTTCTCTCTGTCGTCATGACTACTGTCGTCATGACTACCATCTCCCTCGTCATCACCCTTCTTACCGCCATCACCATCATCATCATCACCACCGTCGCCATCTTGTACAGATGCGGCGTCGTCTGCTTGTTCCGGATCCTTCTTGACTTTCCTCCTTCGCACGCTCGACGTTGGCGACGACGACGACGCCGATGATGGTGGTTCCGGTCTGTCGGTTCCTGAGATGGGTCTGTCCGTTCCTTCGGCTGCCTTGATTTCAGGCTAAAATGGGTTTGTTTTTTATCACAATTACTAATCGTGGGTTTATTTTTTAATTTTGGAGGCTTAAATAAAAAATTTATTCCATCAAAAATATAATAAACATGATTTATAATTCTAATAATATTAACAATAATTAATAATAATTTATAATAATTTATAATAATTCCAGTACTAATAAAACCCCGAAAGCTTTCAATGGAAACCTAACCAGTCCGGAGGCAGACTGCTTGCCATTGCTTGTCTCCGCATCCCTCCACAATCCGTGTTGCTGGAAGGAG
Source organism: Hirudinaria manillensis (assembly GCA_034509925.1). Lineage (NCBI taxonomy): Eukaryota > Metazoa > Annelida > Clitellata > Hirudinida > Hirudinidae > Hirudinaria > Hirudinaria manillensis. The sequence goes on along the minus strand of CM067526.1, from coordinate 738,970 downwards.
AAATTGTATCATCATCATCATCATCATCACCTTTGCCATAACCTTTATCATCATCATTATCACCACCACCACCTCCTCCTCCATCATCATCATCATCATCTCCCCTACCTCTATCATCATCATCACCACCACCACCCCCATCATCATCATCATCTGAACCACCTCTATCATCATCATCATTATCATCATCATCATCATCACCACCACAAACTTTACCATCATCATCATCTCCCCCACCTCTATCATCATCATCATTATCACCACCACCACCACCTCCCTCATCACCACAAACTCTACCATCATCATCATCACCATAAACTCTACCATCATCATCATCACCACAAACTCTACCATCATCATCATCATCATCACCATAAACTCTAACATCATCATCATCACCACAAACTCTACCATCATCATCATCACCATAAACTCTACCATCATCATCATCACCACAAACTCTACCATCATCATCATCATCATCATCACCATAAACTCTACCATCATCATCACCACCACCACCATCATCATCATCACCATAAACTCTACCATCATCATCATCATCATCACCACAAACTCTACCATCATCATCACCACCACCACCATCATCATCATCACCATAAACTCTACCATCATCATCATCATCATCACCACAAACTCTCACCATCATCATCATCACCACCACCATCATCATCATCACCATAAACTCTACCATCATCATCATCACCACCACCATCATCATCATCACCATAAACTCTACCATCATCATCATCATCATCTCCCCCACCTCTACAATCATCATCATCACCACCACCACTACTACCACCACCACCACCACCATCCCTCTTACCTTGAGCACAGATCTATGGAAGAAGAGGCACATGAGCAGGAAGATGTCAAAGGCAGCATAAAAGTCTTCTTTGGTGACACCGAGGACCGAGGCCCAAAAAAAGACGTTCTTTGGTTCCGATGACTGTTCGAACTTGAAGAATTGGAACACGTACTTGATGATGATCAGAGCCTGCAGGATGGTGGTAGTGATGATGATGATAAAGATGGTGGTAATGATAATGATGATGATGGTGGTGGTGGTGAGAGGAAAAACAGAAGAGAACGAGACGAGACAAAACCTTCGGCAGCAACAGAAACAAAATCGCAATTTAAAAAATAAAATAAATAAATAAAAAATAAAAACGAATCGATCGTAAACAATCTCGAGCGCTCGCCTCGGTGTAGCCGATGGCAAAGAGCCAGAAGGCCTTGGTGGGCCGCGGACAACTGAGGGTGGCCCAGAGGAAGGCGGCCAACGGGAAGGCCATCGACAGAACGCTGCCGTAAACGATGGCGTTGAGGATCATCGCGAAGTAGCAGAGGAGTTCGGAGTGGCTGAGGAAGACTTCGAACATGGCGTACACCAGTTTCAGAGGCAGAGGCATCTTCCGGCGGAACCGAGACTCCACCAGCATCGGGTCTTCGGACGGAGGGGGCTCGGTCGACGGGTCCGCGGGCGGAGCCGGGGCACTGGGAGGAGCCGGGGTACTTTTTTGGAAGGTGTCGTGTTTACGAGTCAATTATTTTTAAACGAGCATAATGAGGCAATGAATAATTCATGACCCACCCTTCCAGCTCGAGTTCTATCAGGGCCTGTTCCTCTGCCTGCGGTCTCAGCAGGGATGCCTGTGATTGCACAAATGATTAACATAATAATAATAATAATAACAATATTAATAACAACAACATTAACAATAATATTAATGAATAATCTAATAATCTAATGAGCTCATGCCTTTCTTCTCTTGAGTTTCTCCTGCTTGAGATTGTTGGAGATGCAGACGTAGTCTCTGGAGATGCCGTTGAGGAAGACGATGAGTTGTTCCATCGAGGACCAGCAGACGATTCCTAGGAACTTGAGGAACGTTTTCAACTTCTTCAGCAGAGGGAACTTTGTGGCTAAAAGAAGAAGAAGACATGTGATTGAAAAAAAGGTGCGATTGAAATCAATCGATTCGTCAATCGATCGATCACTCACGAGCGTCGACGGAAGCGTTTTCCTCGTCTTCCTCTTCGATCGTCCCGGGGGTAGCTGCCCCCTCGTCCCCGGGCCCCTCTTCTGCCGACGGACCTTCTTCCCCGCCGTCGCCGGGGTTCGAACCGGGTCCGTAGCGGTGCTGCCAGTCCGTCCACATGGCGATGGCGGCTTCCATTCCAGACACTGAGGCTGTGTTGAACAGCTGTGTGGAACATGTTAACCCATTAAACGCATGGGCGCACGGCTTCAAAAAGGAGAATCAAGTCTCGGTTAGGAATGTTTCAACGGAGAAAAAAAACAGCAACACGATTGTTGATTGTTGCGATAGTTAAATCATAACGATTATTAATAATTGTTAGTGCTGTTCAATATTCATTTATTCATAGTAATAAATAGAGTCGAGTTGAAGTTAGTGTCAGATTAAATTATATTATTCCTCTCAGTTGGTCATAAAATATTTTAACAACAACAACAACAACAACAGTTATGCTTTTATAACTACTATTTACAATACCACTACTACAACACCACAGTAATTAGAACAACAACAACAACAACAACTCCTCACCTCGGCCACGGTCGGAGGTTTCGGTTCCTTCCTGACGACCTCCTGGACAGAGGTGCACTCGTCGTCCTTGGGGTCGGCAAAGGTCGGGTCGGAGGTCGTGTCATCAAACATGTAGTAGTCACCTGACCTGATTACTGGACGGACGGACAACGGGAATCCAATTGAAGTGCAATGTTTACGAAAGCAATGATGATGATGATGATGATGACAACTATAACAATTAACTATTACAACAACAACAGCAACTAATGATAATAATTGTGATTTGAATGATATTAATAATAGATAGACACCTTCATCCAAACATCCATCCACCCATCCCAAACACGTGAAAGTCAGAAGAAAAAAAAAACAAGTCAAAAACTCCACAACAACAACAACAGCAGCAACTACAACAACGAGGGGGGAGCACCGAACGAACCCTGGTAGTGGTCCGTGTAGGGCACGACCGACTTGGCCTGGGACTGCTGCAATTGCATCTGATTCCTGATTTTGTCCACCTTCAATCTGATGCTGTTCAAAATGTTTGCCTCGAATCTCTTCTGGGTGTCCACCCTCTTCGAAGTCATCTCATTGATTAGTTCGCTGCCCCTGCAAAGGCGATGACGACGACGACGATGATGGCTCGCACGTGATGATGATGATGATGATGACAAAAGCGATGAATTGCAGACGGAAAGCAACGATTACCATCAAACGATTTCCAGCGGGATGACTATCCGGTGAACATCCACCGAGACTACCATCATCATCAACATTCCGACATCGTTATCATCACAGCCATCCCATCAACATCGTAGTCATCATCACCATCCCATCAACGTCGTAGTCATCATCACCATCCCATCAACATCGTAGTCATCATCACCATCGTCATCATCATCATCATCATCATGATCAACATCACTTACCTCGAAGCCAACTCGTTGTCCACTCTGAGCTCGTTGATGACGTGTTGAAAGTACCAGCTCTTGTAGGCACGAAGGAGGAAATAGATGAAGAAGAAACTGATGCAGTCCCACACGAGACTCGTCCGATTGGTCGAGAGCTCGCACGACTCCTCCTTCAGGGTCTTGTCTACTAATGGATGGACGGGTATATTATAACAATTAACTATTAATGATATATATAAAATACAATAATGCTGTATATAATAATAATAATAAGTATAATAATAATAATAATAATAATAATAAATATAATAATAATAATGATAATAATAATAAATATAATAATGATAATAAGAACAATCAATCTCACCACTGGAGAGTGAAGGTGGTCCATAAGGGTAAATGGGGAGGCACATGATATCCAAGCACTGGATGACCAGACAGCTCAGTTTATCGACGAAGACGCACCCAACGACCTGGAGTGGTGATGATGATGATGATGGCATAAAATAAGGAGGTTGAACAGAGTCATCGTGTCATAGTTATGTCGAAATGGGTAAACAAAAGCACAAAAATATAACGTAACGTAAACAGACCTGCAGGGCACACTTGATCATGAGGACGGTGTAGCAGTAGAGCAGCATGCAAGACCATCTGCAGCCCACAACAACAACAACAACGATGTCAGTTAATTGGTTAAAGTTAGTCGTTCAAATGAACAATCGATGACGTTTAATGATGAATTATTTCAAACAAACTTCATCTGTCAATCCACACTCCCATACATCCCTTCTCCTTTCTTCCATCCATCCACCCACCCACCCACCCACCAAAACCCATCCAACCATCCATCCATCCGTCGGACCAAAACCAAAACACGAACATCCTGTTGAGATTGTTGATGGGCTTCAGCAGCAAATCCTGTCCAAACCAGAGGAAGTAGAAACATCCGACGAGGTACCCGAGGCAGAAGACGCTGATCCTCGAAGTTCCGGAGATGAAGAGCAGGAGGAGGGTGGCCCAGAACGAGTAGTAGAAGATGCCGATCTTCAGGTAATCCAGGTAGGAGCTGGCATAATAATAATAATAATAATAATATATTAATTAGTTTTGTTATTATTATTATATTATAATATTATTATTATTATCGTGCTTATTAAATGACTGAGGCAAATGATTATTATATAATTATTATAGGACAAGGAATAATAATAATATATTGGAATAATATCAAGGATACGGCCTTTTATCAACACAAAAATAGCACTTTCATTATATTTTTCACTTGTCTATCCCTACCTAACTTACTGTAATATCATACGGGCTTCTACTTACAAGACACACTTACATCAGTTATCATTATTACAAAAACGGATTGTGCGTGTCATTTTCCTGCTGCCGCCTCTATTATCAACTGTCTCTGCCTTTACAAACAATAATCTACTAGGTGTAATGCAAATTCTTGAATTACAAACTGCCCTTTTTATGTTTGCTTATCACTTCAATTCTATTCCTAAAATATTTTCAGATTTTTTCATAACAAGCAATACCTATAACAATCCTTCTTATTTCTTACGTAACACTCACGAATACAGTCCTACCTTTGCTAAATCTACTTTGAAATTATTTTCTATACAGTGTTATGGGCCCAGATTATATACTTCAATTCCAGATTCAGTTAGGGAATTAACTTGTTTACATTCATGTCCTTTTGAGTTATTGTTTCTGTTGTTTAAGAAATTGTATAAGTCTCATTTAGTAAGGGTTGTTTGAGTTTACATGGTTGTATTTATATATGTTATGATTTCCAGGGCCAGTCAGTTTAGCGGAAGCTTGCGCTTCCTTAAGACTGACCCTATGAGTTTATTTTGTATTTTAAGTTTAATTTGTTTCGTTGGTGTACATAATTGTTTGTTCAATTGTTTGTTCAATAAACTCTAAACTCTTAAAAAAAAAAAAAAAAAATAATAATAATATTAATATAATAATAGTTATTACTATTAATAATCAATTGTTATTAATATTATTTATTATTATTATTAATTATAATTATTATTATGTTTGCTAAACAACTCCAGAATGGATCTTACTCTTTGAAAAGTACAAAGTCCTCCGTCGGGTTGGCTCGTCCCTCGAGTACCTCTGCGATGATACTTTCGTTCGATCCACCCAAGGAAACGACTTCGGGCTTCTGTTCCTGTTTGAATACCTTCAACTGGAGGCAGACCAGGAGCACCTGGAAGAAGTCCGCTGGGAAAAGGGGGATTTGTGGCATTTAAATTTAAATAATTTAAAAAGTTTTCGTTATTATTATTATAATTATTATTATTTTTATTATTATTATTATTATTATTATTATTATTAATTAGTTGCCTTACTTCTGATCAATGTTTATTATTGTTATCAGCCCAAAAATATAAAATACGATTACATGTCATTATTATTATTATTATTATTATTATTATTATTATTATTATTATTATTATTATTATTATTATTATTATCATCACCTATGAGCTTGATCGAGTAGGGAGGCACCAGGTAGTCGGGGAGGAAGAGGAAGACCTTCAGGTTTCTGGGGAAAGAGTTGGCTATGGGTGGAATGTTCCATGGGTAGTCTTTGGGTGGGTGGGTTGAAGAAATTGAATTGGAATTATATTATATTACTATAATATTTATATATATTATGTAACAATAATATATTATATTATTATATATATTATTATTATTATTATTATTATTATTATTATTATTATTATTATTATCATGCAATATATCGTCAGTTAAGGATTGTAAATATTTTTTTTTATTCAGAAATTTCTGTTTACTGTTTATTATAAAAATAATAACTCATAAAAAAAATAGCGATAAAAAATATCAAGACCAACCGATGCAAAGTACCGGGGGCAGTCCGAGGCAGGACAGGTATTGGACAAAGAGGAGGACGATGAGTACGGCGAGGTACCCCGGCCAGATGACTCTGCAGACGCCCCTTCGGAGGAGGAAGAGTAGGCCGAGGAAGAAGCCATGGACGAGGCTGAATACGTCCATCCTGGCAACCATCACCACGACGATGCTCAGCAGGGAGATCTTAATTTAACGATCAATTGTTAATTAATTATGATTATTACAATTATGTCATCATCGTCAACATCATCATCATCATCATCATCACTGGCAAGATTGCTCGACCCGTTGGCAATGTTGGGATGAAATGTGTAAATACTATGAGGACTATTGAATTCATAAAGCTATTGGAGTATGGTATGAGCTTTTCTTGTTGCCATCCATCCATCCATCTATCCATCCATCCATCTGTCCTTCCATCCATCCATCCATCTGTTGCCCCACCTCTTTCCCGAACTTGTAGAAGCCATAATTGGCTAGGAACTTGAGGCAGGAGACGAGGTCCGCATCGGCCCTGGCCCTGTCGACCCCCGCGAAGACGGTGCCCGGGCCGGGCCGCACGTGGGCCGGGTGGTTGAAATGCTGCTCCTGGTGGAGGCTGACGATCTTCTCGAAGGCCAACAGCAGGACAAGAAAGATGTAGACCTGCGATTGGGTATAATAATAATAATGCATTAACCTAATTAAGTCTTGAGCTTCCTTAAGACTGACCCTATGAGTTTATTTTGTATTTTAAGTTCATTTGTTTCGTTGTGTTATGTTTCATAATTGTTTGTTTAATAAACTCATAAACTCAACAAAAAAAAAAGTCAACCTCATCAATAATCAATCAATCGATTGATTGATTGATTAGCATAAGTAGGTCGACTTTATCCACTGTATGGAATACTCACCCTGACTTCCATGAACATGCTCTCGGACTTCTTGTAGCCGAAGTATTCCGTTCCGTTGACTTCGGGGAACGGAAAGGAAACTTCAGTGGAGTTCGGGAAGTTCTGGAAACGAATTCGTTAATTCGTTCATCGATCGAGAGAAGGAACGAAATGATTTGAAAACAGAATGCAATTTAAAACGGGCAGCTGCTCGTGATTATCGGAACATCGATCGTATCAGTCGTTGGAATTAACATATTTGGCCTTCAAACATCCTCTTCTTGAAAGAATCGCCTTCGACAAAATTCCTCTTCCGGACAACAAAAAACCAAAACCTCGACAACAACGTCTCATCGACAACAACAACGACTGACTCCGGCAACATCCACAACATCAACAACAACGACAACGACTGACTCCGGCAACATCCACAACATCAACAACAACAACGATGAACGAAAACAAAACCGACCGTGCAGTTGCTTGTAAAGAACTCCACTTTGACTAGGTTCAACTGGTACACCATCCTGGAGACGATGATGAACGAAGAGAAGAACATCGCGATGAACGACAGAACCCTGTTGAAGCCGAGGGGCAGGAGAACCAGAACGGCTATCACCAGGAGGACGTTCAGGCAGCAGACCTGAACAATGACATCATCATCATCATCATCATAAACAACATCGTCATCATCATTGACTCATAATCCACCCACACATCCATCAATCCATCATATCAATGATAAGATCATCATCAACAATATGATCATGTTCATCATTATCACCACTACCATCATCATCATCATCATCACCACCACCACAATCATCATCATCAAATATGAAGGACAGGGAAGAGCAGACGTACGTCAACTGCGCAGACGGCGAATATCGTCATGGCGACGACCTTGAACATGTGCACCTCGAGTGCCCTCCACAACAGAACCAACAACTTCCTGTAGTGACTGTGAAGGAGGGTGACCAGTCTCAGTATGGTCTCCTTCCAAGCTGGAAATGATTTGTTAACAATAATAATAATAATAATAATAATAATAATAATAATAATAATAATAATAAGAGTGGATAAATAAATAATATTAATTAGAATAATAAATAATAATAATAAATAAATAATAATAACAATAATAAATAATATTAATATGATTTGTATGATTTACCACAACAACAATTATGGCCATAATTCATGACCATTGTTATCATTGTGATCAAATGCTGTCCAGACCTCCTGCGACCAGGTTAGAATTTTAAAATCGAATGACATCATTGTCATCATCCAGCATTGCTAATCATCATCACCACCACCACCACCATCATCATCATCATCACCATCGCCATCATCCTCATCATTGACATGAGTCACTCACTTGCTCCCGACAGCTGTCCCTGTTCCTGCAATTCCGGCGATGACGACGACGACGATGGTGAGTAGTTTCTGTTTGAGATAAAATTATAAAAACATCAACGTCGTCATCATCACCATTATAGTTATTATAATAAAAAATATTATTATTATTACTATTACCTAACTAATATTAAGTACCATCAACCAATATCATCATCATCATCACCATTGCCACCAAAACTCACAACCCAGGACCATCTCCACGACATCGTCTCAAACTATAACAAAGTCAACAAAACGAGCAGACGACTATGTGCACCAATGGTCAGGGGTGATGTCCCCAGGGCAGGTATCTGTCTCACCTGTATCTCTCCAGGTCGCTGATGGCAAGGAACTTGGTCTGGAAGTAGTGGAGGTGGAGGATGATGACTATGAGGAAGGAGGTCGGGGTCAACAGGTTCACGAAGAGGTCCTTCGTGCCGTACTTCTCGAAGCCGATGTCCCTCATGCTGGAACGACAACAAAAGATTATCGTCGTTGTTGTTGCTGTCGTTCTCATCATCTTTGTGATGATTATTTTATTTTTATCATTATCATTATTACTTTATTATTATTATACACATTTTTCCTGCTTCTTCTCGGTCTCACAGCCGGTGATGAATGAATGCTGAGCACTACCAGTGCTCTCAGCAATTCATCCAAGAACTTTTCGAAGAATGTGGGCAGTGCCCAGCAAGGAGATCTTCTGAATCTCCGAAGTCTTGGGTCGTTTTATTATTATTATTATTATTATTATTATTATTATTATTATTATTATTATTATTATTATTATTATTATTATTGTTGTTGATTACTGACGGAGGTTATTAGCACAACAACCACCATCTCTTTATACAGCATCAACAAGAGCAGCCATCAATTCCACTCAAGCACCTCAAACCCACCCAAACCTACCCAACCCAAACCCAGCACCCCCATAAACTCACAGCTCGTACGACATCCCTGTAGAGTTGTGGACCTTTTCCATGACATCCTTGAACTGCAGGATGTAAATGGCAAGCAGGATGACCATCGAGTAGATGATGACAACCACCCAGAACAGCTTCTCCCACATCCGCCAGAAGTTGTAGCTCATCTGGAGGAGGAAAAATCATCACCATCGTCGTCGTCGTCATCACCACCATTGACGTCATCGTCGTCGTCGTCATCATCATCATCATGAATCATACCCACCTGGAATGAGATGATGAAGCAGAGGAACATGACCATGTAGAGGATCCTGTAGACGACGGCATCCTGGAGAGCCATGATGAGGAAGAGGAGGGAGCAGACGAGGATCCAGTACTTGATCAGGAAGGACATCACCCAGTTCCCTGATGGATGGACGGACGGAAGGATGGATGGATGGATGGATGGATGGATGGATGGATGGGAAATATAACAAACAAAAATATCATAAGAAATCTCTCTCTGGCCAAAAGAACGCAACATACGGATTGACCGAAGAAAGCAAAGCAAGCAGACGAGTGAACGAGGAATTAAATTTTTAAGCGACAAAATAAAAAGCAAAAAAAAATCCGAAATTAAATCGAATTAAAAATAATTTAAAAATAAAATTTAAAAGCCAAGCAAAAGCAAAGCAATTCAAGACTCACCGAATCTGTTCATCAGCTCGTTATACTGAATCGTTGCCTGGACTTTGAAGGAAGGAAGGAAGTAAGGAAGAAATAAAAAATAAATGAAGAAAAACAAAACGCAGGGGAATGCAAAATTGAAACCGAGTGTCGATTGAAGGCATGCAAGACTCGATGAACTCGTAATAAATCGATCGATCGAAATAAATAACTAATCGATTAACTGCGATCGATTGCTCGATTAATCGTTAGCAGCGGAAAATACACGATAGGCAGTGAAGTGATTAATCGATAAAGTCAAGCAACGCTACATGCCTCTTAACTCCTCCGACACGAAAATGGGTCGCAAGAGGGCCCATGCTTTGCGACCCCAACAAAAAAATAAGTTCAAAGTTCAAACTTAGGTCTCAACATGACTAACTGGAAGCCCTTCTGAAGGCGTTCAGGGTCTCGAGACTCGTGCCCTCGACCTTGTCCGACCCCGAAAGCTGCGAGTACTTGAGGGTGAAGAGGAAGACCAGAAGAAATGCCACCTGGTGAAGTAAAAGTTTTTTATTTTTTTGACTGGTTAGAAGTTCTGGTTTAATTTCAAGTAATTTCAAAGTAATTTCATTCCAGGAGGTTTGCATCGTATTGTTTGCAATCGTATGAGATTCGTATTTTGTGAGATTTGTATTTTATGAGATTTGTATCAATCGTTTGAGTTGTTTTGAGAAATTATCATTAAATTGATGATAATTATAACCGATTGGAAATTATTATCGCCTGAAATTATAAACGCATTAAGCTCTGATTAATGATTAATTTAGATTAATGATTCCATATTTTTTTCTATAAATATCTTTTTATGATGGGTTTCAATTTTCGAAATATTTAAGAAATATCCTTTTGATGTCCTCGATGCACTACAGGTGCACATCAACACCTGCACACGACATTCGTTCTTACCCATTTATTGGTTTTTTGTCAGAATTATACCATATTCATTACCAATGTTATTATTAACTTTAAAATTATTATTGTTATTAATATTATTATTATTATAATTATTACTATTATTATTATAATTATTATTACTATTATTATTATAATTATTACTATTATTATTATTATAATTATTACTATTATTATTATAATTATTACTATTATTATTATAATTATTACTATTATTATTATAATTATTACTATTATTATTATAATTATTATACAACTGCACCATGAATAAAGCATCAAAAATTGACAACCAATTCAATGCAACTAGAACAACAACAGCCTAACCTCCACCATCAACCATCCTACATACAAACAACAACAACAACAACAACAACAATGGAGACAACCCCATCAAAAGAGAGAGAGACAGAAAGATAAAGAGAGAGAGTCAGAAAGCGCTCCAAAACATACCTGAACGACGAGCCTGACAAAGGGGCACTGTGCCTTGTAGAAGCCAATCTCAGAGAGGTCATAACCTTCGGAGGTGTGGGTCGGGAGTTCGCCTTCCGTCAGGTCAAAGCCGTAAACGTAGGAAATGATGAGCAAGCATTCGGCATAAAAGACGATCAGCGGTGACAACTTCAGGCACAACTTTCTCTTCTGCGGAACCATCCAGATGAGACAGGCTGCCAGTAGGAAGACCATGGCCAGCCAGCTGTGGTACGTTATGCTCCATGTCTGAATAATTTATTATATTATATTACATTATATTATATTATATTTTATTATATTATATTATATTATATTATATTATATTATTTATATTATATTATTTATGTTATGTTATGCCATGCTTGATTTATTAATATTATCATATTTGCTTTATAGAGGCTGTCCCTTAGCTGATAAAGGCCGTAGCCTTACAGCATAGCCTAGACCTATTTACAGTGACCGTGATGATGATAATGATTGTAGTGATGATGACGATGAGGAAGATGATGACGACCCAGGAATCCAAACCCACCATCATGACGATGAGCGTTGCCACGTAGCTCTGCCCGAGCACGAACTGCGCCACGGAGACGGCGACCGCTTTGAAAGCCTCGAATCTTCTGCTCGACTCCTTCGCCGGAGACCCCAAGGAACTCGACCTCCTGGAGAGCCAGTCTTCGGTCCTGATCGGTCGCTCGTCTGCCGACTCGATGGTGTTATAGTTCCTCGTGGGCGAGGTGCGAGACCGCAGGGAGTCCTGTTTTGGGTTGAGGAGAGATGGGGAAAGAAAAACGATTAGTTCGATTTATCTGGATCGATCGAGAAGACCTCGAGTAAGATAACAATCAGATCTTCGGGTACCCGATCCGTGGCTCTCGCAGACGTGCCGAGGCTCTCCTCCTCCTCCTGAAAGACCGACCTCAGTCTCAGTGCGGACCTCCTCTGAACCCGGTCAACGAACAATCGGAAAATTTTACAGAAAGTCGTGACGCCTAACCCGACCCCCGAGCTCCCCCTACGGCTTGCCGGCCCGATTTATAATAAACCGACGACGGCGCTCGCAATCAATTGCCACGACGACAACAATGACAACTAACAATAACAACAACAAACAACAAACGACAACAACAGCACTCGCATTCTTCCGCCCCCATTGTTTCCAATATCACCGACCTCCTCTCCCGTGCTCCTGATCTCGATGCCCGTGACGAAGAAGAAGACGACGAGGACGGCGACGTTCAAGTAGTCCGTCGCAAAGTTGTCGTAGAAGTTGACCACCCACGGTGCCGAGCAGTTCGTGTGAATGAGTCGCTTGAGGCCCAAAATCCTGAAAAATGAGTTGCAAGTGGTTTCAGGTGAAGAAGGAGGAGTTTGCAGGGAGGATGGTTGGGTGGTTGGGTGGGTGGTGGGGTGGGTGGTTAATAGTGGGATGATGATGATGATGAAAAGGAAGAGGAAAGGTTTGGAAATAATTTCTGTAATTATAATTAAATAATAATATTAAATAATAATTTATTAATAATTAAATAATAATATTCGAAATAACAATTATTGAATATTAAACCGTATATTAAGACAGATAACCTTGAGCAACACGAAATGATAAAGACTTCTTAACTCAAGACGTGGCTCATGTTCAATATCAACATTGACAACATCTTCATCTTCGTCGTCATCCTCACCCCATTATCGACGCGACGCAACGTCGCACCAGGACGAAACCATCAACCAAACTCGGTGAACAAAAAAAAAACAAAAACAACAACAAATCCAAAAGTGTCACGACTCGTGTCATGACTTTGAAGTCGGTTTCCGTGCCTGAAGATCTCCAGACGAGTTTCTGTTTAAAATCTAACGAGTCCAGCAAAGAACTTATGTAACCCGTCTCAGCACATCGTACGAACTCATTTCGGATTTTGACTTTAAAAACTAGTAAAACACGTCTGCCTAAAAGTTGAAGACTGCACAAGGGCGCAAGGGCACAAGGGCAGGAGGGCACAAGAGGTCAAAACAAATCCACGAACCTTTCCACGAGAACAGTGGCATTCGGATTGAAGCGACCGTCGTAGAATCTCTCGTCCCAGAGTTCCTGAACGAACGGCATTTGAGTGGCGTAGGAGGCGGCGAGATGGAGGATGTTGTAGACGAGCAGGGCTCCCTTCATGAGGGCGAACCACCTGCCCAGGCGCACCCCGGACGCCCAGAGGGTGACGGCGATCAGGAAGCAGACGAAGTAGACGGCCCCGACGAGGCTGGGGGCCGAAATGCCGCAGAGGGCCATCAGGGCCAGGACCGCCCCCGGCCCGAGGAAGACGACCATCTGCGACATGAGCTTCGACAGGCGACTCCTCGACACGGAGTCGGAGGACGCGCCGATGATCGTCGGTTCGTTCCGGAGCAGCGTCTTGGAAACGGAGAAGACGAAGACGCTCGTCAGGAAGGCCGCGATGTCGGGGAGGATGAGTCGAGTTGCGTTCGCTGCTGAACTGCTTCCAAGCCTAAGTTGGTGATGGAAACGAATTTAAGAAAAAAATGGAAAAAAAAATCATTTGATGGCCTAAAGTCATCATCATCATCATCATCATTCCAAGAAAAGTCGACACCGTCATCATTATCACTATCATCATCATCATCGTTATCACCATCACCACCATCCTCAGCTTCTAAGTCTCACGATCATCTCATGAACTTATCAACGAGGAACTTAGTTTGAATCCAAAGATCCAAACTCACTTCTGCAGTCCCAGTTGCCTGAGGATGCTTTCCAGGAAGGAACACGTCTCCAGGGATTTGTCGTTGACGACGGCATTATAAACCTGGAAGACGGACTGAGCCAGGAAGGTTGCCGTGCAGAATACCACGGAGAAGCACAGGAAGCTCCCTGTTGACCCTAAGAAAATAATAATAATAACAATAATAATAACAATAATAATAATAATAACAATAATAATAATATTAATAACAATAATAATAATAACAATAATAATAACAATAATAATAATAATAATAATAATAATAATAACAGTAGCTAATTTATAAGGAGATTACAAAGAATCATGCGACCTCTTATTCAGTTTTCGTGATTACCCAAAAATCATTTATTAAAAGCATTATATTATTATCTGGCCAATGGGAAACTGATCCGATCGAACGACGTCATTGGTCGGCTTAAAAATTATCATAAAAAATTATAATCAGTTCGAAGCAATTTGAAACGCTTGCTGTAGCCAGAGCATCAACAAGAGGTCTTGGCTGCTGAAGTTGTGTTTTGAAGGGGGAGGAGCTATGGAGGTCAATGTTGATGATGATGATGATGATGATGATGATGATGATGATGATGATGATGATGATGATGATGATGATGATGATGATGATGATGATGATAACAAGCACTGATGATAATGATCCTTTTGTTGACGATAATCATTCATCACACAAAACTCAGTTGCTGGTTGTTGTTACTGAGAGACGAAAACAGTTTGCCTCGTGGTCATCGTTGTTGGAAGCCACAAACAAACAAATTCGAACAAATTTAAAGTCTCAACAAACAAACAAACATCCGTTGATTTCAATTTTTAAAATCCAATCAAATCATCCTTAGTACGTTAAACTAGTAATTAGTTATAAAAACTATAATTTATTACGAAAACAATCGTGAAGCCAGCCACCCTGACCTCAGTGGGTGGGGTGAGCATTGGGGAGGTCACCCAAAACTTACTGGATATCGAGGAGGGCGTGGGTCGCCTGACAAGGGCGCTGACCAGGGCCAGTGCCCCGTAGACCATTGAGAAGCCATTTATTCGGACCAATGAACCTTCAAGGACAACAAAAGAAGAAAGATAATTAAATTTATTTTTTATAATTAATTTTATTTAATTATAATTTAAATTATTAAATAAAATTGATTTAAGAAAATCAAAACCCGTCCTTTCATTTTGTTCTAATTTTAAATGGCGGCATTGGATGGATGGATGGATGGAAAATTGAGAAATAAAAGAGAAGCGTTGGAATTATTTGGCTGGATAATCTCTCAAAACATTTTCAACGTTCAGACACTGAGACATTGTCTGTCTGCCTGTCTGTCAGTTGTCAAAAATTGAGTTGGAGGAATTTATTATTAATAATATATTGGACCCTGTGCAAACATTGTTCTTAATTTCTTAATAGATTAACTTGGTGAATGAATGGACGAATGAATTTATGAAGTAGCTAATTATGATGATGATGATGACGACGGTGATGATGGTGGTGGTGATGATGATGGCGATGATGTCAAGAGCAGCAAACACGTGATACAAGCAGAGGTACATAATAGCACGAACAAATACTTTAAAAAACACCATGATAAGGGAAGTCACAAGTCATTGAACTTTGAACTTTTTCTGATGTTGAAATGAAATTAAGATAGGATTCTATTGAAGTTGCAATTAGGCAAACAAAATGAATATTGAAATTTAACAGCTGGCCGTTGTGATTGATATTTAATTGCTTTATGACGATGATGATGATAATGATGATGATGGTGATGATGATGATTATTATGATTATTATGATTATTATTTTGGATGAGAAGATTTAACTTTGCAATACAATGCAGCGATACAGCATTACAACAACAACAGTTAACAGTTTGTTAAAACAAAAATTTTATATTGCCCGGGATCAATATAATTCATAGCTAAGCATGTGTGTGCTACGCAGCATATTGCTGTAACAATAAATGCCATCATTGTTTTTTGTTTTGTACTGTCATGGATGTTGCAAAATATCAAGATTCTTGACTCGACATTTTGCATCTGGAACTTTGAGTCCCTGTGAAGTGTGATACAACAACAACAGCAACAACAACTTCATGCGAGTGGAACAACGTGCACTTAAACATTAGCAATGTTATCGAGCAAAAAATAATGCTTCCCTAAGCATGCTTTGATGAATTAATGTTAGCAGGTTACTTGAAAAGAGAATTACCAAAAATAGTCTTAAGAGTCTTGAATTATTTCAAGCATTATATGAGATTGTAAATTGCTTCCAATTGGCTGGCCAAAATGTAGTTCATGTGACAACATCATGAGGCCGTGCACAATCACAGCGACTCATTTCAGATGCAAGAACCAAGTAAACAATAAGCAAAACATAAGCACTGCAAACCAAGAAATAAAATTCACATTTTTTAAGATCAACAAAACTTTTGTTCAATCAAATGACAGACGAACTTACACGTCAAAAGTGAAAGCGGGTAAAGAAGCCTAAAGAGCACGAGACAGATCCATTCTCTGACTCTTCTCATGTTTTCTGATGTTTCGTATGTCAGATGTTGTCGGTATAAAGTTGCAAAAATCTTTCCTTCATGTCACGCTATCTGTTTATTGCAAACACAGACACATTAGTAAACGCAACATCAGTCGAAGTCGATCGTAGAAATCGTCCAATTGAAATAAAAATGTTTACTTTCTTGAAGTTCTAAAACTAAACTCTAAACTGGTTCACCTGCATGTAATCTTTGCAAGTGAGTCAAGTTGTTTTGAGGAGAAATGTCTATCGTATCCTTCTGAAATTGAGCGATGTTTACTGTCTTCTGATCGAAACTCATTCGAGAATGTATCCAACAGCCATGAAGCCCGCAGACAAAATCATTAATCAGATAACGAACTCCTCTATCTATCACTCACTTCCTCTCTCTCTCTCTCTCATATGTCTATCTCAATCTCTCTTCTTTTAGTATCTCTCTCGTGTTATTGTAAACATCCGGTTAATTACGCCCCTTTTTATTTTCGTGTCTTAATGAAGCCAAAATTATTTCAAATATTCACTAAATTCCTAACCGATGACTAGGAAAATACTAATTGAAATTACTGTTACCAGTTACAGCCAATACTGATGCCGACCTAAGGAATTTAAGTATATTGCATATTTACGCGATCAATCTGAGAACGCAAAGATGGCCAGGGACGGTAGGACAAAAGAAGAACACTTTGAAGACATTTATTCATTAATATTAAACATCGAGTCGAGAGATTCCACGACAATAACGTGGTAAAACTATGTAATCTCAGACGTGTCAAGAGAGTGTCCACCTTCTTCTGTAATCTCCGGCAGCTTCCATCTTCCATTCCAGGGGACTTGTAGGCATGGCATGTCTTCAGATGCGGACTTCGGACGGTAAAATCAGAAATTCCAACAAATTCTAGAACCACGCAACCCCCGCAAACCTAAATCGTCCTTCTTGTCTCAGTTTGTTCTTGTCGTCAGTCATTTTGATTTGTTTTGTGTACTTCACAACAGTTTTGTTGATACCCTGAATAAAACATGAATTTTACGATCGAACTGCGATCCACTGAGAGGCAAAACATAGCAGCACGAAAGTCAAAATAAGCAGAGTTAATACTTAATAACGTCAATGAATGTACCATAATGCAAGCAATTCACAATTAAACGAGCGTTAAAATTACGATTAAAATTAAAAATAACATTAAAAATAACGTCCTGTCTCCTGGTGGAACGAAATGCAAAGATTGAAATGAACTCGTCAATAGGAACATCGTAAAAGAAAGAAAACATCAAATTCAATGATTCTTTGCAAGATTCTTGACTTTACGCTTCGCTCGCTCGCCGGCCAGCCACGGCCCTACCACGGACCGGCTGCGGACCTACCCGCAGTCCCGCAAGAGACCACTAGTACTGCCACTGGCCGGGCTTCGGACTACCAGGTCCAATGACCTCTGACCCTTCCTCGGTGTCAGTTTCAGGAGGTCAAGACATGCTGTGCCACGAGAAGACGAGGTTCTTTAAAATGGAAAAAAATTCACGAATTCACGTCAAAAATACTCGGACGACATTGAACCACCCGAACGAACGAATTGAAGCCGAAAGAACGAATGAACGAACGAACGAATTGAAGCCGAAAGAATGAATAAAGCTTTACTTGAGAAATACATGACGATAAGAACTTTACGACATCCATAAAGAGCTGATAATAACGATGATGATATCAATAATTATAGTAATAATAATAATAATAATAATAATAATAATAATTTAATCATAACAACAGCAAAATCATGGTGATGATGATGATGATGAAATACTGATAATGAATGTTTTCATCATTTTTTATCTTTTTTTTTTGCCACGGACTTCAAAAGCTGTTGTCACGGTGAATGGATTACAAACAAATGATGAGGAGGAATAAACCGATGACTATGATGATGACAATGATGATGATGACGATGATGATGATGATGACTATGATGATGATGATGATGATGATGATGATGTCATGGAAACTGATGATGCAAAGGTAATAAAGATTAAAACAAAATAAGTTTCGATAACTCAAACAACAACAACAACAACAATAATCGACAGAGCAGCAGACGAGACAACAACAAAAGCAGCAACACCAACAACAACCACAACGGCAGCAGATCAACTAAAAACAATTGCAAAAAACGAGGATCTTTGATAAAAAAAAAATTAAAAATAAAATAAAATAAAAAATAAAAAACTGGAACAAAAAACGATGGAAGGAAATGTTATCCAAACTGGAATGGGGCAAAGATGGAAAGATGGGAAAATTAAAAACGGGAACGACACGAGAGAAGCGACTCTGGCACGACAGGAGTCAACAAGAAGCAGACGACAACGGAGAATTTTAAAAAAAGGCGGCACAACGAACGTCACGAAATGCAGACGGACAGAGAAACGAGGGTTTAATAAACGAATATTTGGAAATAAAAACATTTAAAAACGTACGAAGGTTTTGCACCTCGGACTTTGGAAGAGGTCGCATTTTGCAGACGACTTTTGCATCGAGTACGTAAAAGTTTTGACCATTAATTGTACGCTAATTGTACATTAATTGTACATTAATTCTATGTTAATTGTACGTGGAGGACTCGTTTAAGTACAAACGCAAAGCTCCATCTGGAAACTCCTTGAAATGGCAGCAGTTAGAAAGCATTAGAACCAAGAACCTTTGGTGAGAAATTAACAAAAAAAAGAAATAAAAGAAAAAGAAATGCAAGACAAGTGAACAGCATTTGTGAATAAATTAATATTTATAAATAATTAATATTGATATTTATAAATAATTAATATTAATATTTATAAATAATTAATATTGATATTTAGCAATTTTAAACAGCAGAGGACTTCTGTAATTGTTTTTGTTTTGCGTTTTTAATCGACTTTTTTTTTTTTTGAAATTGAAGTTTAAATAAACGCAGCAGACTTTCGTTAGCTGGAAAAGCACGGACTTGAGAGAGGAAGGTGACTCTGTTAAAAAAAAAAACACGAAAGAATCGGTTCAAGGTCAGAGTTCAATGCCCGAAGGTCGCGAATGCAAATTAAATCGACCAAAAACGATCGAAGATCGGATCTTCTATCGAAGGGTCCGAGTCCGTCGCGACCGAGGAAGCGGACGCGACGGACTCGGAGCACGAGACGTCACGTTCCGAGACTAACGGCATCGAATCTAAAGCTCAAGATCTGGCACGAGGTACGACACTAAGCTGCTCGCGCGACGCACGTCACGCGTCGACGTCACGTCACGTCGATGAGAAAGAGCTACATCCAGGCATGGTGTGAAGAGCTGGTAGCAGGCATCGAGGTGTCGTCGTTTGTTGTTGTTGTTGTTGTTCCGCGAGGTCTCCGAAACGGAGGTTCCGAGAGTTTCCGCGTTCTCGTTGCATTCGTTCCAGACTCGTTCATTCATTCGTTCGATTCATCCACGCACGCACACAACCACACAATGGTCACATCAACCATACATGCATTCAACAATTCAGCAGCTTTTTTCAATCATTTTTTCTAGTTTTTAAAAAATTTTTTTTTTAATTTTTTAAAATTTGTTGTGAATTGCAATAAAATCAGTGAAATTCTACGGAATTAACTTCTCAGTCATTCGACCATGACATCTATGTGCCCTAAGTCACCAGCTCGACCACCTATCCATCAATTCATTCAATCACCAATAAATCCATCAATCATCAATGCATCAATCAATCATCAATGCATCAATCAATTTATCCATCCAACCAATTCGTGCACCATGCATTCAGTTTCAACCACGGTTTGTTAAGACGTTAGGAACATCTCAGGTGAATGAATTCCATGCATCCGTGTACCTGATGTCCACTTCCTGGAGATCCGGGAGAAGCTCCTGCAATGGAAAGATGCAAGAGATCCGTTTTTAAATTATGCATTAAATCACAAGTTCAAATTGTATATTTAGTAATAATTACAACTATTATGATGATGATGATGATAATTATTGTTACTATTTATAATAGTAATTATTATTACTATTTTGCACAAATAAGTTTTATGAACATGTGAATTTCAACAAATTGCTTTAAAAACATAAATTAACAATTAAAATTAATTAATTTTAATAATAATGTAATAATAGAATATAAATTTTTGATTTAAATCAGGAAAGTAAGTAAATAAGAAGGTAAAAGAAAGCCCGAGGGCGTCTGGTGCATTTGGTGCTCACTTTGAGCCTCTCAAAATCACTGAGCGAAATGTTGGTGCTGTTCAGATTCAACTTCTTCAACTTCTTCAAAGCTATTCAAATAAAATAAAATTAAATTAAAAACTAAATTAAATTAAAAATAAACAAATAATCAAATAATGTCAGAGTCAGATGTCAAATGTCAAAGGTCAAGCACTTGAGTCAGTGTCAGGGATGCAGTGTTTTGATTACAGTTACGTTACGTAAGCTGCAACCTGGTTTATCAACCAATCACAGGACAGGATGGTGACCTCTTCATGAATAATTCATCATCATAATGGATTACAGAACACTCCAAAGTTGCCCACCCATTACGTAACAAAATATAAGCATAATGGAGCACAACAACAACAACAACAATGGTGTCCGGCCAATGGGAGAGGGCAGAGGGCAGAGGGGGCGTGGCCTACTCACATGACAGACACATGATCCCCTGACTGGTCACTGATGTCTCGCAGAGGTTGAGAATCTGCAGGTTGGGCAGATGGTCACAGATCAATTGGAGACCGGAGTCGTTGAACTGTTGATGATGATGATGATGATGTTGATGATGATGATGATGATGATGATGATGATGATGATGATGATGATGATGATGATGATGATGATGATGATGATGATGATGATGACTGTTATTATTAGTACTATTTATTATTATTATTATAATTATTTCATTATTTATTATTATTATTTTTTTATATATTGTTATTAGTAGTTCAGATGAATATAGTTTTTAAGTTAGTAGAATTAATGTCAAGAAATTTTGTACATAATTTTTGTATATTCATGTGACACGTGATTGATTGATTAATTATCCAGCCAAATTATCATTCCTACCACCTTCACCACCATCATCATCAACATCACTATCATCACCAATCACCACCACCATCATCACTACCATCACCTGGGTGGACCAGAGGTTGAGCTCCTTGAGAGATGGCAGATTGATTATGTCGTCTGCACACGAACCAGTGCACCTGGTGAAGGCCAAGCTGAGGGTCTCCAGGTCCTTGTAGCAGCCCGATGACAGGATGTTCCTCAGATCCTGGTCGGTGGACTTGGAGGGCAGACTCAACTTCCTCGGACCAGAACATTTGCTTTGCTGGAATGTAGGCCAGGATTGGACAAAAGGTAAACAAAACCACATTTCTATTTATAGATTGGACTGGAATTTGTCTAAGAGTGAGGGGTTTATGATTGTCTGCATAGATTATGTTAATCTAGTTGTTTGACTCAAAGGTACCTGAAAGAACAGATGAAGAGAGAGAGAGAGAGAAATAATTACTGAGAATCAACAACTATGCATAGAACAAATGTAAGAAATAGAAATGAATTTTCGAATTTATTAAAATCTGAACAAGAGGATTGTCCTCCCTGATAGGAAGTCTTTACAAAACAATGACCAGACATTGTTTGGACTAGGTTCAACTGGTTGTGCCTTTACATTCCTTCACGCATTCATCAACTATCTGTCCATAGATTTTTATTATTAATTATTATTTATTATTAATTATTTTATTATTAATTAATTAATTAATTCCACATTTGCAAGAACTGTTACAGCCTTACTGAGTAAGATACACAGCTGTGTGGGAATTTCCCAAGCAGGTATAAAAGGTAAAAAAAAGGTTAAACACATGGTTATAAATAGATTACCCAAGACTTGGAATTTCAATTCAAACTATGAGGATGAATGAATGATTCATACATACAAAAAGATGTTGTTCTCCTGTCTTTGTTATTGTTGGTTTAGTTGTGGATTAAGAACCACAACACAAACGGATGATTTCAACTAGTAATCAACTCGAAATCTCTCATCAAATGGTGTTCTGAGAATATTGGCCAGTTGTCTCTCCAGCCAATTGCTGGTCATCTTACATAAATCTGGCACCTCAATCGGCCTATTGGAACACACCTCCCATAAGCAATATCATACAAGAAATATGCATATCTGAAAGGGGACAAAAGGATTGGTCCTAACCAATCAGTTCATTCAATCCCTTAGGGTTTATGACTAGGGTTATCATTATAATCACCTTGTTTTAATTAACAGAACCATTAATTAATTAATTAATATCTGTGTCAAGTAATTAATGAACTCTGACCTGGTAGTTGATTCTGTCCCTCTCCTCGCTGATCTGCAAAGCCCTTCTGCCCTCCTCTGAACCTTCGAGCATGAGCAGCACCTGCTGCTTCAAGTCATCCTCTTCATCCATGATGTCGAACTCCACGCACCCGCAGAGAGCCTGCAAAAGTTGTAAGTCTGTCGTTGTTGATTCCGGTCAATCGTGGTTGATAATGTTCAATAAACTTCAACCAATCACTTCCCACTCAGTCAATCAATCAATCAATCAATCAATCAGATTTCTGGTTTCGATAAGAGTTCTGAGTTTTCTCTTTCACTGCAATTCACTATCATTGCAGAAAGCTCAGGATGATTAACATGAAGACCAGGAAGGAAAGAAGGTAAAGGCAACCAACATCTCAAATGAATAACATAAATGTATGACAATAATACTTAATTAATAAATAATAATAATAATAATAATTAATAATACTGTATGACTGGACATGGATGGTACCAACAGAGCAGAGATCTTTCCCCTGTGGTAAGGCAACTTGAAATGATAATGTAAAATATAAAAAGAAGAAAAAAAAAACAAGTTTAGTCATGAATTTAAAATCCTACCAGTGATTTTGGTATTAACCCAAACATTTAAAGATCTTTAAAAGTGAAAAGATCAAAAACCATCGTAAGAACCCTCCATTCTAAAATAAAATTAAAACACCAAATTTAAATGCCCTAACAATAGAAAGAAAGTGAGAGTGAAAGAGCTGAGAGGGTATTCACTCAACCTATTGGTTACCTAGTAAGACACGTTATTCTTCGTAGGTCTATTCTTCTACAGATACCCATCTTTGTCCACTGAGATATCTATCTAGCGCGTAATAACGCAAAGCATTTACTTTAACTCCCCTACCCTACCCATCTAGGTAATTGGTGTATGAAGAAGGAATCTTCCCTACCCTCTTTCGGAACCAATTTGACCCATATTTTACCTTCATTAATAAACCAATTAACCAGCATTTGTTCTAAATTAGCCAATTTTTATTGGACGTCGATGCATCGCTTACGAAATCAGATATAAAAAGTCAGTCAGAAAAGGAACATCCGATTGCAGATGACCCACTTTTAATTGCTTGTTTTTTCAATCATTTATTATTCTGGGATTTCCCAGGTCGTATTTTTAGCCAGTGGTTCGTTGTTATTGTCTGTAACGTTTAATTTCTTTTTTCGACTTCTTTAGGCTTTTCAGTTTCTCGAAAGATGCAAACTTTTTTGCTGATAAGTTTGTCTTGTGTTTTGTGTTTTTCTTTTTTGGTATTCGTTTTTAATTTTGTTTTGTTTGGCGCAATGTTGCGAAACCACGATGTTGTGGTCGTTACTAAAACGTTGCAAAACGTACCGACGGCGATGTTAAAGTGGTTCACGTCTTCAGCTATGTTCAAACGTAAGCCCTAGGATAAGAGGGCTTTTACCACCTAGAAGAAGAAGAACAAGAAGAAAGAAGAAGAGAAGAATAGAGAAGTGATTCAAGTACAGGCTCTTAAAAACTCGTCAGAGCTTTTCGCTGAAAGCAAAGACTACGTATGCTTGCACGTATATATAAACGTGTTTGTTGATATCAATCCTCTACAATATCAAGGCTGTGCTTGTAGTCGAAACGCTGAGATTTTGTCGGAGTTGCTAACGTCGTCGTTGCTACTGACGTTGTTGCTAGTTGTTGTTGTTGTTGTGGCGGCGGTGTTTGTTGGAAGATTGTATTCAATAATTGTATTCGGAGCGAGAGAGAATGAAGAAGATTCTTCTCGTGGCTTGTGGTTCGTTCAACCCGATAACGAACATGCATCTCAGGATTTTTGAATTGGCTAGAGATGCCTTGCAACGGGCCCATCCGTGTCGGGTTGTGGGTATCGTTTCACCAGTTAGCGACGGATACTCCAAGAAGGGTCTCGCTCCGGCATCGGACAGGATCGCAATGATCGAACTGGCACTGTCCTCTTCCGACTGGATCAAGTTGGACACGTGGGAGGCCGAGCGCGAAGAGTGGCTGGAGACTGTCCACGTGTTGAGACACTTCAAGGAAGTGGCGGACTCGTATTTCGCTGAGGTGAACGGAGAAAATGGCCACCGGTTCGTACTAGAGAACGACAGCGACATTTGCAACGGGAACTACATTCTGTCGTCGTCCGACGTCGAAGTGCGATTGCTTTGCGGTGCCGACCTGCTCCAGTCCTTCACCGCACCGAACGTGTGGAAAGCTAGCCACATGGAGGAGATACTTAGGGACTTTGGCACAGTGGTCTGCACGAGGTCCGGCTGCGATCTCTCGGAGACCGTAGGGGCGTTCGACCTCCTCAGAAGGTACGAGGACAACATACTTCTCGTTACGGAGTGGATCCCCAACGAAATCAGTTCCACCAGGATCAGAGAAGCGGTGGAAAGAGGGGAGAGCATCAAGTACCTGCTCCACGATCTGGTCATCGACTACATCAGGAGCAGACGACTCTACAGGAAGGCCGTCGCCCAATAGGGCGACTGCTATCCTTTCTCCGGCCAATACCGGGGATTGCAGGCAAAACTCATTTACTTGGTATTAAGAATAAAGGCCCTAAACTTTAACTTTTAGCAAGTACAATAGGGCTGGCATTGGTTCTCTCGTTTGCGGTTTTGTCAATCTTTTGGCCTCATTTGCCTTACTATGTGATATGTGATATGGTATGAGCTGTTTCTTGTGTTCATTTCATTTGATTATTGATTGTTGCTTTCCTAGGAAGAGGATATGAACCTGTTTGTTATCAATCAACTACCCAATTAAATGATTGGACATTCCCTGTGATCAGACGTGTTTTGGATTAGACTTCGTAGAAGTACCTTTGCGTTTCGTATCGTATTGTTTTTGTTTTCTTTTGTTTGCAACGCGTGAATCTCGAATATTGAATTCAAACATCCTCAATTATATTCTCAGAGGTTCTCCATTGTTTTTTTTCTTTAAAACATTCCTTAGGGCTCATTCTTCCATTTTCAGCTCATACATTCCAGTGCTTGTAAAACACGTGGATGTATCTCTGACTAGTTTTTAAACGTAGAATGGTTGTAAGCAGATGATTACGAATTCGAATCTCGTCCTTTTTCCTCAAAAATATGGACATAAATTGCCAGTCACGCAGGATCATCTTAACAATTGTTAATAATTAATTTATAATAATTATTTTAATAATTATTTTCTTGCTGCATTCTGACACCAGAGCGACCGACGAATAAACTCCGACGTCACGAGATTCCGAGCTCAGACTTTGAACCTCCTACGAGCGACCAACTGACTCTTGATTTCAAAACTTAGTCATGAAAAAAAAAACAGACCGACAGCTGTTACTCTGCGTAGGTCGAACCTAAGATACCTAAGATACGTCTCGACCTTTTGAACCCAACCTAAGATACGTCTTGACCTTTTGAACCCAACCTAAGATACGTCTCAACCTTTTGAACCCAACCTAAGATACGTCTCGACCTTTTGAACCCAACCTTAGATCGATCGAAGGAATTCCCCACGAACCTTGAGGGCCGACTTCTCCTCCCTGTCTGCCATTCTCAGCCAATGGGGGATCAGGGATCTCCTGGCGATGAAAAACTTTCTCCTGTGGCAGCAGCATCCGAGCAGCACTTCCAGCTGTCGGTGGAATGTGGTTGACATTACATTGATAATCTGGTTTTGGGTTGACTAGTTTGATTGATGACTGATTGATGACTGATTGATAGTCAGTTTGATTGATGACCGATTGATAGTCAGTTTGATTGATGACCGATTGATAGTTAGTTTGATTGATGACTGATCGATGACCGATTGATAGTTAGTTTGATTGGTGACTGATTGATAGTTAGCTCAGTGGTGGCAAGAGATAGCTTTCACTGAACAATAATTCTGTTTATAATAAGGTGTAATTTAATTAAATGTGATTAAAATGTAATAGATTTGCAGGCAAAAAATGTTACCTAACGATTATGTCGACATGAATGATTCAAAATAGCAAACAGACGAAAACAATCAATGTCTGTGCAACCAAGTCGGTGTCTGATTTGGAAGTCCAGCAATAAGTTTGCTAATAATTTATGCCTAATTACATATTATAATTACATATTGTAATTACACCCGGAGGAGTAATGGGGCGACTGCCAAAAATATTTACAAGGAAAAGACGGAGTTAAAGTCTACTTTTGCCGGACGACCCGATCGAACCGACCATTTCACAGTGGAGTTCCGTCCCGTTCTCCGGACCCTCTTCTTCTCTGCCCCAGGGGGCGCAGAGTTCGAACCAGCCCGACCTTCCGGGCCTCGACCCCAGGACCGACTGGTGGATCGAGCACCTGCCGTCGCCGACGACGTTCTTCAAGACGATCTTGATGTGCCTGGAAGGACGAGAGCAAAGTTTCAAAATCCTCGAAGGAAAATAAAAACCGATCGGATTAAATCGAGAAAAGTTTGAAATGGCAACAACAAAATGATGGACATTCAGTAAGACTGCCTAATGTTAATTGTTCAAATAAGATGGAAAATTTAATTTTGAAATATTTAAAATTTAAACAAAAAAAATAAAAAAACAAAAACAGTTTAAAAAGAGTTTAAAAAGAGTTTAAAACCTACTTGATGAATGTCTTGTCCGCCAAAGCCCTGCACGAATAAACATGAAAATCATTGAATTGGAATCAATTTATTAACAATTTAATTCGTTTAATTATAATCAAGTGAACATAAGTGAATCAAGTCATCATCATCGTAGTCGTCATCACCAAAACTATAATCGCCATCATTCATTAACATCATTATCATCATCAACATTTTCCTAATGTCAAAAGAGTCGTAGTGGATTTCCCTCCTGGTCGTTTCCAGGTGAGATGGTCGTTTCCAGGTGAGACGGTCGTTAAAATGTGTTTTAAATTGTTTTTGTTTGACTTTTTGATTTCAATGCCGTGTTTTTTTATTTGTTTTGAGTTCTCGAAATGAATTGAAATTTGAAAATTATTTACGAGTGTTGGTGCTCATGTTTGTGTGTGTTCGTGTGTGTTTGCGTGTCTGGGTGTTTCTCGCGAGGAGCGTGAGGAGCCGAGTGTAGGCAATGACTGGTAAATGTGGGTGATACCGAGTAAGTGTGAGTATTTCTGGGTAAGTGTGGGTATGAGTATTTTCTGGATGAGTGAAATGATTAATAAGTTTATAAATAATTAATATTGGGTAAGTCTGCTTATGGCTGGTTGTTACTGTGTGCTCATGTGACAGCACATTACATGAAACCTCCATAGTAGGTACCAATCAATCAATCAACCAATCAATCAATCAATCAATCAACCAATCAATCAATCAACCAATCAATCCAAGGTGAATTATTAAAAATTAATAATTTCAAGAAATTAAAGAAATATTTTCAAAAAATAACCAACTCGACACAGAAAGGAATTGATTGCAACAGAGTGGACAATTCCTGCCTCCAGTCACCAAAGGAAGACCTGGACAACAACAACAACAGCAATGGTAGTAATAATAATAATCATAATCATAATAAATATTATAATCATAATAATAAACATAGTAAGTATAAATATAATAAATAACTATAATAATATAATAAAATCATAATAATAATATAATAATAATATTAATAATAAGAAAGAAATTTCGTAACATTTCACAACTACGACCTGATTTTTTAAAAATAACAGACAACTAGACACACACACACACGCACACAACGCACAAAGTTCATAAAAGGAGAAACAACTGAGAGTGAACTCATGCACACGTGCATAAATAATAACAATAAAACATCACACGTACACAAACAACACACACACACATGCACACTGGCACACACACACACAAACATACACACACTGGCACAGACACACACACACACACATGCACACAGACACACACAAACACACACACACACACACTGGCACAGACACACACAAACACACACAGACACTGGCACAGACACACAAGAGAACATTCCAGAGGGAGTCCACTCACAGACACTTGAGGATGTGCAGATATGCCTCCAATACGCGACGATCCTGATGATGATGGTGATGGTGGTGGTTATGATGATGATCCTGCTGCTGTTGTTGTTGTTGTTGATCCTGTTGTTGTTGTTGCTGCAAATGATGTTGATTGAGATGACCCCTGGCGATGTTCTGCTGCTGATGACGACTACGATGATGAAGAGGAGGAGGAAGACGAAGAAGATGATGATGGAATTTTGGATCTTCGTCCAACAGGCTGTCGCTCGACGATGAAGACCTTAATGAAGATCACGATGACGGTGATGATGATGATGATGATGATGATGATGATGATGATGATGGTGGTGGTGGTGATGATGATGATGATGATGACGACGACGATGGTCGCATTAATATTCATGACGACGATGGAAGTCGATAATTATAGCGATAATGGAAAGAAAAGAACAGCAACGATTACCCGGAGTTGTTGTTGTTGTTGTTGCTGTTGTTGTTGGTGTTGTTGTTGGTGTTGAGATTGAAATGCCTTCCAATGACGTCAGCACTGATGGAGAAGAGATTGTGCAGGATGCGGAGATGAGGACAACGACTCGACGAACCGTGGATCCTGATGACGACGACGACGACGACGATGATGATGGTGGTGATGACGACGACGATGATGATGGTGGTGGTGATAACGACGACGATGATGATGTCATGATGAACTATGAACAACTATATATGTGACGATGGTGGCTTGTAGGACGTGTCCAGATTCAGTGGTGATGATGATGATGATGATGATGATGATGGACTCATCCTTTGATGTGATACCTTAGTGGCCTAAAGAGCCGAAAGTGATGACAACGATGTTGGCCACGTGTTTAAAAGAAATGCCCCATCATCATCATCATCATCATCGTCATCATCATTATCATTATCATCATCATCATTATCATTATCATCATCATCATCGCAAGCCATCGTAAGACTTGCGTGTACTCCTGATAAGTGAGGAGAACAACAAACACTTAGAACCTCCGAAAAAGGTTCAAAAAGAGAATCATAAAATTATAAACAAAAAATTATAAAATCGTAAATAAAATTATAAATAAAATTATTAAATTATAAACTGCCTTCCAACACTGAGATGGAAGGAACGACAGATCCAAACAGAATGGAGGACAAAAAAACAAAAATGTCACCAGATGCCTCTTTGTTTCGAAGAAGATATTTAATAATTTAAAGATGAAATCTAAATAAATAAATAAATGAATGAATGAATGAATAAATAAATAAATGAATAAATAAATAAATTATTTTTTAAAATTTTTATCCAATTGGTAGAAAACAATAAAAATGTAAAATACAAACTAAGAATACAAAACAAAGAGGAGTCACCTGGATACAAAGACCTGTACGAAGTCTTCCAGGTCGGAAAAATGGCGGGTGGCGCACTCGATGAACCCCATGACCAGCTGCTTGTCCACTGGGTTCTTGTAGAAGTCCTGCTAATTAATAATTATTGATTAATAATTATTATTATTATTATTATTTATTAATTAATAATTATTATAAAATGTTAAGTAATTGGTTAAAAACATGAATATAGAAATATATATACATTTAGATACAAACATATTCACATTACGTGTCTCAATTTCAAACTGTATCGCAATACCACATGTACCTATACACATATATTATATATAATAATACATATACATATATTTAATAATAATACATAATGTATATAATATAATAATAATTATTATTATTATTATAATAATAATGAGGAGGCAAGTCAACTGACAGTGTTGTGCTTGATGATCCATTCCACCACAAAGAAGTACATCTCCCTGGTCTCCTCGCCCGAGAAACATTCCTCTCCGAACTGAAATCAAACAGGATCGTCATCACCACCGCGGTCATCGTCGTCATCATCATCACCGTCGTCATCATCATCACCATCATCATCATCGTCGTCGTCGTCACTGTCTCAGGTCCTCATTAATATTAATGTTAGCGACATGACACGAGTCAATCAAGTCGATCTTAATCAGCCTGGTATGATTATTTATTAATCACATCATGTTGCTGCTATTAATAATCCTTAAAGGACATCGACATCATCGTCGTCGTCATCATCACCGTCATCATCGTCATCATCATCATCATCATTTTTATTGACGTTCAAGCTGCGCCGATTGCGTCACGTAACAGTAAACTTTTCTATGACAGCTCTTTTTTTTTTCCCATGCTGCACTGGCCGCTGCTACCACCACTGCTGCTGCCGCTGCTACCACCACCGCTGTTGATTGTGTCCGAACTCAAAACTAGTGGGTTGTTAAACTACTTGTCAATTATATCGAACTGAAGGAGTGGCGTTCCTAGCGTCAGCGCCATGTCGGTCGTCAAACGACGGCGATCATCATCGTCGTCATCGTCGTAGTCATCACTACCATCGTCATCATCATCATCATCACCAATCAGCTTCGAGAGAGAGAGAGAGAGAATCCCAAGACCCATTCCATGGAGTCATTCATTCAATCAAACGATCCCTCCCAATCTCACTCTCTCTCTCTTCTAATGGCAAAGGTTCGCCTAGGGATTGCAAGGACCTCAAGCCATTTGCGATGACGACGACGATGATGACGACGACGACGACGGCGGTGGTGGCGGCGGCGGCTACAATGACAATTAAGAAGTCACAGTGATTACTCATAGGTGCGTCAATAATTATAGTAATAATAATAATAATAACAATACTTATGATGATAATGACGATGACGAAGACGACGACGATGATGACGACTACGATGATGACGGTGATGATGACGACGACGATGATGATGATGACGGAGACTCCACTTGAACTAATGGCCTCCAACAAAACAATGCCTTTGTTGACATCCTAACTTCAGAAGATTCTGTGGATTTTTTTATTACCCAATCGAGGTTATTTTAGGATTGGGTTTGGATTTTCCGATGCGTTTATTTATAGCCGGCCCCAAAGTGGGAGCCATTACTATAATAATAATAATAACATTATTATTTTATAGATATTTACTAATAATACTGTGATTATTGAAAACAAATGACTAATGTGAGAATATCTACCATTTTTTTGAATAATTGAATGAATTATTGTTAATATTATTATTTAATTACTATATCTTGTTTATTATATCTCTGTTACATATTAGACATTCATTATAACACATAGTCATCATACAACATGATAATGATAATAATAGTAATAATAATAATAATAATAATAATAATAAATAATATTACTTAATTCCAAGAACAAGCTAAGTGCTTCTTTGCTTCTTTATTGCGAAAGTACTGGTGGTTTAGAGAGTTTTACTCAGAAGGCTACCAACAATAATAATAATAATAATAACAAAATATAATAATAATAAAATATAATAATCATAATAATAATAATAATAATGATAATAATAATAACAATAATAATATCAATAATAATAATAATTACTATTTATTGAAATATATAATAAAATAAATAACAAACAGTATTATCAGTAATTATAAATTTCCATGGCAATGATAACCTCTTGATATCCGGTCATAAACAGTTAAAAATTATTGTTATTATAATTAATTTATTATTATTACAAAATAATTCCAGTTATTATAATTAATTTATTATTATTATTATTATTATTATTATTACAAAATAATTCCGGGGCATAAAAGTTACCGCAGCAAAGAAGGCGCGAATGTCTGCCGAAGGAGAGAGTGGAAAGGACTCCTGGAAGGGAACTGCAAACAGAGATGCTATCTTGGAAGAGGCAGATGGCGACGACGACGACGACGATGACGGAGAAGAGGAGGAGGAGGAAGAGGAGCCAACGTCCTTCTTGACCTGTAGGTTGTTAATCAATATAGTTAATGCTAGAATACCGATTTGTCCATTTTAAGAAATGTCTCTCGTGCCCGTGCAATATTTGCAACGATTAAAATCATTAGTTACAGATAACACAATTATCTGAAAAGGTTACTCATTTAAATAATAATAATAATAATAATGAAATGAAATGATAATAATCATTATATTTTAAAATAAAATAATCCGACAATCGGGATGACATTCCGAGAACCAGCAGTAGCGGCAACAAGTGTCTGATGTAACCCGACTCAGGGCAGCAACATTGAGGAGTGTGTCAAAGTGGGGTTTAATCCACCCAAAGAATGCGGGTGGGTTCCATGACCCGGCTTCTGGGAGGAGTTTGGAGGATGTGATGGACAGCCACGTTTATAAATTCGTTAACTGTTTACTACCGACAGACAGACAACGTCTGATGATCCAAATCAAGACAGGAATCATTAATGTAGTAATAATTATAATAATAATAATAATAACAGTAATAATAATAATTATAATTATAATAGTAATAGTAATAATAATAATTATAATTATAATAGTAATAGTAATAATAATAATTATAATTATAATAGTAATAGTAATAATAATAATAAACAAATATAAATAATTATATATGTTGTATAAATCATTATTATACAATTATAATATCATCTTGTACTTCCAGAATTCCGAGAATTAATTGGTTAACTCGAGAAAATGGGCCAACTTTGGAATGAAATTTAAGAAAAGGTAAAAAAAACATCTGAAAATGAAATTCTTCAAAGAACAGGATGTCTCATTATGTTTGTTTCAATAGTTGTTTGTTTTTTTAATTAAATCCACCCAAATTCAACAGAACAATTAAACGTTTAGAGAATAGAAAGATCATTTTTTTTTAATATCAAGAAAAAGAAAAAAAAAGAAGAAGAGCAGACGAGCTATAAAAACAGGAGCGAAAACACAGTAAAGCGTGTCGGTATTGGTCGTTGTTGCTTGAATCTAGAATTTGCAAAAACCCCCACAATGGAGTCTAGGAAAACAAGAAGCCCTTGTCCGAGATACGAAATCGAGGACGGGCCGAGCCCTTGAAACGATTCTGTCTACGAGTACAACGACAACAACAATCTGCACGGTCGGAACCGGTTCGGAGCGCCACTCGCCGGAAGAAATCTCTTCCTGCATCGACCCGAGTCGAGTTGCAAAAGACCGGTCTAGTCTGAAACTAAAGTCGTTTTATGGCCGGTCTTCTTCTTCTTCTTCTTCAGGGATAGAGAGAAGGAGTGTCGTTCGGTCAGAGGAGGAGCTTTACTTGGAACTGCTAGACCGATGTTAATAATTAACGACAAAGGCCGGCATCAATAATAAAGATGCAAATGAGAGGTCATCATTTCTTCTGGTTGCATCGTTTAATGGCTACGATAACGACGACGACGACGTCCGTAGTGGTGGTCGGCGATGATGATGAAAACGAAGAGGCCGACTATAAATAGCACGGCCATAGCAAGCCGACAAACCAGATTCTGGAATGCAGCGGTCAAGCAGCACGGATGGATTTCTTCCTCAAAGCATCTTCATCTCCATCGTCGTCGTCATCGTCGTCATCAACAACATCGTCATCATCATCATCACCGACATTGCCACCACCACAAACCCGGTTGCCTTTGCCTTGGAGCACCAATGGCAAACATTGGGCAGAATAAATCCTTTCATTCCATTCCTTGTGTACACTCAATA
Organism: Hirudinaria manillensis; assembly: GCA_034509925.1. Classification (NCBI taxonomy): domain Eukaryota; kingdom Metazoa; phylum Annelida; class Clitellata; order Hirudinida; family Hirudinidae; genus Hirudinaria; species Hirudinaria manillensis. The sequence goes on along the minus strand of CM067526.1, from coordinate 704,081 downwards.
ATCTGCTATTATCATCAGTACTATTACTATTACTATCATCACCATCGTCGTCGTCGTCGTCGTCATTACCACCCTGATGACCATCTCCCATATTAAGGGTCCCCTAATTTCGTGAAGAATTGCCATACCTCGGTGCGCACCTGATAAATAAAGGTGCACTCAGTCTGCCGATGGTCTATTAATCTCTAATCGGTTGATTTAATAAAATTTACTTAATTTATTTTTATTTACTTAATAATTTTAATCTTTTAAAAGCCTTATCAACTGGCTTGGTTAGCAACCATAGCAACAAAGAACTTTGTCTTAGGCATTTTCTCATCTGAAACAGCCCATCCCTAATTTCCTACCGAAGGATCCGCCAGTCCGTCATTGCTCCTCCGAGATTAATTTTTAATCAGCAGACCTTCGGCAGATTACTTACGGAATAATTAATTTCCAGTCTCATCCAATTAAAAACATTCCTCAAAATATTCCTTAAATACTATTTTAAAATTTCTGACAGGAATGAAAAACGGTAAACTTTTTTCCTAAAGATGCCTACTTAAGCAAGTGTCTAAGGCCAAGGTCGGTGCCCTCTGCTTTCCAGAGTTCAAAGGCCAAGAAATGTGACCTGGCACAAAATCATGTGCCTTCGTTCATTCATTCCTGCATTCATCCATTCCGGTAATGCCAGGCAAGATAAGCGTTATTAAGTTACTTTTCATTGTCTTTCTTTTCATTTTTTTAAACTTTATTCTGACTTAATGCCATGTAGCCAAAATAAAATTAAAGCTAATTGATTATTAAACAGATGAAACAACAACAACGGCAATCACACATTAACTTCCAGCCTTAGATATGGTAATTTATGGTAAATTCAGATCGTAATCCCAGCTCATTACCTTGGCCTGGCTTTTAATTTTATGTTAATGTGTTTATGCTAATGTATTCACAAAATAACAACCAATGGCCAATAATAATGGCCAATAGTAATGGCTAGAAGATTAACAACTCCAGGAAGCATTTAAAAGAAACCATAATATTATGACAATTATCATTGTAAATGAACGATCCATTAAAAATGAACAATTGCTGCTGGCAATTCTATCAAACCAAGCCATCTAGATACAACAGCCATCTTGAATTATATCATGAATATAAACAATAATAATAAAGAAATAAATAACATAATACTTGTACTTGTTACAAGTGAAAATAATATTAATATTAATAATAATAATAATAATAATAAAAATTATAGTAAAAAATAATGATAATAAAAATTACAAAGATGGATGTGAATCGCCAGAGACTCCCCCTCATCACTAGTCACCAATGGTCACCAATGGTCACCAATGGTCTCGCCCTCGGCCAACCAATCACCTTTCTGCTCGCGGCCACCGACAAATGGCAGAGGAGCCGATGGTGTTACATAACATCATAAACACCACTAGCATCCGCAAATGCTACGATGTCCACTAAGATATCCACGATGATGATGATGATGATGTCATTCTTGCCAATGCAGGTACATGTAAAGGTGACAATGGATGTGCAGGATGACGTCAAGAGTGGATGGAAGCTGGTGGTTTTGATGATGATGACGATGATGATGATGATGACGACGAAGACGGTGGTGATGGCAGTGAAAAGCACGATGGATGGACAGAGCGATGGTTGGAGCAGAGGAGAAAAACAAAAAGAGGTTTTGAAAAACAAGGAGTACAACTCACCATGGCGACGAAAAGCCTGGCCGCGACACTGAAGGGCTGCTGTTTGACAACAGGATCGAGTATCGGGGAGTTCATTGAGAAGTTGACCATCTCCTATCAATTTTTAAAGAAATTTTATGGTTACCCTCATTCTTATCTTAGCAACCATTATTATTATTATTATTATTATTATTTTTTTTTTTTTTTCCTATTATCCTATCAATTTTTAAAGTAATTCTATGATCACCCTCATTCTTATCATAGCAACTATTATTATTATTATTATTATTATTTTGTTTACTATTATTATTTACCTTGCACCATTATTATCGTTATCATCATCACCTTATTATCACATGCCTCATTGCCACCAATCCTTTACAAATCCAAAAAGACAATATTTGATATAATAAGGTGATAACTTATAAACAGAAAAACATTAACAACAACAACAACAAGAACAACAACAACAAGAACAACAACAACAACAACAACAACAAAAACTCAGGGAATTCGTGACCACAATCATGCCTCAAACAAGACCTTGATCTCCTCAGACCACAAGTCCAAACTGTTGCTTCGCTTCAGTGCTCGCTCAAAGTCCCACACTCTTCTCTGTTCGAAACAACAACAACAACAACAACAGCAGTTACAATCAACGACAGAAAAATTAATTACAAACTTGCATTGAATAATTCTCACCATTATAATTAATATAATATATAATAATAATATTTATTATTATTATTATTATTATTATTATTATTATTATAATTATTATTATTATAGTTTTTTCTATTGTCATTGTGATTATTATTGTTACTATTATTGACAATTTCCAACTTTCACATTTATCAAAGACTAAACAAAAGAGTAGAATGAAAGAGATGCAAAAATCTAACAACAAACAAAGTAAAATAATAATAATAATAATAAATAAATAATAAATAAATAATAAATGAATAATAAGTTTATGTTAAGGGAAAAGTAATTCGCGCAGTCACGTATGTTATAACCACATGTATTACAACAGTCACACATGTTATAACCTATTTACAACAGTCATATACATTATAACCACATGCAGTGGTGACAAGCACAACAACAACAACTCATTTTGAATGATCCCAATTAAAACAAGGGGAGAGTCTCAGAAGGATTTATTCTAGAAGAATATCTTTGACTGGAAGTCAATCGAGCAGGTAGGATTATTTAATTAACAATGGATGATGGCTGGACAAATATCATTGGATATCATTGGATATTAGCAGTCTATGAATTCCAAAAAATAAGCAAAACATCTGAAAAAAGAAACCTACACACAGAAAAATTCAACTTAGGGCGAGACTCGTGAGGATGCAAAGATTAAGACAGAAATGAATGAAAGGAATGAATGAAGAAATAATAAACGAAGGTACAATTAATTTGACACTGCTAAATGAAAATTACAGCTGAGGGAGAACACATAAACAAAGTCAAACAAACATCCCGGTTTAGAAACGCAGGAAAGCGATACATGCAAAGAGATACAAGCGGGACTGCCTAAGAAAAGAAGATCGTATTCCTAAAAAAGATGCTGCTAATGGCCGAGTTCCGATGCTAATTATGGAATATTAAAATAAAATAACAATTATAAAACTAATGCCATATAAATATTCCAAAGACAAAAAAAAATGGACAATAGAAAAGCATAGAACTGGACAATATAATTAGATAGTGATAATTTCTTAATCAGGTACTGCTATAATTAATTTAGCATTTAATTTATCTTGTTATTATTAATATTATTATTGTTATTATTAATATTATTATTAAATAATACTTTAAATCGCTTTATGGTAATTGGATCACCACGGTTATATTTATAATCGCAATGAAGATACAAAACAACAGCTCACAGGCCCACCTTGACATGGTTGCATTAATCCTATAAAAACCTCTTATCATCCTTCAAAACCACAAAAAAGAACAATTATAACAATGGAAATAATAAAGGATTATATAATAATAATAAAGGATAATCAAATTTAACTCTAGAATACCATTGTTAATAATAATAATAGTAATAATAATCATCATAATAATCATAATAATAACAATAATAATAATAATAACAACAACAATAATAATAATAATTGACACCTGATGAAACCAGTATTAAACCTATAGTTACCCTCAGACAAATGAATCCCCAACCAAAGATAAAAACCATTTAATAATTCAATAATAGCTTCTCACTTAATAATAATAATTTAATAATATCAAATTTTAAAGAACATCTCTCGATAAAATCTCATCTCCGTAGAAACCAAGAACGATGGCCGCAATCTCTAAAAGGCGAGTAACGGCACCTATCGCCTCTAGGCGTGGGTGTACCAGACCCGATGGGGGGGGTTGGGTGATTATAAGTGGGCCATGTGAGCAATGAAATCAGGTCAAAGGGTAGCACTAACCTTCCAGTTGAGGGCATGGAGCAATTGGTTGAGTATGTGAGATTCAAAAGTCTGCAAATCAAAGTGCATTCTCGATTAACACTTCAAGAGGAAGCATTAGGCATCATCTTCTTATACTTTGGCCTCCTACGTTCCGATTTAAACACTTCGCATCCATCAGTCCGTCCGTCCATCGTGCCATCAAACAACACCATGCCACGTCATACCTACCGTGGGTATGATACGCCAGCTTAGAAAATATGGGAGAAACACCGTTGATGTTAAGATTATTACACAAGGTGCTTAAATGTTTCACAGCTTTTGTGACAAATGGATACCAATTCTAGCAGATGGACAGATGGTGGCAGTGATTGAATTCCTTGCTCGTATGACTCCAGTCCCTCCCCGTCTCCACTAGACCCGAGATTATTGCATTAAACGTGTATTAAAAGCTTCTCGACAACATGTTGACAACATGTTGCACGAAGACAACAAAAGCATCGACAACAACAACAACGAGCCATAAATTCATTCGCAACTTCTTGACAAATGGAATTCTCGGCAGTAAATTTCTGAAAGCCTTCGGACGGAGTGACCTTGATTTTATTATCGGCATTTTGTCGAGAAAAACAAGAAAAATGCTTAACGATTTAATGAACATTCTGATACTGAAAGTGCAGGACTATGTGGATGTTCCGAGTGCATAATTTAACAGATATTACAGAATTAATAACATTTACAACAAATTACACAAATACAAAGATTAGCACTTGGCAGAGAAATTAATAATAATAATATTATTATTATTATTATTATTACCACCACCATCATCATCATCATCATCACTATTATTATTTTATTATTAATGATATTTTAAGTACTTAGGCACAATTCATTAATTCGTGGGAGAGAAATACCAAGCAACTGCTACAAATTAAATGGAAGCAAACAGAAAGAAAGATTCGCTCCAAACAAAGAGGGAAAACTCTTCTGATTATTCTTAAAACTTACTTAATCTAAACTCGCGTCCAATTATTCGAGATTAGCTGGCAATTTTTGCTCGCAGAGAGGCTCGCATGAGTTCACCAGCCTAAAACAGTCTACTTTCTCTCTACTTACCGTTTACTGTTTATTGCAACACGGTGCAATAAGACGAGCTCGTAAAGACCCATTAAGTCGTTATTGCGTTAAACGAATTTAGACCCCGCCTTAATGAATGTCCATCTAAACTAAGTAGTGCTATAGGTAGACGTCACAAATTAGCATAAAGTGCATTGCAATGAACATTTTCCTAAAGGTCGCTCCCACCTTTATCAACATGAATCCGTCCGACACGGGTATCTTGACCACGTAGTTCTGTCCTGGATCGTGAAAAGGTAGCAACTTCAAGTTCTTGAGGTTCAGAAAAGAAATCGGAAAGTCGCCCAGCTCCGTCGCCTGAAACGTTTTTTTTGTTAACGGATCCTTTTCCATAACTGAGGTAATAATTAAAAAGAAATTGCACTTTATTTTGCCTGATTTTATGCAGATTATTCCATTTATAGCTGGTATGATTTGGTGCACTTTTAATTAAAAAAAAAAGAAAATAAGAGAATAGAAATTCAAAAATTCAAGCTGATTCTGCAAACAGACAATGAACCTACACATTTAGATCTGATGTCCGTAGATGTCAGCACCAATCTCAAGGAGTACCACTTTCTGAAGAAATTGGAATTGCAGATCTTTCCCAGAACATTGTTACATCTTCCAATCTTGCAGACCTGGACAGTGAATTCATGCAGTAACCTGCAGCTGTAAATACACTTTGATGAGTTCTCATCCATGCTTTCAATGCTTTGGCAAAGACAAGGATTGTTGCTCTCATTATCATCATCATTGTGGTTTAATGACAACTGGCTTGAATAACAGGAGTCACTGGAATCTGGTAACTTCTTAAAGCTGACAGAAACCAAACGCTGAGATTCATCGACGTCCATGGAGATCAGATTTCTGAAGATATCACGTTGATATCAACACATGAAATGTATTTTATAGTTGTGCCTCACCTCACAACACTATGAACCGTCGAAAAGTCAGCAACTTCTGCAGAAATGTGGACACAAATGTCAACTGACCAGCAGCAAGTCAAGAACAAGTCTCAAACTGGTCGAAATCGTCTCGCGATTCCCCTAAATATACCGAGCGCAGCAGAAACCATTTAATAATAAGCAGGCCTCTTAGCGGCTATTTTTAACCTAATGATGAAAAGTCTTTGTATTCAAAAGTTTGTTTAAAAAATGCATATCGAACTCTTTCGTTTTTAAACGATTCTTGACCCACCAGTCAATCGCCTTTTTAAACTAAAAAATAAGTCACGATCGACCGCAAGCGATACCATATTTATACGAAACTGCAGAAGAGAAAACCATATGTGGGTATATTTTTAATCAAAAGCCTTCATATGTAATTAAATTTGTGAAATTAATTTTGAAAATATCTAATTAATTATAATTGCAATTTTTTTGAAAAAAAAAACGATAATTTTTTTATGTTCGAAAAAAATGCTAACACTTTCTCTTCTAAAAAACGTTTTTCTGGATTGAAAATACGATATCATCTTAATCTTTTTCCTGTAATTACGATAAAATGTAATTTACAAAAAAATATTTCTCAGAAAAAGGATTTGGATTTCTTTTCCGTCAGCAGTTTAAAAAAAAATCAAATGTCGCTGTTTTGAGCGATCGCCAGATGGCAGAAACGATGAATGGATACAGAAATGAATTTGCACTGCCAAGCGATTTATAAAAAAATTGTTTACAAATAAATCGTACAAATAAATCAAATTTAATAATATGATAATAAATTATCGTTTAAATTCCAAGCGAGTTTTTGAGGCAATGTTTACGTTGAATATTACCATTTAAATTCCAATCTTATAATGCCTTCCAATGATTATTGCCGCAAATTCCTAAGAAATTGTTATGGGCCATTTGTACTGAAATGCTGGCTGATTATTAAAAATAATCAATTTATCAATACTTAATCGATATTCTTACGAAATGTAACATTAAAGAATAAAGAATTTATATCTAATTTGTAATTTATTTAGGAAGTCACGACCCCTCGTGAAAGAACGAAATAATTTTATGCCGGTCGGGTATAACTCTTTAAATATTTACATTGCCGAGCGCCATTTTGTAAATCTTGGTTCTTTTAATAGTTGCATAAATATATAAATAAATAAGTAAATAAATAAATAAATGTCGTAAATGTATAAACAGATATTTCAATTTTAACTTCATTTTTGAAGTTAAAACTTTTTAAAAGAACAAATAATTCAATTTTCTTCAAATCCTGTTTGTTTATTTTTGATTAAAAGTTCAATAACAATATATTTTTTTATAAAATCTATCGCAGCAAGCTCAGAAATAAGTGAAATTGACGTACACCTGTATTGTTGTAACGGATGCTGCTGATACACCGTATGGATTCTATCATCAACGTCGTCGTCGTCGTCATCATCACCATCATCATCATTACCGTAACCATCATCATCATCGTTATCATCATCATGATCGATATACAGACCATGTTATCTAACCTCTGTAGCTCTGATACTCAAGAGAGCGTCATGACATATGATTGTAAAATCATGTCACCTTTCCTTGTTTACATCCTGATGATGATGATGATCATTCAATTAATTCTTGCGCAACGACTCCAATCCGGCATTATCATTCCGTTTGCAGTCCAATTTTTATTCTTTTTCATTCGACTTCCACTCGTTCACTCACGTGATTGATTGATTGATTGAAAAGCTTGATTGATTGATTGACTGACTGCTGGACCATGGAGGAAGGAGAGATACGTGTATCATATACCTAGCCAACCACCCATTAATGCAAACATCATTTGAGACATCCATTCTTCAATCCATCCATCAATCTATCTATCCATCCGTCCGTCCGTCCGTCTATCCGAGGAAGCACCTGCGAACACAAAGACAACTCAAAATGGGTTCCTCATGTTGTTGCTTAACAAGTTCCCGCCACCGGACGAATGTGCACCCAAACGCTTTTGCATCCTTGTTAATTATCGGCGATAACAGCCGTTTCATACGCCCACCTCATCAGTGGATGATGGATGGATGGATGGATGGATGGATGGACGGAGGGACGGATGGATGGGTGGGTGGATCGATGGATGGCCTGATGAAAGGGGTCAATTCCCCCAACCCTTATCCATAAAGCGGACAATGGTCAATTCTCAGGGGACAACAAAGCTCAGACATTCTCGATGCTAATAAGAATCGGATGAATGGATGGATGGACGCCAGGAATGAAAGAAGAAAGGATGGATGGATGGATGGATGGATGGATGGATAAATGGGCGTGTCTGCCGGTGAATAGGGGTTGCATTGTGTGACCCGATTGGAAGGGGTTCAGAAGATCAAGAGGTGAGCCTTGATTTTAGGTCAAGTGCTGACTTCTTCAAAGTGACCAGAAGTTGGAATCATCATCAGCATCAACAACTGGATCATCATTGTCGTCGTCTTCATCAAAGATGAATTACCAAAGTCTTTTGTTGGCGCTTTATTAGTAGAAATGTGAATTCACTCACACACTCACTCACTCACTCACTCGCTCACTCACTCGCTCACTCACTCACTCACTCGCTCACTCACTCGCTCACTCACTCGCTCACTCACTCGCTCACTCACTCACTCACTCACTCACTCACTCACTCGCTCACTCAGCAGGAAAGATTCGTTTAGTTGCGTAAGGACAAGATGGAGTCATGTTTGGGTTTCTGCCAGACATCTTCTCCTGTTCTAACTAATTGGAAAAATATGAGCCAAAGCTGATGATGATGATGATGACGATGATGATGTTGATGATGATGATGATGATGATGATGAGGATGATGATGAGGAGGAGGAGGAGGATAGTGCTGCAGATGATGATGGTGATGGTTGTTAGCAACTCATTTGTAGAAATCATTCCATTTTAGTGCTTCCCTAGATGTCGTGACAAAAATGGTTTAGACAACGAAGAAACTGATAATGATGAAGACGATGACGACGATGGTCGTAGTGATGATGACGATGATGATGATGATACGATGATGATGATAATGATAGCGATGATGGAGGTAGTGATGATGATGATGATGACGATGATGGCATTGATGACACCGTCGAACGGAAATCGATGAAGAGGAAAATATGAGAACAATGGCGAAGCTCCGGATTGCACTCGGTGACTGATTGACTTGTCATCTTTCTACATCATCATCATCGTCGTCGTCATCATCTTTCTACATCATCATCATCATCGTCAATGGAGCAGCTGCAGCATCGTCATCATCATCATCATCATCATCGTAATGGTAGTCCAGAAACGTGTGCAACACAAAATACTGTATTTGTAATAACCATTATCAATGGAATTAAAAACGACCTTTGATGATGAAGACGACGACGATGACGACGACGATGATGATGATGATGATGACGATGATGATGACGACGATGATGATGACGATGATGATGATGTTGATGATGATGATGATGATGGCGATGACGATGACGACGATGATGATGATGATGATAATTACCATACGGACATATGTAGGAACACCTCAAAGAGTAGTGCGTGACGGCGATCAATTGAAGCGTGACCGACCGTGACGTCAGCAAAGTGCTCCATTGTATCCACAATCGAGGATATAGTGATGGATGTCTCTCGTGTCCAATTGGGTCAGGGCGACCTACTTATTCATCAGCTGGTCAGCAGCTGACCAATAGCACTTCATATTTCTCTTAGAAGACGGATTATTAAAAAAAATGGTTATAAACGCTGCAATTACAGGTTTAATAATGATAATTAATTAAATAAATATTAATTAATTGCCACCCCGAATAACAATCTAAACCAAAACACACACACACACATACTCGAACACTCACACGTACACACGCACACACACACACGCACACAGACGTACGGATCTTACGGTCCATAATTTAAGAGCTAACAAGCCAAGAGCAAATAAATACAAAACCTTTGTGTTGTCCGAAATTATTTACAAAAGCATCGTTACCATGGCAACGGTAGCCATTGGCAACCGATTTGTAAATAATTGACCGGCGCAAATGACCGATGATGATAATGATGATAATTATTATTATTATTATTATTGTTATTATATTCTTATATTTCGAAAATATATTTATATTTAAAAAAAATTCTTTTTTAATTTAATATTTTTATTGTCTTTATGACTATTGGCACTGCACTCTTGAAATCAATCAACGAACAATGGGCACTGCTGACTTCAAATAGTCTGACGACGACGATGATGATGAGGACGATGACGAAGGAGCGAACGAAAGATGAAAGAAGAGGTGTTCAATTCATTCATTCACTCATTCACTCATTCATTCATTTGCACTTTCATTCATTCCGTCAGTCTATCCACTTCCCCTTTCCCTATTCCTTCAGTCACGCATATCCATACACCTAATCCGTCCATCCATCCATCCGTCCATCCATCTATCTGTCCGTTCGTCCGTCCATCCGTCCGTCTATTGAAAAACAAACAAACTGCCAACGATCCCAAACAAGTCCCCGAGTGACCTTGACATTGATCCTCTTCTGGCGCCCTCAGGGCACGCCCAGCTGGGATTGGACGGCTGACACGAGGCCGTCGAACCGTTGGAGCGTGGAATCGTTCCATTGGTTGTTGCGCAATCGTCGGAATTTCCCTGCTGTCCGTGACAGTTTCGCTTTTCGTCGTCTTGCTTCAGTGGCTGATTGATTGATTGTTTGATTGGTTTATTGGTTGATTGATTGATTGATCTAGTGAAGATGTATTGGTTGTCTTTGTTAGTAATGGCGCTGGTGACGGTGATGTCAGGATTTGGAAAAACAATAGTTCTAAAACTCTTGAATTAGAGTTTATTTAAATCTTTATTTTCCATCCAGCAACATATCAATCCGTAATCCATCCATTCTTCCATCCGTCTATCCATCCATCCATCCATCCGTCCGTCCGTCCGTCCGTCCGTCCGTCCATCCATCCATCCATCCATCCATCCATCCATCCATCCATCCATCCATCCATCCATCCATCCATCCATCCATCCATCCATCCATCCATCCATCCAACCATCCATCCATCCATCCATCCATCCATCCATCCATCCATCCATCCATCCATCCATCCATCCATCCATCCATCCATCCATCCATCCATCCATCCATCCATCCATCCATCCATCCACCCATCCAACCATCCATCCATCCATCCAACCATCCATCCATCCATCCATCCATCCTATAACAATGCCACCCAGCCAATGGACCACCCGTGTGTGAAGGCATAAATAATATTTTAATTCAATTGAACAGAAAGACATCGAGCCTAAAAGCCATATTTCAAGGTTTGCAATAAATTGTTTGGGTGCGTTTGTGGTTATGATGATGATGATGATTATTATGATTATGGTGGTGCTGCTTTTGGTGATGATAGTGATGACGATGATGGTGAAGATGAGGAGGAGGAGGAGAAAGATGATGACTATGGCGATGACGACGATGATGATGATGATGATGACGACGATTATGACTTTATTAAGGTCGATGATGAGAGTCGAGATTAGGAGCACGGTTTGTTTATTTACCGTTTGTGATGATGTGATGTTATGATGATGATGATGATGATGATGATGTTGATGTTGTTATTGTGATGACGACGACGATGATGATGAGTTCTTACCAAGTTCAAGACACGACGATCCTACGAGTTGCTGTCCAAATAAACGAGAGAGTAAACCAATATCCCCTTAAGAGAGTCCAGAGTGGCCGAGATGTGTATCTCATCTGATGATGATGATGACGACGACGATGATGTTTTGTTGATGGTGATGATGATAGCGATGATGGAAGTGGTGATAACGACGACGACGACGATGATGGTGGTTGTGATGAAAACGATGATGGCGATTATGATAATCACAAAGACCACGATGATTCCTAATTGATATTAAACAGAGTCCTGTTATCACAAGCAATCATTGAAGTTTACATCAAAATATCTAATTAATTATTCAAAAAACAATTTGTTAATGATGCCTGATTGATTGATTCACTGATTGATTGATGGATTGATTGATTCACTGATTGATTGATTGATGGATTGATTGATTGAGGGAATGAGTGAGTGAATGGGTCGATTAGTGGACTGATGGACTGACGGACGGACTGATAGATGGATGGATGGATGGTTTGATGGATGGATGAATGGATGGGTGGATGGATGGATGGATGGAAAGATGGAAAGATGGTTTATACAAAAAAAAAACAAAGTCTTTATCACGAACATTTAGAATGTGTTTGTAATCTGGAGTGCAAATAACAAAGTAGCATCTATTAGTCTTTGAAGTTGCTGATGATGATGACGATGACGATGACGATGACGATGACGATGATGATGATGATGATGATGATGATGACTTCCAAGTTAAGTAGATTGATGAGTTGCCAATCAATTTGAGTGATTGTTTTGAAAAGGACAGGTGGAAAATGATTGTTATAAAAATAAATTATCTCAGGCATTCTATGGTTCTGCTACTGTAGATGACGACGACGACGACAACGACGATGATGGTGGTTGTGATGATGATGATGATGAGGATGATGATGATGATGATGATGATAGTGTTGGTGCTGAAGATGGAGGTCGTCATGATACTGATTGCGATGGAACAAAGGTTTGGCAACAAGAGAAACGAGGACAATATGAATGGATGGATTGTTGGAGAATGAATGGATGGATATCATTTCTTCTTGATAATTTGGAAACAGATGACGACGATGATGATGATGATGAGGGTGGTAACGGTGATGGTGATGATGATGATGATGATGATGATGATGATGATGATGATGATGATGATGATGATGATGATGATGATGATAATGATATAGGCCATTCGTGTAAATATGATAAGGAGTTTCTAAAGAAAACACTTAATCCACGTGTCACGTGATTATCAATAAAATGTAATAATAACAACAGCAATAATAATAAAATAATAATAATAATAATAATAATCATCATCATCATCATCGTCATCTCAATTATCGTCCGGACCATTTCCATGGGCATGCACAGACCGTCTCCAGCGTGCACATCGTTTGTTTTTCCTTCTTTCATTCGTCCTTGACAGATGAATTCAAGGTCAGAGGTCAATCGGAGGGGCACACGTTTGAAAACACGGCAACAGGTGAGCAATAAAATAATTATGGAAGGGATGGATGGATGGATGGATGGATGGACGGACGGACGGACGGATGGATGGACGGACGGACGGACGGACGGACGGATGGATGGATGGATGGACGGACGGACGGACGGATGGATGGATGGATGGACGGACAAATGGATGATAAAGTGTTAATATCATGATAATAATTATAATGATAGTTCAACTTCGTATTTATTTATATCAGGTCTTCCACTGCCTTCCACGTCCTCAGGATCTCCTTTGGTAGCCATCTTGAAATCCCTCACGATTGCACTCGCACAAGTTGACCCGCCCTGACCTGTTTCTTTACCAACCCAACCAATCGAATCAACTCTATATCATATCATTATGATATTATTAATGAAACTGTTCCATTTTCAATTTTGCTTTGTTTTTTTTTGTTAATACCGATATAAATAATGGTTGCCATGACAATATTGATGATGATGATGATGATGAGGAGGAGGAGGAGGATGAGGAGGAAAAGGAAGAGGATGACGACGACGACGATGGTTTCGGTATCTTCTCCATCAGCATCAGGTGGATCAGTTGGTTGGATCTTAAACAATCGCAGTGCACTCCTAATATTTTCCACGATCCAAAACACTTCTATTGTTTACAGGTGTCGTTGATGTTGATATTATTATTATTATTATTATTATTATTATTATTATTATTATTATTATTATTACTATTATTATTATTATTATCATAATCATTATTATTATTATTATTATTATTATTATTATTATTATTATTATTATTATTATTATTATTATTATTATTATTTGAATTTCTACCTACGGTGTGTATTAAGTACTGAGAGTTTATTTAGAATACAACATTGGTATCATGAGAGTAACTTAAGGTAGAAACTTGAAAAGCTAAAAGGATGACGTAACCCCGTACCGAACAAACCACCCTCCACCCTGCACCAGAACGACCCCGATTCGGCGAACCCGTGACCTCTGAACTGTGCACTCATTGGCCACAAATAGCCTCGCGACCTCCCGATGACCCAATTTGTCGACGGTTTGTTTACACAACAACGTTGGTGGTCCTCGTTAGCCGATCCACGAGATCCCGGAAGTGGAAATCCCGGAGTTCTATTCTTAGCCGCCTATGAGCTTCGAGCTTGCTTTCTTGGAGCAATTGATGCTAATAATCACATTAATCTTACTTTTGTCTTTATTATCATTATTATTATTATTATTGTAATTATAATTGTTATTATTAATATTATTGCTATTATTATATATTTTCTAATGTAATTGTAATTAATATTATTACTTTGTTATTATATATCACAATAATTACATTAATCTTACTTTTGTCTTTATTATTATTATTATTATTATTATTATTCTTATTATTATTATTGCTATTATTATATATTCTCTAATATAATTGTAATAATTATTATTATTATTATTTTGTTATTATAATCCAATTATAACGAAAGTTCAAGTGCACCAGATTCCGTTACGAAGCCAACACGGAGAAGTTCACACATCTTTCCGTGAGATAATCGCATCTCAATCAATCCATCAGATGTTCCAGGTGGTGGTGGTGGTTGTAGTGCTGGTGATGATGATGATGATGATGATGATGGTGGTGATGATGGTAACTAAGACGATGATGATGATGCTTACGACGATGACCAATTCAAGTTATATCACCACCGTCATCGTCATCATCATCATCATCGTCATCATCACCGTCGTCATCATCATCACCGTCATCATCATCATCATCGTCGTCGTCATCATCGTCATCATCGAGACTATCAATCCCTGGAGTCTTGTTGTCCGTCATTGGCAATCATTGGATTGCCGGAAGGTGATGAGCGTAAGACGTGATGATGACGACGACGACGACAGAAGTAATATGATTTTTAAATTTATGATTTATATTCCAAAGTCTTTATTGATATATAATATCGAGACTTCTTTTTTTAATTTCTTTCTGTGATAAAATTTGATTTACTGTGAAGTATGTTAAATTCACAAGAAATAAAATTATCATTATTATTATTATTGTTATTATTATTATTATTATTGTTATCATTATCATTATTATTATTAATTTCAATTGACAAGGATTAATTGGAAGGGAACGATCCAATTGTAAGTTCGTCTGATTGCCAAGAATGACACTCGACTAATTATGATAACAGCGACTGCTGCGATGATAAGGGACTCTACGGTGATGATGACGATGATGATGATGATGATGACGATGACGATGATGTTGGAGATAAGCGGATCCCATCATCATCATCGCTCTCGATGTAATTATAATTAACGAACACGATGCCGATGATGATGATGATGATGATGATGATGATGATGATGATGACTGTGACTTTGACTCCTATGATGATGACGATGATGACGATGACGGTGATGACGATGATGACGATGATGAGTAGCTGTTAAGCGAGCGTATAACACAGGAGTTCCGAGAAGGGATACTTTGCAGAGACTTTTATTATGTTTTCCTTTCAATTTCACGACCACAAATAAAGAGCCACCAATGGCACCTGGAATCGTACGTGATGATGATGATGATGATGATGATGATGGCGATGATGATGGTTATGGTAATGGTGCCTCCTCAACACGTGCAAGGAGAATTGAGGACACGCACACGGCTGCAAACACACGTCGATGAAGGATGAATAGTTCAACTGCAACTACAACAACAACAACAGCAGCAGCAGCAACTGGATCCTCATCGTCGTCGTCGTCGTCACCATTTCGGTGCGCTATATAAATTTTAAACCACGAAATAGATGGGAAGAGATGTCTCCATCGAACAAAGAGATGGCGATGATGATGATGATGATGATGATGATGACAACGATGATGACCACGGCTAGTAATGATTATATCATCATCATCGTCGTCGTCGTCGTCGTCGTCCTGAATTAATGTCATCCACTCATTTCTCGATTGAATCTCAAAATAACTCCAAGAAACACACACACACACGCACATAGGCACGCACTCGAACAAAACATTCCAAACCGAATTTTTACGCCAAAATTTTGAGATGGAGCCAAAATAAAGAGAAGCAAGAATGCGAAGGAATAAATGAATGAATGAATGAAAGAAAGACAGAAAGAATGAATGAATTGAAGAGTGATTGAATGAACGAATGACTGACTGACTGAATGAATGAATGAACCACCCACGACGAATTATGAATTTCGAAGATGTTTCTCACACCTCCTCAGAAAAAAAAAAAGAATTCAAAGACAATAATTGCAATAAATATTCTAAAAAATAATTTCTATCTTCCAACAAAACGCCTGCCTAGCATCACGAATAATTAATCAACCCATCAATCAATCAATCGATCAATCAATCAATCAATCAATTAACTAATTAATGCTAATGACTCCGTCGTCCAATGACCTGTCGTCTTACAAATTTTAACCGTCCAATAGCGTTCGAGCTTACAAAGAAATAAAATAAAAAATAAACAAAGAATTGGAAATTCCGCAACATCATCGGATATTCATTCTAGCAGGACTTATTGTTTACAAACGCAAGACCGGGGTTCAATCCTAGCTGCTGAGTCGACGGCGACGACGACGACGACGACGCTGATGACGCCGACGAGGATGAAGACAACGACGATGACGGAAGAGCGGAAGAACCGAGAAGG
Source organism: Hirudinaria manillensis (assembly GCA_034509925.1). NCBI lineage: Eukaryota > Metazoa > Annelida > Clitellata > Hirudinida > Hirudinidae > Hirudinaria > Hirudinaria manillensis. The sequence continues at coordinate 686,997 of CM067526.1, read as the reverse complement.
AATTGGCTCGAGCCTTGGAAGTCCAACGTGTTCTTTGGTATTGTCTGATCAATGGGATCGTTGCTGTTGTTGCTGTTGTTGTTGTTGTTGTTGCTGGTGCTGTGGTTGTTGTTGGTACTGTTGTTGTACTTGATGAGTTCGGAATCGGCAGAGGGCATCTTCTGACCACCATAGAAGCAGGGATCAGGCGATCCATAGGAATCCGTCAAGTGACCTTGTTGTTGTTGCTGGCTCTTGTTGAAATACTGGTAGCAGTTCTGAAAATGCCTGTAGTAAGCGGGATTGTTGTAGCCGTTGTTGTTGTTGTTGTTGAGATGGTTGCCATTGTTGTTGCCGTTGCTGTTGTTGTTGTTGCTGTTGACAGAGTCGGTGGAAAGATAGCTCGAGTTGCCGTGCGTCGTAACCAACGACGCGTCCTTGTCGTTGCCAGGGAATTCCGATTGGCTCTTGATGAGGGAGGCGTCATCGCCTCTCGACCAATAGTCGGTCGAATTCCTGGCCTCGGCCGACTGCGTCATCTGGCGACAGGAAGCCAGCAGACGCTCCTTCGTCGAGGAGTCGTGATTCTCGTCCAGTCGACCGTTAGGAGACTCGAGAACCAGCGTCCTTTGCGATAGGAACGGGACTCCGTCCATATCCATGGCCGTCGGCTGGTCGCCAACGTCGAGGTCGCCGGGTGCGTAGCTGGAATGCTGGAAGAAGTAGGGATGGAAGAGGAAGGAGGAGGCCGGGTGCTGGAAAGAACCGGAGTGCTGGGTGTTGAACGCGAAGTAGGGGGACTGGTAGTGGAGATAGCACGAGTATCGAGGGTCAGTAACCTCGGAAGAAGAGGCAGACGATTGCTTGACCTCATCCGGAAAGTCATCCGCGTCCAGCGCTCGCTTCCTCTGGGCGAAGTCGGAGTGCAGTCCGTAGTGCTGCTTCAAGTAGCTGAGATGCTGGTCGTCGTGGCAGCCGACGGAGCCGCCGAAATAGCCGTAGTCGTCAGCCGGAGTTTTCGAGACGGCTGTAGCCGATTCCACGGCCGCCATGTTTTCGCTGGGAGCCGTCAACAGTTGTTTCTCGACTGCCATGGAACAGCTGGGCCTGGAAGCCTGCGAGAGCCTGGCTTTCTGAGAAGTCGCTGAAGTCGCTTTGACGCCGTGGTCTCTTTGAACGCCCACTGTCGTCGTCTGATCATTTGGCTCGCTTTTCACGGCCACAGAAGAGGAGGAGGAAGTCGACGTCGTCGAGTGTTTTGCGGTCGTTTTCGTCTTCGATTTGCTTCCTTGTACGACGACGCTGTCGTACAAACATGAGGGTCTCAGAGTCTGAGAAGCCGGAGAAGCTTTGGTCTTTTTGGATGATTTTGACTGCTGCTGTTGTTGTTGTTGTTGTTGTTGCAGCTGCGTCTGCTGCTGCTGCTGAAGCGGCGGCTGATTGTAGTCGTTGAAGCAGTCGTTGTTGTTGTTGCTGCTGGCCGCTATATCGGACGCCTGGACGTCGAACTTGGGTCTCGTCAAACCTCGGTTGTTTATGTTGTCCAGGCTGTGAACGACCAAATCAGAGATGAAGAGAGGATGACGAAAACGATGATGATGATGATGATGATGATTCTAAATCACATGTATTAACAACCTCGATTCGTTGTGATCGTTGAATGCAGTCGAGTGGAAGAAGTTGTTGTCGTCGTCGTCGTCATCATCGGTGTTGTTGCTATTGTTGCCGATTCCGTTGGAAGTGGTTTTGAGGTAGTTGTTCGAAGAGTCTTGTTGTTCCTTCTGGAGCGTTCCAGACGAATCAGACGAGCACTGGGAATGAAAATTATTACTGCATCATCATCATCATCATCACCATATTATCATATCATCATCACAACTACAGCCACCACCGCCATAGACGTTGTCGTCGACGTCGCTGCCGCCGCCATCGTCGATCGAACTCTCTGAACTCACGGCAGTGCTGTTGTTGATGGACTGGTGTTTATCCTTGTCCTCCTTCTCCTTCAGTGCGTCCTTCTTCTTGAATCTCCGCCTCCGTCTGAGGTAGCTTCCGTTGTCGAACATGTTGTAACTGTCAGGGTCCAGGGTCCAGTAGCTGCCCTTGCCCGGCCTCTTGTCGTCTCTGGCCACCTTGACGAAGCACTCGTTCAGTGAGAGGTTGTGCCTGATTGAGTTCTGCCAGCCCTGCTTGTTCTCTCTATAGTAGGGGAACCTGATAAGATGCATGGGTGGGTTAATGAGTGAGTGAGAGAATGAGTGAGTGAGTGAGTGAGTGAGTGAGTGAGTGAGTGAGTGAGTGAGTGAGTGAGTGAGTGAGTGAGTGAGTGAGTGAGTGAGTGAGTGAGTGAGTGAGTGAGTGAGTGAGTGAGTGAGTGAGTGAGTGAGTGAGTGAGTGAGTGAGTGAGTGAAAGGGTGAGCGGGTGAATAGGTGAAGGATGGGTGGATGAGTGAAAGGATGGGAGAATGAGCAATTGATTGGATGAGTAGGTAAATAAACAATCAAAAGCATAGTTTCTCAAAAGAAATCAAACACACACACACATATACACAATCTCCGCCATACCTATCCATGATGAACTGGTAGATGCCATTAAGCGTGACCTTTTTCTCCGGATGGCTCATGACGGCCATCGCTATCAGGGCTATATAGCTGTAGGGGGGCTTGACCATGTCCGAAGAATGCTGTAGGGTCATGCTTCCTCCCTGGAATCCCATAGCGGGCTGCGCCACCCCCATGCAATACCCAGAGTTCGGTGCGTTAGCCCCAGGGTACTGATCCATCCGGGTAGGGTACCGGCCGTAAGTCGACGGGTCGTAGCCATAGGCTAGGTTCAGGTAGTTGGCAGCCGAGTTGCCGGAATGAAAGCCCGTCGCCGTGGGACTCCTGTAACAGGAGTAGGGGTCGCAGTATCCCCCCGATAGGCCAGGCGAGGGTTGGGCGGTCGAGCCCGGGAACTGACCCGACAGGTATTGGTTCTGTGAGGGCTGGAGACTGCCCGGATCGGAGGCGTATTGCATTGTCTGATTGGATTGGACCTTGGACGGTGTGTGTGGGGCCGTGGATGACCTGAGAGGTTGGGTTTAGAACAGTCTCTGTAATAATGTAATAATGGCTGTGATGCTGAAGATGATGACGACGACGACGACGATGGCCGTGATGATGATGACGACGACGACGATGATTTTTTTTTTTTGCTAGACAAAGAGAATGCTGTGACGTGTTAATTGTCATTGGTGGACTCCCTGCCAGGTTGAATTCTTAAACTGGCTTTAGGTGCTTGTAGCCGCGTGTTCGTGTGTCTGTGTGCGTGTCTGTGCGTGTGTGTTCGTTCGTGTGTCTGTCTGTGTGCGTGCCTGTGTGTGTGTTTGTTCGTGTGTCTCTGTGTGAATACTATTACGTCACTCTTGACTTGGCCAACGACTTATTACGAGAAAAAAGTATTAACGAGACATAAACATAAATTTATTCAGAATGGATCAGATGGAGCGATGCCATTGGTCAAGAGGTGACCTAATTAATAAATTATGCATGAATTTAATCTAATACAACAAAACAACAACAACAATGACCCAGTGACACTCCACAACGACAACAAACAACAAACAACGACGACGACGATGAAATCAATCAGCTGATTGCAGCCGAACTGACCTAGATAAATGACCCAAATAGAAGTTGACGAATCAGAAATCTGGTGTCGCGTGTCGACTCCATTTCAAAGGACAAATGACAGGGCTTTACAGGACTGACGACGACGACGACGATGGCGGTGATGATGATGATGATGATGATGGAGATGGTGACGATGGTCAGTCTATAACAATCAGACAACAGTATACAACTATTCAATCTGTTGTTAGGGTTAGGTTAGGGTGCCGATGCTGATGATGATGACGACGATGACGACGATGATGATGGTGATGATGATGATGATGGTGATGATGAATATTATAATTTCATTACTAATATCACTTACTGAATATACTTTTAATACATTGCATTGGCGAGTGATGACATCATCATCATCATCATCATCACAATCTCGGTGCAATGAAATGCTGTTGCAGATAGGATTGTATAACGAATGAATGAATGAATGAATAAATGAACGAGTGAGTGAATGATTGAGTGAGTGAGTGAATGAATGAGTGAATGAACGAATGAATGAATGAACAAATGAATGAATGAAAAGCGAACGTTGGTGGTCAACAAATTGTGGCACTTTATAAACGGCAGCATCCTCAGATCAAATAGCAGACGTGTCAGAATCATCAGACTACATGTGAGTGAGTGAGTGAATGAGTGGGTAGATGATTGAGTGAGTGAGTGGGTGAATGAGTGAGTGAATGGGATCAAGAAGTGAAAAGTATTTTACAAGAGAGCCACAAGTCGGTTTCACAAGTCCTGAGTTCGCGGCCGAACGGACGATTCCATTATGGAAAGCGAGGGGGTGACGGGTTCCACCAGCATCGGCCCATTAGTCTCAGAGACACTTGTTGTCCCTGTATCGGGTTT
>CM067526.1:677500-680000 GCA_034509925.1 Hirudinaria manillensis | reverse complement strand
ATCGGGGAAGTGCTAAGGATTGCTCCACCCAGCAACACGAAGAAGAAAGGAAAAATAGGTTTTGATGATGATATAATGATGATGATGATGATGATGATGATGATGGTAGTGATGATAATGATGATGATGAGGATGATAACGACGTCGATGATGATTTCGATGGTGATAATGACGATTACTGGCGGCGATACGGAAGCCGGTGGTTGTGATGATGATGATGATGATGATTACGACGATGATGATGATGATGAAGAAGAGGAGGAGGAGGAAGAAGAAGAGGAGTAGGACGAGGATGGGTGATGATGATGATGGCGAGGGACGATCCAACATTTTCCACGGAATGAAAGCAGATCCCAGGTTCCTGGAGTAGTTTCAGAGTACTCAGGAAACATCATCGGAAGTGTCTCGTCTTACACGAATATTACATTACAACTAATAATAATAATAACAAATAATAAATAATAATAATAAATAATAATTATTATTATTTATTATACCATTGAATATTAATTAATTATAATATTTTCCTCCTGTCCAATGAGGATGCGAATCTTTGACCACGTGGTCATCGAACTCATCTTACTCGTCAGAATGTTGATCCACTTAACTTTGCACGTGACTGGTAGGCAGATTGGTAGGACAGACAAACGGACGGACGGATGGATGGATGGATAGATGGATGGATGGATAGATGGATGGATAGAGGGATGGATAGATGGATGGATGGATGAATAGAAACGGAAAATGTACATTATTAAGGTATTTAAAATCGCAGCGACATGCACGTTTAGATCAGGATGATGATGACGACGATGAGGAGGAGGAGGAAGATGGACAGAAAGACGAAGGAAGAGAAAGAAAGAAAGAAAGAAAGAAAGAAAGAAAGAAATCAACTGGAACTCAGGTTCACACGAAACCCGATGATATTGAACGAAACCTGATAAATTGATCCAATTTCACGGCCAAGACATTTGCGAGTCCGTTCCAGAACTTTCTCCATACGTCCATCCTTCAATCCATCTTCCCCCTCTACTGTCATCCATCCATCCATCCAATCATTCATCCACTCATCCATCCATCCATCCTTCCAATCATTCATCCACTCATCCATCCATCCATCCAATCGTTCATCCACTCATCCATCCATCCATCCAACCAACCAACCAATCATTCATCCACTCATCCATCCATCCAATCATTCATCCTCACATCCATCCATCCTTCCAATCATTCATCCATTCATCCATCCATCCAACCAATCATTCATCCATCCATCCATCCATCCATTCCTGCATGAAACTCCGTGCAACATGTGGCCTCGCACGTGTTCCTCTCTTGCATCACCTCTTATCATCCATTTACGAATTGGTGCTAAATGTCCTACAAACGAAACCGAAGATCAACCTGGATTTTCCGCTTCGGATCTATTTTTAACTCCCGCCTGGGAAGCTTTTATATGGTGATGTTATGATGATAATAATAATAATGGCAACAACAATAGTATTTATAATTAGGATAATTGCACAGTTAATGATGATGACGATTTTGATGACGATGACGATGATGATGACGATGATGATGGTGATGGTGACGATGATGATGATGATTTTGATGATGAGGACGACGACGATGATGGCGTGAGAGCGCGGCGCAATAGCAATAAAAACCTTTTATCTCCGTTTAACAACACCCGACGTGCTAATAATGCATTTGAATATTAAGCAGTAATGAATAAATTATGATAATGCAATAATAAATTAATAATTATAAATAATAATAATAATAAATAATAATCAATTTGGCGGAGAATCGTAATTTCGTTTGAATGTTGTTGCAACGGCATGCAATCAATTAGGTAACATAAGTCCTTTAAGCAACTGAATATTGTATATATTACGATTTATGAATAAATTATGTTCATTATGTTATTATTATATTGCATGCACAGCGTTTATGTTTATAAAAACAATGTAAGTTTTCCACTATTTTTAAGTCTTAAAGGTAACAGCCTAATCTATGTTAATATATTAATATATGTAAATAATCCATGTCATAATTTATGCTAATATATGCGGTAACTTGTTAACTGGGGTTAACTTAAACAAAATATTTTCAAGAATTTAACAAAAAACAATGTATATATTAAAAAAAATCTAAAAATATTTATTCTAGAAGTTCAGTTGAACGAGGAAAGGTTAAGAGGTCAATCGGTACAAGAGGAATTCGTTTGATCGACACACACACACAAAATTGAACACAGAACAAGCAACAAAAAAAGAAAATTGTCCAAACTCAGGATTCGAACCAACCTCTCTCGGTCTCACTCAATCTCAATGTCTTGAATTAGATCCTCGATCAGAAGGCAATTCCTCGTCGATTGATTGATTGATTGACTGTCAATCAACTCGCTTTCAATCAACAATCCTTCTTTATTCCTCCAGCAGCCGAGGTTAAGCAACAGAACGTATAGAAAGCAGAGAAAGTGTTTATTGCAACACCA